>VZTI01004282.1:625338-816482 GCA_013397865.1 Struthidea cinerea
TTTCCTTTGAGGAATTTTTTTTTTCCCAAACATGGGGGGAGGGGTGGTTGCAACCTGACTTCTGTCAGAGGATATTTTCCTCCAATTTGTCCAAACTAGGACACTCTCCCTCCTTCCCCTTTAGATCTCACTGCTCCCTGACATCTTTTACAGCTGCTGTTGTGATTGATGGCTAACTCACTTCAGTTAAAATGAGTTTTCTTAAATTGTTTGAAATAACACATGTAGCATAATTCTTGTCTTAGTCTGCTTCTTCCTAACATAGGTTAGGAAGCAATCAGACAGGTGCATCAGATGGCAAATCTAGAAAGAAAATTACACTGGAAGGGGTTAGACCAGAAAGAGACAAAGTCCAGGAGCCATAGCCTCTTCAGCTGTCAGGGGCAGCACAGTGTCTTAGATTACATAAACCCAGGAATTTCCCACCCAGCCAGTCCTTTTGTTCCAGCCAGTTCATTCTTGATCGTCCATCACAAATAACTGCCCTTCAGGTGCACTGTACAACACCTGATTTTTATCATGTATCAGTGGCTCAGCGATGGGATCGAACTCAAGATTAAACACAAGATATTTTCCATTTGCTTCCAGTCTGTTATCCCTTGGTTTATCACCAAAGAGTATAGCGTATAATACACCTTTAATTTTATTGTTAAGAGGCAATTGCAGAAAATAATCTGTATATGAGGGTGCCAATCTGAAAAATCAAACCTAGTGATATGCCAGGATTTGATTTCAAGATGGAGGATCTCTAGACTTAAAACAACCTCTAAAACCTGAATTTTTGGAAGGCAAGATTGAAAGTGTTGTCAGTAAAGCAGTTTTCCCTCAGAATTACTCATAACTGTCCCACAGTTACAAGCTTGGTTTGAACAAATGTCTCTAGAAAGGTGCATGAATCCAGTAAAAGATTTTCTGATTGTCTGCTTTGCTATAAGGCAGTCTAAATCTGGGGCAGCCAACTACAAATCTGTCTCTGCAGCAAGAAAGCTAGATTTTTGTTCTTGTGGAGAAATTTGTGCATGGGTGCACACATGGAGGCTGTGTGTGTCCCAGTCAGAATAAAACCAAATTTCAGAATATTGTTCATACACAATGAAATTATTTTTTCTCAGAATTCCTTTGGTGGGCAAACTCAGATGCCAAGATCCAGTCACTGAGGTGCCAAGATCCAAACAGTCCTGTGTGAGCAGACTAGGACCTTGGCATGAGGAGGGGAACCTTTTATGAAACACATGTGGTGGTAAGTGTCAGAAATTGGTAATGGCTACTCTGAGCACATCCTATATTCCCATCTCCTTAGAACTCGTTGGCAGAGTAGAGATGCAGCACACCTCTCTACTGTCCATGTGTATAAACACAGATGTAATATCCTACCCAAAAAATTTGCCATAAATTTGCATTGCAAGTTCTGATTTCTCTTTAGGGCCTACTCTGGCATTAATTATACTCTCCCTGTATATAAATGACTCACATACTTGTAGGAAGAAATGAATACTATAAAGACCCCAGACCACAGTTCTGTCCTGAAAATGTAACATTTTAAATAACACAGTTAATATGATTTTAATACTTTGCGAAAAAAATTGATATATGACAGCAAAAAAGAAATCCTGAAAGCTCCTTCCTCTTATAATGATAAGCCATGTCCTTCAGAAATAATAGCAGTGTTTTCTTGATGGTGTTAAATCTATCATCTATAAGCTACGCTACAATTTGGAAGAGACTAAAGAAATTGAAGATGTTTTTAACCATGACTTTGAACCAAAATAACCTCGACTTAGATATGTCTTATTCTAACACTTGCTCTAACAATGAAGGATTTGTATTTTTACAGTGGCTCAAAACTTCATGCATTCATAATGGAATTGTGTAAATTAGAGATACAAATTAGGAAAGCAGATTGTGAATTCAAGGTTCATAATAATTCCAAGTCTGTCCATCATGACTGGTAGGTGATTCATTGTGGTCCCAGAGCTGATCACTTGGCCCATACTTTAAAATATTTTCCCACAGGTTTTGCTACTTGTTAGACCCATTCTACTCTGGTGCTATTCCTTTTGGTAACCCTTCTGGAGTTCTTACTATGTCACTTAGCATATGTGCATTTTAATGCCACTGAAAAGCTAAGGATTCTATATGAATCGGATTTGCATTCAGTTACTTTTTAATGACCTCATTAGCATTCCTTCTTTATCCTTCAACAGTGACTATTTAAATCAGAATCTTTTTGTTTTAATGGAGTGTTGTCAAAGAGATGGGAGGACTTTGGGTTATCTCTCCAGACATACTTTGGGAAAAAAGGTCAGGGCTACTGTAGCTAGGTTGCAGAATTCACGGAATCATACAAGGGTTTGGGTTGGAAGCGGACCTTGAAGATCAGCTAGTTCCAACCTCCCTGCCATGAGCAGGGACACCTTTCACTAGACCAGGTTGCTTAGAGCCCCAGGGATGGAGCATTCACAAGTTCCCTGGGCAACCTGTTCCAGTGTCTCACAACCCTCAAGGTGTTTTTCTAATATCTAATCTAAACCTACTCTCTTCCAGTTTGAATCCATTCATGATTGGCTTTCTGGGCAATTAGATATCTACCTGCTTCTTAATCACCCCAGCTGATAGGTTATCATTATCTACTACTGCTGAAGTAACTTTTTCTACTACTTCTCCCATCAAGGGAGAAGGGAGAGGGAGAGGGAGAGGGAGAACCTCTAAAGTACCACTGTGGAGCAGTGAAGTCTGCAACTCACAAGTTAGAATCCCCTCAGCCTGTCTGTGGAACATGACTTAAGTCCAGAACTAAGCAGCTGACCACACCAGTTCAGTTCAACACTGTCTTCAACAGACGCAAACTCTCTAAGTCACTATTTTCTCTATAAAACACCAATCTCTAACCCAAAATTTGGATCCTCAAAACCTTTACTCAGCTTCTACCTGGCTCTATGGACACATGCATGCTTTAGAGAGAAACAGTTTACCCTCAGTGAAACTCCTGAGCATGATAATGCTAATGAGGTAGTTGCCAAAATACAGCAGGATGCATATAGCAGATGTTCTTCTCCCAGTGATCCACAACTACCAAAATTCCTTGCACTGATCTTGGCAGTACTTGGTACTCTCTCCTCTTTGTCAGTAGTTGGTGGCTAGACATTTATCCAGAAAATGAAAACCCAGAATCAATTCCATCTGATAGCAGGAATATCTACATCTTTCCTTCCAAAGCAAAGATCACCTCCAAGCAAACAACAGGTGTGTGATTTACCTATTTTTAGGGTCTTGTCATAGGAAAATTCAGTGTGGGCTGAGGGAAACAGCAGAGCAACTGGAACTCAAAAACATACCTTGCATACCAGCCTAGAAACTCAGTCCTATTCTTTTAAGGTTTGTTCCAACCACTGAATATATTAGAAGAAAGGGCTGTCAAAAGTACTTCCCAAATTTACTCAAATGCTTGGCCAAATGCTAGACCAGTTGTGATTTTGGATATTGTCCATAGTGCAGCTGGCAGCTTCAAGCTGAGATCAGAAATAGGAGAAAGGAACTTTTTGCATCCATGCAAAGCTGTCTTAGGTGGCTGGATAATTATTAATTGCTCTGGTTCACCCGGGCCATTGTAATTTCTGTTTGCCTCAGGGAAAACTATAGTCTCCTTCAGGCTGTAAACCAAACCAAGCCTCTTTGTTATGTCCTTGCTTGCAGTTATTTCGTAGGACAAAAACTGTGGCACTCCCCACTCTGAGTGCACTGCAGTTTGTTAGCTCGAGGGTTGCAATGTGTCCTGGGTGAAATGTATTAGCTGCAGTTACAGTTCCAAGGAAGACTGCCGTGTCTGCATAAATTTACAGTTATTTTTTCTAAATGTGCTGTACAGACAGACTTTGATATTATGATCTGTTTTCAATATTCATCTTTTCTTTTCAAGATGTCAAAGCAGAGGGAGGCCTTCATGGTTAAGATTACAGCTACATTGGGACTGATTTTAAATGAATAATGGAGAGTATGTATCATGTTGTCTGGGAATAATGTTAGAGCTACTGAAAACTGGGGCTTCTGACTCACAAGATTTTTAGTGCTATTATTTAATGACTGAGTTCCAGGGAGACAAAGAACATCTTCCAGCTGAATCTGGGTAACTGCAAAGTCAGGTGTGAAAGAGGCTGAAGCAAAGACAGCTCAGCACAGCGCAGTGCTTTAATCTATCTTTTACAACATTCACTAGAGAACTCTCAGTCTATATCACCACATCATTCCTGGATTTTTTATTTTGAGAACTACTTAAAACACACTGGCAGCCTAAAGCACAAGGATCATTGATTTTTGCTAACCTAGCGGAGGGCTTTAGGCTACAGAATTAGACTACTAAATCACAGAGCACAAAGCTCTATACCTGCAAGACACTGCACCTCTTTTATATAAGAATTTTCTAAGTTTTCTGACTCAGAACCTCTTGTGCAGGGATAACAATTTTTTTTTGCCTGAAGAAGGGCCATGACAGAGTCCTTTCATGACAGACAGTACAGATCCTTGGTAAGACAGGCTGATCCAGCAAGTTTATAATAAAAATACGACATGAAAAATACTGTTTCTTGATTTGTAAAAATATATGAGATTTTGGAATAAATGTCAAAATAAAAAGGTAATCATTTTGAAAATGGATCTGTTTGGTTCATCATAAATCATAATAGTTTTGAGAATTATATTTTTATTTTGACTTTTAAATAGAAGTTATTAATATTTCACTTATTAATATGATGAAGCCCAGGTCCTTTTCCAGTAAACAACAGGGTCATTACATTGAAAAATATCAGCATTGACTTCTCAAACTTTTAGCAATTGTAGTTTCTGAGACAGGATATTTACTAACAATAAAACAGTTTCCAATCACTGTGGAATGTTGCAAACTGCCTCTACTTTAATGCACTGAATACCTATATCTAGTTAAGGAACTATCCCATCAAGGACTTAGACCACTCCTCTCTTACCAAAACCACACATTCTAGAAAGAAGTTTCTATACATTTTTCCACAAGCCAAGCCTATATGCAAAGAAGAATGAAAACCAAGAACTGGATTTTAGAACAGTTGGGTAATAGTCTAGATCTGACAGCAGAGCTGAGGGTGAGACTGAGCAACAGAATTTGGAGTCACTCACATCAGCAATGAAGCACCACTTTGAGAAAGACATGCTTTTGGTGACCATTTTCATTTAAAAAGCTCAACACTTGAAAATGAGTTTTATTCACAACAGCTGCCCTCTGAATTTATAAAACAGTCTCCCTCGAGTGATCAGCATTTTAATCTTTCCTCAATAAATGTTGCTAAATATCACTGAGTGCTTCAACAGACGGTCGAGTGGCCTTGAGTTTTCGGGAAATTAAATGAAATTGATAAGCTTTTTTGCAGATAACTGTGAAAAAGACTGATATGTCACAGCACTTTTCATAAGAGTGAGGTACAGCCTTCACAGCCTGACAAACACCGTTGCACAAAAAGCAAGAGAATTACATATTTAGGGTAATTGATAAAAGAGACCCCGTTGCTGCTTATAATCTGTTCCAGTTGCATCTCACAGATTCACAGAATATTCTGAGATGGAAGGGACCCATGAGTACCATGGCCTATACAGGGATTGAACCCACGACCTTGGTGTTATTTGCACCATTATTGGAGCCATGCTCTAACCAACTGAGCTGATCTCAGCTCATTAGTGATGGAAAATTGATAGCTCCAAAATGCCTATGAAATTATATGGTGATCTTGGTTCAGCTCCCAGCATCAGTGTGGTGGTCAGAGAGCACACCTTGCCTCCAGGCAGGTATGGCACTGCCTTGGTGAGGCACAGCTCCTCAAGGGGGGGCAGGTCCCAAGGGCCACCTGGCTGAGAAGGTAATACATGTGTTATTATCTCTCACAGACTTTGTCACTTTTTCATTTAATGATATTTTAGCAATCCCTTGAGAAACATCATACCGGCTCTCGTGACCAATCCAAGTGATGTGTACTTTAAGGGAAGGTTCCTCTCCTTCCAAAATATGCAGTTTTGTTTATTGCACAGCCTAACCCCTTACTCATTGGATTTTACTGAATAAATTCTATTCCAAATGTACATTTCCAAATATAAGCTACACCAGAATTTAGACAACAATCCCATGCTATTCCTTCTTCACTGTATTTACAATATTCAGAAATAATTTCTATTATAAATCATTACTTTCAATGGTTTTTATTTAGTGTCAAAATAAATATTTCTGAAAGGTGTTCAAATTTGACAAAGTTTCAAGATTATTGTATTTTATTAATGAATCAACAATTTGTGCATTTCCTGAACAACAAATAGAGATCTAACTCCAATTCTCTGTGAACAACTGTAGTGCACTCCATTGCACCTTAGTTCCGGAACTGACAAGCAGAACTTCTTTGTACAGAATAATAATAATAATAATAATAATGGATATGTACATGATCAGCTATCTATGTTGTATATTTTAGATATCATTTGACTTGCACATGGACCTACTGGCATCTTCAGTGCAGAAAAGTGAAGATAGCATACATCTGATCAGTTTTGAAGTGTTTACATTGTCTAATCTCCTTGAACACTGTCAAAATATGTAAAGTGGTTTTACAGTGGCCTTGATTCTTAGTAAGGTGGTAAATGTTAAATTGACCGTATTGAGACAGTTTGACTGCAGTCTTTCTACATTAAATTAAAAAAATATATTTTAATTAAGCTTTCCCCTTTATTTACTTTTGACTATTTCCTATTCATGCATAATATAGGGACACGCACACACATACATTCTTTTCAAGGTATTTTGTTTCAGTTCATCTGAAAGATTTCTAATCAGTTTGAGTTCATTTGAAATAAAATGGCCAAACTGAGCTGAAAAATGTTTCCAACCAGCTTTAAATCTATGTGTAAACTACACTTCAAACTGAGCAGGTGCACCTCTTCACTATAGACAATTTCCAACTCAAAGGATAAGAAACGCCATTTTCCATGTATACAGGGCCCTGGGCACAACTCCTTGAAAATGTTGTCCTTAAAATTTATTCTGAAGTTCATTGTAGCTGCAGCATAATGCATTTACCAACATGCTTTAGTACAGTAAATGCCTTTTGGGCCTTCTCACTCCATTCCATAATTGTTTTCTGGGGAAACCCTTACCCTCTACTTGATTTATGCAATACAGATGGTTGGTAAAACTTGAATTTTTATTGATGCATAGTAATATCTTTCTCAGCACCCTTAAAGAAAGTGACATAATTCTTTAAGACATAATATTACGCTTAGGAATTGCTCTAGAGGGTCATCAATCTTTTGTGAAACTCTTCCAGCACTCTGCTAGTGTTAAATAAACCATGACTAGAATGAAATTCAAAATAGTTTGAGTGATTTCTGCAAAATGTTCTCCATTTGCCAATTATGTAGCACTGTATTTCATCCTATCAGTTATTCATTATTCTTTGCTAAAAATACAGCAATGGCAAGGGATTTTTATGAGTTCCAGAAGAATTAGAGATGACCCACTTCATGAAAACCAGGCATTATTTTATAAAACATGACAAAGCTGATAACTAAGTGATGATGAAGTGGTATTTGTTTATAAATTTTGTTTTCTTGATAAGAAACAATATTCAGGCCCAGTGGGAAGAGTGTGTGTTCAAAGCCATTTTCTAAATAGTTGACTGGGTCTTCTGAGCTTATGCTTAATTCACACCCCATCCTGATGGTCCTTAGCTGGTACCTGAGTCCCAAAAAGGCAAAACACAAAAGAAATAAGCATAATCGAAATATGTTAGCCTAATATCAAAAAAGGCCACACTCATGTCAATTTTCCTTCTTCACATATTTGTTTGATATACTTTATTTGCTACCACGTTCATAACCTTGCTCTGCTGCTTCCTCATGCCAACCTTTCCTTTAGATTTGTCATTTTAGCTCAAATCCTAACTCGTGACTTTTAAATACAATCTGAGTTCAGCCAACTAAAGTTAAATTTAAAGCATTCTAGGCATTTTTATAGTTGGGGTTATTTTGACTTAGATTCAGACCTCAAAGGAACTTCAAGTCCCACATCCCCAGGAGCTCTGAGCCAGCAATAATGAGTTCCCCCAAGAGCCTGGCTCTACATTCTGCAGATTGAAGGCATCATCCAGGACCTTGAAGAGTTCTTTGCCCATAGAGAAAGCTAAGTAAGAAACCTGTTTAAGGCTCCAATGTGATGTTTAACATAGAAAATAAAAGTAAGGCCCTAAAATAAGTTTAAAAGGTGCATGTGAAGGCAAAGGATTGGTATTACTTTTTCTTTGTCATTCTCTTTTCTGGCCCCATAGGCAACCTTGTCCCAGTTTAACAGGGAAAAAATGTTGATGTTGCTTACAGTATGTTGCATACCAACCTTATTACCACTGAAAATCAGAACACACTGACATGGAAGAAGATTATGTTTTGAAATATCTCCATTTTGTTCAGGCTTCCCTTACTAGTTGATCTCTCACTACTGTCTATGGTATGAAGACAGAACAGCTATGAGAGGGGACATTTTCTTCTTCTATAGTAAAAGATGGTGTGATCATTCAGACATATGATTAGGTGTTGTGCTTTGATTTCCATGCTCACTGAAAGTCTTTAAGCTGTCCTCCTTAATAATAAACATTCAAAAATAATGAAGCACATCTAATTTCCTAAAGTAAGTATGCTATAAGAGAAAAAAATTAAGGAAACATGCAAAATAACTTAGGGCAGTTTCTTGAAATTATGGAAAGGAAATAACAAAGTTTATCTCAAGTAAAACAAACTATTTATGTTCACTTCTTGTATTAGCTTATGTCAAATCAATTCAAAGTTTATCTTGTGTGTTTTAAATAGTGATTTTCCATTAACAAGGCATATATTAAAAAAACCCCAAAACTAAAAGCTCTGGTCATTTAGTCCTTATTACCCAGGCTTTGATTCCCAGAATACATCCACATTGTCCAGTGAAAATCTGCTTAACATTTTAGAATAAGCCCCAGTGTATGAGCTGGTATGGTGCACTGTTTGGTCAGGTTATTCCCCACTGAGTGATTAAAGTGCTCTCAGGACTCAACCGACACCTCTGCCTGTCATTTCACTGAGTGCCACCTCCTTTACATCCCAGCTGAGGCATCTTTGCACCAGCGTCCTTTGGAAAAAGTACACTCATGCCTTTGGTGGCAGAGAGGCTGGAGCTCAAGAGAATGGCTGTGGCTGGGAGACCATGCCATGAGCTCAGGTCTGAGGAGAATCCTAGGGAATGAGAGCTGATTAGCAGACCATAGAGCTGTGGGGAAGACAAATAAGAGCTTTATGATATAGCTTCATAGACATAGAAAGTTTGAGTGTGACTAGAGGTAAATATGATTTTGACCTGAAGTCCAGTTACTTCTTTTTAATTTTCCAAAAGAAGTATCCATAAAATCAAGTAATTCAGGTTGGACAAAACCCAAGTTTTAGTGAGCTATATTTCAGTTGAAGATATTTGACCAGTTCTAACAGTTTATAAAATTTACAGAGACATAAGGAGTGGATTGAAGTTCACCATCTGCTACTGTAAATAAAAACTTTAATTCTAATGTTTAAAGCAAATAGGACAGCTGTCATTACATCCCTCACACATGATTAAATCAAAAGTCTATAGCACCTGTAGCGCCAACACTTTACTGCAATACCAACTTGTGAGACTTTAGGCTGGGAGGAATAATCTTTATTCTTACTGTAACAGAGTAAGGCATGCCAGCATTGCAGAAGACAAATTATTAAAAAATATTTATATACTAAAATTTCTTCACCAGAGAGAGAGAGGATTGTCCTCATTAGATGTACAAAAAATTACCAATAATGTATTAACCTATTATTCACAAGAGAAGAGTTACTAGTTCACTGACATAACTTCTTCTCTCTTAAGAAAATAAAATAATTATTTGTGATATTCTTTTTGAAGCTAACTGAGTTGACTTAAAAAAACATTCAAAATTCATGAATGGACAATGATTTTTAAAAGGAAGCTATTGAGAAAACTTTTGAAACTTGTCTATTGTGCCTCCAAGTAATTCATCTACTTTACAAAAAAATACCTCTCTTCTCTGAAAGTCATCGCCTAATTAAAACTCATAGTAGTGTGTCCTTTCTGGTTATGGCTGACTTTTTCCAAATTGTAAGGAAAAAAAGCTGTATCTGTAGAGCAGCATTTTTTACCCTGGAGATTTACTTTCAAGGAAAAGTCTGAGGAGCTCATCTCACTAGATGAATGTTCAAAGCTTGTTTGAAATACAGCTTGAACTCAGTGAGTTTGGTTTAGTGCGGGTGCTCTTCCTGCTTCGTTATGTCCTTGATTATTTTCAGCATCATGACAATTTTGATATTAGTCTTTCTACAAGAAGGTGAAATACTGGTTAGACTGGTTCAAAACTGAAAACAGGTTTAACAGAGATGAGCCTGATTTTTCACAGAAAATAGTAAGCTGTTTAGGAACTACACTCAAATTTTCAGGTAGAGACTAATGAACTCATCACAACTGAAACAGATGGTACAGCCCATTTGCTAGTCTATTAACTTTTATAGAGCACTGAAGAATCACCATGAAATAGAAAAAATCCAGAAAACAGGAAAGAATACTGAACTAGATTTAGGATTTATTTATAATTTTTATTTGATTTATAGGGTCTCTTAATTTTGTTACACAAAGGATAAGGATACATAAAGATTATATATATATCTCTATATATATATATAAAGTGGACAAGTCAAATAATGTCATAATGTAGAAAATATTTATAAGCAGAATGTAAACAATCCTGAGCTGTGTGCATTTGAAATAATTTATGGAAGTTACAACCTGTGATTAAATGGTACTTTGAGGTAAGTAAATTTCACCAAGAAATCACTTTCATGTTATTTAAGCTACTTTGTACATGTTTGTAAACTACCTCTATAATTCTTTCAGAAAAATTATTCCATTTTTCAATGAAATCAAGGATGAAAGATGGCTGAACTTTCCTTTTAAGTTAAGGAAAGAAAATGACTGTTTTCTTGTGTGTAAAAATATATGATTAAGAAAATCTATCTCGTGAGAGGCTCTCCATTATGTATTTCATGTTAAGTGTAATTCAAAGTCTCATTATAAATGTTTGACCCAGGGTCTGCTGCTTCCACTCAGTTGATATTCATTCACTCAATGAGCCACCTGAAAGACAGTAATTTAAAAGCTGCCATGGGATGCCTCACCACATGATATATTGTAAAATTATTTCTGTTTGGAGACTCATCCTTTGTTGCTCTCAATAAGAAGAAAAGTTTATATGTAAGAATTTCTATAATTTCTGAGTCACACACTTCCATTTGTAAGGCAACATACATCTCACTAAGACAATTAAGCAGTCAGATAGAGGAACCATTGTGTAAATTATCAGTAATTTATAAGTGTTTACCATCCAAAATATTTTCATAATTTTTTGCAGTATTCAGTTACTAACATAATTTTTATTTGATGCAGTTAAACACAATGACTGATCACATTCAATTCTTTTTGAGGGCCCTTAGTGAAATTGAAACCATTATTAGAGTAAATTAGAATTATTCAGAATTTAAAATTTAGGACTGGATTTAAGATATTCCCTACAAATGAAAATTCTTCTTAATAAGCTTATAACCACTTCAAAGGACCAAACTTGCATGATCCACATGAAACAGGGGTTAAGAATTATAAATTTAATATGATTTTGTCTTTATCTACTGTTGTGGTTTAGGAATGGTAGCCTCTAACACAGTTCTCCCACCAAGACTCCAAACCAGATTGCCGCTTGCTCCCTCCCCCCTCACCCTCCCGTTTCCACCCCGGCAGGATGGAGTTGAGAATTGGAGGCACAAAAGAGGAAAACCATGGATTGAGATAAGAAAAACTTACTGGAAACAGCAATGAGATAAGAAAACGATCAGTACCAGCAACAATTTTAATAGCAAGAGGTATAAGACAAACAAATTATTTACACAGAAAGCCCACAACAAACACCAACCCCACCACGCTTTCTCCCCACCAGAAGGAGCACTCTTCTCCTCAGATGCAGAGCCCCTTACCCCATCCCTGGCAATGATATGAGGGGGTACCAAATCATAGCTGGGCCTTAGCCGTGCCCCTCTCCCAGCTGTATCCTACACCTACACATACCTAAACCTTGCAATAACTGAACCTCCCGCAAAAGAACTTCTCACATGTGAACAGGTAATCCTAAAGTATTTTACCCTATTAGGAGAGAACTTTTTCCATTTTTTTTTCTTTTTTTTTTTTTAGCCTAGTAGTAATACAATCAGAATTGCAGCACCAAACACCTAATGTTTGGCCTGACTTGAAAACATGCTTAAAAATAAATAAAGTAATAATGAATAATAATAAAAAAGAAAACTGATTTCCTACTAGATCATTTTATATTTTCATCATGCCCTAATATCTGATGAAATTTTCCCCAGCTAGTTACAACCTTACTATTCACCATATTTATTTGATAGCATTTATTATGAATTACTACATGAAACATTTACTTCAGGGAATAAACATAGGTATTTTTTCATGTTCAAAAGAGGCAAGGCATGAAAATTGAACTTATGAGTTGAATCTAACCTGAATAAAATCAGTAAAAATCTGCAAAAATCATAACACTACTTACAGAAATAGAACTCAGTAGATAATTGTTCATTTCTAGGCAGGATATTTCCTGTCTAGGCCATTTTAAGCAGGTATCAATTGTTCCTATGCCATCCTTCTCTACTAGTTTAGAGCAATTTATTGTTACCCGTTGTGCTGGTTTTGGCTGGGATAGAGTTCATTTCCTTCAAAGTAACTGGTATGGGGCTGTGTTTTAGATTTGTGATGGAAAGAGTGTTGAGAACTCAGGGATGTTTTAGTTACTGCTGGGCAGAGTCAAAGCCTTTTCTGCTCCTCACCCCACACCACCAGGAGGAGGCTGGGGATGCAAAAGGATCTGGGGGAGGTCACAGGCAGAAGAGCTGACCCCAAGTGACCACAGACGTATTCCCTACCATGTGGTGCCATGCTCAGCAATAAAACTCTGGGGAAGGTTGACTGGAGGATTACTGCTCAGGGGCTGGCTGGGCATCGCTTGGTTGGTGGTGAGCAACTGTTTTCATTTGCATCGCTTGTCCTTCTTGGGGTTTATTTCTCTCTTTGTTTTTTTCCTTGTCGTTACAATTGTTATGTATTATTTTCATATTTTATTTCCATTATGAATCTTTTCTTGTCTCCACCCACAATTTTTTTCATTTTTATGCTTCCAATTCTCTCCCCATCCCACTGGTGTGGAGTATGTGAGTGAATGAGTGAGTGGCTGTGTGGTGCTCTTAGTTTCCACCTGGGATTAAACCATGACACCCATCTTCTTAAAGTATTATGAAGTTTATGAAAACAAAGTTAATTTCTCATTTGATGGACAGCTGTAGGATGTGAAAATCTGGCTGGAAGCCTCACAAACTGTACCATTCTGTATGCACTGGCAGACAGCAGGCAGAAGCAGGAATGAAATTTCAGAAAGCCACATATTTTACTTCCCAACTGCAATGACCAAGCTGCATAGTTAAAAAAACCCCACCCAACCAACCAATCAAAAACAAACAAACAAACAAAAAACCCAAAACAAAACAAAGCAAAACAATTTAAAAACCCAAACAAAAACCCCACAAAACAAACAAACAAATCAAAACACAAAAAAAAAACCCAAAAAAAAAAAAAGTCATACTTAAGGCAAATATTTTCAGCATTAGAATGAGAGAATCAGTTCTATTTGCACATACTTTAGTGCATACTCTGCACTGCAATAAAAGAATGAGAAAAGCAGGAGACTGAAGCACATTTCCCACTCAGCAAAAAGGGTATGGAAGTGTTGGGGAAGATAAAACAGGAAAGCCTTATAAATATGATTGCCTGGCAAAAGATGCTGAGAATATGGAAACTATAAGCGAGATTGAAATGAAAGCAAGCTTTGAGATACCAAGCCTTAGTTACTGAACAACTGGAAAACAATAGTATGGCTGGCAGAAAGTAATCCCCTTTTGATTGAACAATACCCTCTGCTTGCAGACAGGTCCAGGGGTCAGAGCAGACCCTACCAGCTTGGCAGAAGGGGTCCAAAGAGTAGTTTTTAGAGCTTAAAATGTAATGCAGTATGGTAATGTAATGATTCTTATAGGCTGTATGTAAATGCTATAGGATTTGTATCTTGTTATGGGTGATGTGATGGGTTAATAGAAATTAGAATATTCAGCACAGAAGAAGATTTATAGTATTGTAAGCAAGAACCTACTCACTTTTTACTTCTACTTCTGCACTTTTCTCTTCTCCTCTCTTGTGCATTTGGTCTCGTGTGCACCTCTTGCTCTCTCTTGCTTTCCTGCCCTGCTTCAAGCTGCTGCTGGCAGCTCCAAGCAGGGCCCCTGCTACCACGCCCTTCACAATAAATCTCATGCTCTAAGACCTGTCTTCAGAGATCTCTCGTCTCTAGCCGTCCCGACCATCCAAACCGTCAGAAGATCCCACAAGGAAGGAAACTGAATACTGACCTCAGAAAACAAATTAATATTTTTCTTTTTTAAGACAGAAAGTCTGAAAGAAATATATCAGCAGCTTTGAGTTTTTAAACAGGCCAGGAAAATGACAACAAAACATCATGCATGCTTCCAAAGAGACCTACCAAGGTAATCAATCAAGTGCAAAAAGCAATATTGAAGCAGGTGCAGGTCCTGGAAAATCACAAACAAGTTTATGAGATGTGATATTACTGACGTCACTGGAAATAAAACCCAGAGTGAATATAAGGCACCCATTGCGATTGTAAGTAATAGTAATGACTGAACTTTTGAGAGACAGTTACTTGTAAAAGCACAAACATTTCTCACGGTGATTATCAAGCAGTGGATTAAACTGGTCTGCAAACAAGTGGTCAAGTCATATAAGCTAACAAATATGTGCTGCTCTGATGGAAATATTTAAATAGGGAAATGGGGAAATCAGGGTTAAATTTGATGGGGAAAAAAAAAGTCATCGACTTTGGCTTGGAAAAAACAGCCTGAAAGTTGCTTATAGAAAAGAGAAGTTGAACTAGCTCATCCTACAGCTGCAAAGCAAAATCAATTGAAATAATGGTGGTTTCTCAGAGAAAGTGTTTTCAGTTTTCAGGAATACTACAAATATTTTCTAAAAAGCATACAAAAATTGCTGTAAAGTGTTCTGCAGTGTTATGAAAGCTGAATTGCTGGAAATTCCTCTGAAAGGGCAAAGTCAGAATATGAAGATAAATCAAGCTTACTTACTCTTGAAGTCCTGTTCCTTAAGCTCAACTTTCTCACCACAGGGAGAGAACCAGTGAGCTACTGCTACTGCAGAAGCAAGGGCTAAAGGGCATTTGATCTCATGAAAACATTTCAGAAGTGATCAGAGTTTAAAAACAAGGGTTTTAAGGTTATTTTTTCAGTCTCTGTCTTTTCACGATCACAAATGAAATTTTTGTGAAAGTATTTTCAACAAAACATTTGCTTTCTGGTAATATTGTAATGTGGTACTTTCTTTGAGACATTCTATGGTTTCAAAATCTTAAACCAAATGTTTTCTGCATATTCTCCTCTTACTTGGATTATACCCACAATATTTAAAGATTTTCACTGGATGAACATCAGAGAGGTGGTCAACATGACAATCCACAAGTGTCATAAGGAAAAGGGCATTTGAAGTTTGAAGCCATTATAATTTATTTATTAAAATTATTATGAGCTGCTTGTACCTAGAGATAGTTAAAATTTTTGCAAAATTGCTTTTTCTTGAATTTCCAGTCGAAAAAGATGCATAGATTTTTATGTGGTAGTACAGAATGAATCAAAGTTTGATTTTCATTGACATTTTCATTGAGAGAGAAAATAATTTAATTATAAACATTTCTTGTGATTGCTATTGACCCTAATAAGTACCAATCGGTCCCCTTCCAGCACAGAACACTCCTTTCCTTCCAAACAGAATTGTTAACAGGTCTGATTTATTTCCCCATCATTTCATGTGCAATCAAGACCAGACGTCAATCTCAACAAGTAACTAAGTTACTGACAGTGTTAATATCACACATCAACATTTTTAAAGAAGGCAAATATTATATCAGATGTGTTGTTTTATTTATAGCATATTGGTCTTAATTTCTACATTAATAACTGTAGACAAGGAGCAATGTGAAACATTTCCAGTGTTTACTTTTTTATTATCTTTTTGACTGAGTAGCTAGACTGGAAATGTACTAAAAGCAATTGGGTGATTTAAATGCCAAGTTTGAAAATTACTTAGCTATTTTGATAGCTAAATATCATAGACAAAAGACATCAATTACCTTTTCAAACTCAAAAAAAATCCTCAAAAAATCCAACTCAAAAATTTCTCAAACATTCACCCTATAATGAATTAATTTTTATTCATAACCTCTAATCTGACTATTCTGAATGTTTTAATTTATTGCTTGGAAATACAACCTAACTCCATATTCATCTACCCTTCATATTGCTTCAGAACAATAACTATTATTCTTTCTGCTTTTTAATCAAAAATAATTTTTCCTTGATTACATTTGAATTATCACACGGATATGAAATAATTTAGGTAATTGGCATATAACCATTCCTAAGAGGAAGTGTGGGCTACACATGGTGTATACGTCACACTTTCTAGTCAGTATATCTTTAAATTTATGCTGGCAGTCTCTCACAAACCTATTTAGAAATTTGAAGATTGTTCTAGCTGTTTGAAGTGTGACAAAATGGTGGGTTTCCTCTGAGTTATGTGAAAAAAAGATAAACCACGTAGTCTTAACATCAAGGAAAATCACTGCCTAAAATTGCTGCCATGATAAGGCCTTTAGTGAAGGACCTTGTTACATCTGATGAGCAGCTGTCACTTCAAGAACTTTGGGTATACATGGAAGAAATAATGTTAAGAAAAAAATAAGGAGGTTAGAAGTTGTGTTGTTGTCCTGAAAACAAAGACTGGCCTTGTACCTTCTGTATCTGTCTCTGCTCTGGCATATGTTTTGGCTCTTTGCACTGTCCTGTCTGGCTGTGTTAACCAGCTCCAACCAATCTAAACATTTCTCAGTGACATTATTAGTTCTGTTGTCACTGTCAGTCTGCAAGTGCGCTCCAGTACTTTTCCTTCATTCTTAGATAACATGTATCATAAAAACATTTCCATTGTTCTAGTTCAATACACTTGGCTTTATTGCCTGCTATTAGAGCTGTGTGGGAAATTTTTATTGAAACAAGCTTTTAGTACAGAAAATCAAGCAGATATTTTCATAGTGAAAATGCTCTTTCAAACTCCAGCCAGGTTTTTTTGGTGGGTTTTTTTGGTTTTTACTTTTTTTTCGTAACATAAGTGTTAGCTGTTATCATTCTTTGCAGAGCATGCTAGATATCAAAAATAAAGACTGTAGCAAGCATCTAAATGACCTCCAGCTCATTTAGATTCCTCTTCATAGTCTCACATGACTTTTCCCTCTTTCCTCATGATTCCAGTAATTTCTTGTGTCCTATCAAATCATGTGTTAATCTGAAACTTTGCAGGACTTGGACTGTTGTGTCAAATTTGCACCGAGGGAGTTTCCCAGTCTGCTACTGTGCTGCTGAGTGCAGCTACTAAAGAGTTCCAGACATTCACTGAAGATAGAATTAGGTCTTCCTGGTCTATCATAGGAGCTGAATAAAATCCCTGGTAGATAGTGGAGGTAAGAATGAAATATATGATAAAAAAAATGCGTTCAAAGGAATGTGTCTTGGAGGCATACCACATCTGTTTTACAAAATTCTCAGGGGGATGAGATCTAATTGGTAGTTGTTTCAGAAGAATAATGACAAAAAGATGGAACTACCTTTCCCTGAACATGCTAGAAAGTTGCAGTGCTTGCGTGCTCAAGAAGAGAGAAGTGAGCCACTCTTCCAAGGAAACTATCTATGAGACTAGAATAGTAAAAGCATATATTGAAATTAAGAGGAAAGTGTTTATGAGAACTGATAGATACGAGCCACAGTGTTGGAAAAATGAGGAAATTACTCAAATCTCCATACAGCCAAATAAAACCAGGGTGCCTCAACTTAATCAAACATCAATGCTTCAGAGAGATTTTCTGCTCACTGCTTTCTCATTTGTTTTCAGAAATGAAGCATAGATTTTGTTCCCGTGCTGGGGTAAATTGTGGATCTAGTGCAGATAGATTGATTCATACTATCATGGCAAAAAGTCCTTGTGAAAGCTCTTGGTGAAAGTTCAGAGTCTGCCAGAGCATTTTCTGTGGTATGTATCTTGTTCCTTCTCATACTTTTTTTATGAAGGCTTCCCTCCACACAATCCATTTTGTACTTAACATTAGAGCAAAATACAACCATCCCCTCTGTCCCTAATATGTAGTAAGAGATGCTACTGTTTGTCTCCATCTACTTTCACCTTCTCTTAAAAAAACTTGGTGTGAATGGAAAGAGGGCAGACAACCCTGTGTGATCAGATTGCACCTGGTAGGTTAGACATAGACTCCGTCCTTGGTAGGGGGAGAACCCTTAGATCAAAAGACCATGTCTAGATTTTTATGTTCTGGAAAGCCTTATCTTTTGGCCTACAGCAGGTACAAAATTGGAAAGCACTGAAAATGACATACAATTCTTTACTGGTCTGATCATGTTTCAAATGACAGAAGACCAAGAGGAGACTGATGTGAGGGAAGGGTTGTGCAGTACGTGCCTGCTGGGGGGTTCCTTACAGTAGTGCATGTTGGAATGTGGATTACTGTCCCACTGAGGATACTGGACAAGATTTAACATGCTTCCAGTGTTCTAGGCACCAATATTGGGTCTTCCTTGAACAAAACACAAACCCCAAAATTTTGAAGTTCACTGATTGGAACAGTTCAGCTCTGTTAATCATGCCTCATGAAGCACTCAGCACCAGTCTTACAAATTCCAAGCAAAACCCGGGTATATTCTGCATCCCCCAGAATTCACAGCAGTATTTTACAACATGCACTGAAAATTATTTTGAAACAAAAAAAGATTCAAAGA
The DNA here is from genome assembly GCA_013397865.1 of Struthidea cinerea. Classification (NCBI taxonomy): domain Eukaryota; kingdom Metazoa; phylum Chordata; class Aves; order Passeriformes; family Corcoracidae; genus Struthidea; species Struthidea cinerea. The sequence continues at coordinate 644,440 of VZTI01004282.1, forward strand.
CATCTGAGAAAAGTCTGTCTGAGTGCACAAGGAAAATGCAGGGCTTTTGCCCTTTCATATTGTTGTTTGCTTCCAAAGTTTCACAGCTATTAGGAATACTTTGCCCCTTTGAGGCTTTTGCTGGCTCTTGGCAGACTGGTATTTTCCCTACACAGCAGGCACTGACAGTGACAAGTGAGAGCATTGACTCTGCTTCTGGCTACCTGCTGCCTTTCTTATCCTGCTTCCTCAGGAACAGAGTCTGATCTGTGAAAATAAAGCAAGAGGAAATTATTCTGCAATTAATATTTTAAGCCCTGTGCCTTAATTTCCATTGCATTTTTAATATTTCCTCTTTTTTTATTTAAGAAGAGTCTTTTCTAAAAGTAAGATGCCATCTTACTATTTTGTCTGCAGATCTGGGATGGGTGATTTCTCAAGGGAGTGTGGAAAATGAATTATGACTGTGCATTTGCTGGGTGTCTTACAACTCAAACTTCGTCAGCCAACCAAATGCATCTGTTCAGAATAACCGATTGTTAACTCACAATAATGGGCAGTGTCTTTTTCCTCTACCCAAGGAACAGGCTAGAAAAAAGGAAATAAAAAAGCACAAAACCAAAACTACCAAAGTTCTTTCCCGGGCTCTCCTGCAGTTTCTGAACTGTGACTGCACAGCAGTTTGAATTGCTTTGTCCCTGTCCTAGTATCAGCCATCAGTCCTTTCAAAGCTTGCTGTCTTCTCTCAAGTAAATCCTCCCTTTAACAGGAGGAGTTTGCATTAGTACAAGAATCTGTAACCCGACTTTTGTTTGATGTTCTGGTGGGTGTTTGCTCTTTAGGTTCAAGGAACAATGCAAACACCAGCCACCCAGGAGAGTGCTGTAAGAACATCCAGATTACTTATTCAAGTGATCAGGAAACTAAGAAAGGCAGAATTACAAGTTCAAACCCAGAGCAAGACACATGTCATAATCTTCCTTTTAAAAGCAGAACCCGTTTTCAGCATGTTCCGTAGAGAAGGTAAAATAACACTGGTAAGGATTTATTAAGGAATATGGGATAGAGATTATTAAGGAATGTGGGAGAGAGGAGTTTTGGTTTGTTGTTAGGTTTGGCTTTTTGTTGTTGTTGTTGTTGTTTGGTTTTCTGGTGGGTTTTCGTTTGGTTTTTTTGTTTGTTTTGGTTTGGTTTTTTCTTCTTTTGCTTTTGTTTTTCCTTGTAATCCTGTTGTAGGGCCTTTGACTGTTAATATTTAAATGAGCAGTAACATTTTGGGAAGATTTTACTTCTACTGGCCTGTGTGTAAAGAGATGCCTGACCATCAAGGCGATCAATGTGGTACTTCTGAGTCACCCAGTAACAACATTTTTGAAACCTGGTCAAAATACTTGTCTCATTTATTCAAAATATTAATCACGTGAACAGCAATGATCAAATTCACCTCAGGCAATGCAGGCAAGGCAGGAAATGGTAGTCAATGAAGTGATAATCAGAATACAAGGAAAAATGCATCTGAAAAGTAAAGATAATATCAAACAACAACTTTGCATCTCTTTCTCAATTTTCAGTGACATTTCAGATTGTTTTTGCATGAAATGAACTCAGAGGCTGGCAAACAGTCTGCAGTCAACATTTAAAAACAAACCAAATCAAGAGAAACAGAACAGTGGAATAGATTTGAAAAGGCAAGAAGTAAAAATCTATAAATAAGAAAAGCAACAGAAAGAGATTACAAGATAATATAGAGAGAACATGGCAGGAAAGCCATCATCCTTTCCCTTTAGCATTAAAAAATTCATGCAACAGGTTCCCTCGCCCCACAAGAAAAAAATAGTATTCGGTTTGAAACAGGTAACATTCCCTAACTGCAGTGTTTCAGCAATGTCCCATCCTAATCCGTCTAGCCCTGTTGCTATTTTCTACTTCTCTGTCACAAACTTTGTGCCATGACAAGAATTCTGCCCCATATAAATTCAGTATAATTAGTTCCAAATGTTGCTGTGATCTTCAGTTTATTCTGCTCTCTCAGAGATAGCATTTTTTCCTGTCCACAGCGCATCATCTTTTTAATATCTGACTTCAGCCTACCCAAATTCCTAGCTGCTGTCTCCCCTAATCTGAGACTTTTTGAGTGATGTTCTTGTCCCTGGTTCCTTGCATTTTTCTTCTCCTTCAGTTTTGAAAATATTCTCCTGGTCAAGTGGTGATATTTTGTGCTTGGGTCCTTCCCTCTTGCAAACTGTGCTTATCGCCCAGCTCATCCCAGGCTTGTGGTTTCTGACCTCAGCAGAAAAAATGTCAGTTGTCTCTTTGGTTTGGGAAAGAACAGGATTTCTTTATTAGGTTTTTCTTCCTCAGGGAACAGGGCTTATGCTATTATGTTGTCTGCCTCTGTCAGAGACATCGCTTCCCCCACTTTTTGAATCAGTACGCCTATTTCAGTCAAATTGCTTGTTTCAATCAAAGCTTACACAGGGTGGATGTATTTAGAAAAAAAAAAAAATTCCCAAGCTTCCTGACAGGGAATTTGGGGACCTAAACAACATCTTACAGATGCCTGAACTGAAAGAAATCCTTCAGTGCAACCCTGCCTGTTGTTACTGGAATTTCTACACTGGAGAAGGTTCAATAAACAGGAGCTGTAGAGACTTCTCGAATTAGAACTGCTGCTTTCTCCAACTTCTAATCAATCAGTCCTGACTCATAAACCCATGCTCCATCATGTTTCGTTATGGTTATCAGTGTTCAAAGAACTTCCTGTCCTTCTTTACTGAAAACAGTAACTTTCCAACATCAGCTCTTCCCTTTACCCTGAGTTTCATGCACGGAATTTGGGCAGAGGGTCAGATCTCTACATAATATAATAATAAAATTAGGGAAAGCGGCCTGCAGTTTCTGAGGATCAGATCTAGATCTTGGCTATCTATTTGAATAAAAATACCAGTTTCTTGCCAGGAAACAATTGTGCACATTGGGATTTTTTTTTTTTTTTTTTTGACTTATGAAGTCCTAGCAGCTCAGCATATCTGTAAGCAAAACAAATTACAAAGGTTCCCCCTGCAGTACATGTTTCACTTTTCCTTCCAAAAAAGCATAATATGTTTATGAAATTAGGGTACTCCCCCAAAGGGCCTTGAATAATGATAAGATATATGAAATAACTACTGTAGGCTTTGAAATCAATGTTACAGAAGATAAGGATTTAGCTAGGATGTAGCTCAGTCAAACCTGATTAATTTGTGCCTAAGCAACCAAAACTTTCACTGGCAGGCAGTGCAAATGACGAGCCACTGCTTTGGTAGTCTGGAGGGGATTCTTGTTAATATTTATGAAAACGGTCTGCAAACTGATTCTGTCTAACTAGGTCTGTCTGTACTACCATTATCTTATCACATCCCACAGGGATACAAAACCTCAATACTGAATTAATCGTAATTTGGATGAAAGAAAAAGGAGAAACTATTCTGCTGGCTGAAACCACTGGAGATTACAAATTGTATTTATGATTGTTTTTTGAGAAGATGACAAATACGTTTTAATAAACATCTGTCAATAAACATCAAACTATTTTTTCACAATATTTCTCTGCCCTTTTTCTCAAACATTTAAAGATGCTGGTCTCCACTGAAAATAGAGTTTAGCAAGTAGCTGCATTTAACTGGAGCTGACAAGGTTACTGGCTTTGCAGCAGTGTAGAAATTTAAACAGCAAAAATGAAAGTGGAGATATGATCAAAGCAATATGAGACATTTGCTGCATTACAGTACCAAATTGCCTGTTATTTTACATAAAAAGAACTTCCACAGAAGTTATCAGAGAAAATAATCATTTTAGTTATGTAATATATATCTGCAAACTGATTCACGGTGGAAACCATGGCCCCTTTCTGTGCACATGTGTATAAATGCATGTGTGTTTCCCAACAAATTACACGCTAACAGCTTTTAACCAAATCTGACAGAGGTGAAGATTTTAAAGAAATTAATTCCTGCGAGCATATTTAAAGTAGGAAGTTAAGCAGAGAACTGAGAGTATCTGTTAACTTCCCTCAAGGGTTGAGCTCATCCCTAACTTGGCACTAGAGAACCCAGGGATGCAAGAGCTTATCTAGGACCTCGGAGCAAGGAGGAAGGACCTTGAGCAACTTGGACCTGAAAATCTAATGACAAGACAGAAATTCATTGGCTGTTCTGTTCCTCAGAGAATAATCATACACTAGTTTTGTGGAGGATTGTCTGTTTTCAAACCACTGGATTTTGAGTGCTGTGTTTCGCAGCAGTCTGTGCTGTGAATAGGAGCTTATTTTCCCATGGGTGTCCATGCCTGGTACAGGTGAAAACTTGACTCAACACTGGAGCTCCAGCATAAGTGAGGCTCCAGGATATTTGGGCAGAGATGTCCATGTGCATGCAGGTAGCTGAGGAATTTTCAGACCAAAGTTTGCCTCCTCAAACTGTAGCCACACTGTAGGAAAATTTCTGGATTTTGAATATGGGTACCTAAAGCCCACACACAGTTAATTTTAGAAGCTCCAGTCCTTTTATTTTTTTTTCATAGTTTTATTTGAAGGCAACATTACCTGAAAATTAATTTACTTCAATTGTTGTCATTCTGTTAACGCAATGGAAGATAGATACACTAACTTCCTAAAAAAGGTTCAATGTATTCCAAGCCAAGTACAAGTGAGAATGAAAGCAAGAATGTTCTAAAGAAGCTGAAACATATGGCAAAGAAATTACTCTACAGTCCTTTAGAGCTCAATAGACAATAATACCCTTGTTATAGAGGTTTTAAATAATTCTGTGCAACTTAACTGCACCCCTGCTATAAAATGTAAAGGTTGGTTTAAAGTGGCAGTAGGATGGTTATCATTTTCTACTCACTTCTATTCATTAATTAATGTCTTCAACTCAAGAAAAATAAAAAAGGGTTCTTCCAAAAATTTGCTTGAAATTATTTTACAATATAATACAAGCTTTATGATGCAACACTTTTCCATTGGCTTCCTTCCATAGAATCTCCTCTTTTTTTTTTTCCATTAAAATGTTTTGGTTGAAAACTTAATTTGTTGATGACAAGTGGAAATGTTCAGATGAAATATTGATGAAAACAGAAATGTATAGAATTGTTTTATTAGTTACTCTGGCCCTATAGAACACCTAATATGTCCTACACTCCTACATCTTTAGATGAAATCTTAGTCCAGTGACACAATTGAACTGTAGAAGAAAGTTAGTGTTGAATCAAAATTGATGTTTTGTTGTTTTCATTTCCTGCTGTATGTGATAAAATTTCTATTCTTTTTCTGGCTACTCCTGTGTCAGCATAAATATTATTTCTTAGCATGACTTTCCTAAATTAAATTTAAAAAAAAAATTAGATGTTTGTAAAGAGTGATACACTGACTTCTTCCATACAAATTTAACAGGAATAATATCCATTCCCTCCACCAGGATCTTAGGAGATGACTCATTATACATAAAGTGTTTACTTTCTCGATCCAGCCTCTGCATTACTGTACTTTTTTATGTGCATGGGCTAGTATTACCAAATGAACTTCCAAGCCAGGAAAGGAGTCGGAAGTCTGCCTCAGCTAGAAGCCATTTTGCAAAGCTTTAGTTGTTGAAAGCAGGACCTATATTTTTGATTGAAAAAAATCAATGTAAATTCACATGCTGCTCTGGTGTGGAAGGGACACTGGTAGAAACAATCATTTTCTCACTGATGAAATATTTAAATCCTTTTGCACACACTTCTTAATTTTCACTCACGTATGGGGAAGATCAAAGTCAGGTTTGTTTTGATCAAACAAGATGATGAAGGACTTTCTATAAAGCACTTTGATATAAAAGTGGTAAGAGCATTAGAACTAACTAGGGAGAAGGAGATGGAAAAGCTTCGAATATTGACTTCTTGTTGGGCCAGCTTGTATTCATCCCTTATAGGAAGTCTGCCTTGAGCTTATACTTTCCACAAAATATTAAAACTTTCTTGACCAAGAGCTGACTTTAAGGAACACAGGGGAAATGCATTTTAAAAAGCTTCAGATGAGAACAGAAACAGATTTTGAAGGGTATATCTATGACTTCTCCTGATATTATCACTCCACTGATAAAAATTCAGCTGGCCTTAAAAGGTCTGACCTTGGTTACTGGAGGCCAGCTACTTAACTTGCAGTTGAGTCTACTGCTGAGGTCTTCAAAGAAATTGAACCAGGAAACTTTGTTTTTCAGATAGTTCGAACAAAAATGCAGTCATCTTGAGAAGGGGAAAAATAATGTTCAGTGGACATTGAGGGATCCAGAACAGAGAAGTAACCACAGTCCTATAAAAAGGCATGCTGCTCAAAGAACTAATTCTCATTCAAAATAAAGTCATAGGAAAATAAGGTTTATTAAATAATAAATTGAATTTAATTTTCAGTTGATGGTTAGTAAGAGGTAAGACCATCTTGAATTTTCAAAGTAAGGTCAAAATGTACTTGATTTATCATCTTTTAAACTGTGTTCTTTTAGTATCAAAACAATTTAAATTTCAGAAAGGTTAGGCAAACTGCTTCACATCTTGTCTTCACTGACTTAAAGCTATATATATTTTTCTTTGTCCTTTGGGCTGAAATATGAGAGTTTCTCTGTGTGTGAGTGAAGATAAAGGACCTCAGTTTTACTGTAGCACAGATTAGGAAGGGATGAAGTGCTGACCTGGTGAATCAAAGCCTTGCAACATTGCAGTGTCTTCTTCTCACTGTTTCTACCATATTTTTTCTAACCACAGATTTCCTCATGGTTACCTCCAGTGAGGATTTTATATTCTTTGGTGCTGAAATGAGTCTACAGGAACTCAAAGAGGCAAGAAGGATTTTACCTAATCATCTGAAACCTGGAGCCAAAGTGCATTCAGTATTCAAAAGAGGATTTGGAAAACAGAGGTAGTGTCTTAGTCATAGGGAGCTTTTTACAATAGTAAAAGGATTGTGAACAAAAGACAGGAAAGGCAGATTGAGCAATGGATCAGGGAAACTGTGTGGGCAGGAAATAGAATAAAGAGTAATTCTAAGTATCCACATACAGGACTTCTTGGCTGAAATATGCCTGGAGTGTAGTACGCTGTCTTGAATACTTAATCATCACCTCTGTTGAAAGTTCTAACAGGAAAATATTTGCAAAATCTAGATAAAGGCAGATTAAGTTCATTCATTATTGCAGTCTAAGATAGTCCATTCATTTCTGTTCTGCAAGGCCTTCCATGCAAGAAATAAAACCAAGATTACTATCACTATAGCACTGTAAGTCTTGTGTAAGTTTTTATTTTTGTAGACCTGAGATCAAAAATTTCCTTCTCGTGGTATTACCACTAAAAACTTCTTAGAGTACACTTTTTTTTCATCTCGAAAGAACTTACCAGAGGACCAACAATTTACACATAAGTAGTGGATATTTTTGGCCATGTTAAAATATTTCACTATGACTAAACTAAAGAGCCTGCAGATTTCCAGTGTCTGTTTTCACATGACATAGAGCAGTTTCCCCCATAAGCACAATTCACGAAAGCCTCTCCCAGAAGAATAGCACTGGACTGTGCTTTCACTTTGCAGGGTATGCTCAGATCCTACATGCTCTGCAAGATTCAAGATCTCTAATTCTGTATGTGGTTTCTTCACAGAGCTCTGATCAGGGAGCAGATTTCTCCACTGGGATTTGCCTACATCCTGCTTGCAGCTCCACCTCCAGGTTTCAGTTTGGTGTCCTGGGTCTGAACAAGTCTGGCTTCACTGTCACAGTTTGCTGCATTGCCTTCCATCCCCAGGCAAACGCCAGAAAAACCATGGCTTGTGCTTACATCAAAGCACAGGTGAGGCTGAGTTTCTCTCCAGATTATTCACAGGTTCACACTACTTAGCCACAGCCAGAAATCAGAATTTCTAACAAAATTCAAACCTAAAAAAGAAAATTACATGGTGTAATTCTCTACTGAAAACATTCCCTTTAGCTTTGACAAACATAAATCAGTACACTCAGGACTTGGGCAAACTGCACTGAAAACAGTACAGCTGAACAAATCATTCCAACATTAATTTTTAATACAAGTACATAAACAGAACCACCTACTGTGGGTCTTGCAAGCTCACCCTTTCCACAGGGACAGTGAAGAATCACAGTTTTTAAAAGTGTCCTGCTGCTGCCATCTGGCCGCCAGCCGCCCACTGAGCCGAGTTGGCGCTTCCAGAGGCAGCAGTCAGTCAGGGGAGGATCGTCTTCCACAAGTGCTGATTTAGTGCCTTAGGAGACAGATTGGCAGTGACATAAGGTAAAAAACACTGGAAAGTACAGGAGAGCAAGAGAAGTGAAAGGAGAGGAAAGTAGAAGGACAGTAGATTGACCTGCAGATGGGACACAGCCTAGAGGAAAGCAGAAGAGAGTAAGTAGAACAGGCTACACTGAAAACAGCAGTTTGGGAAGACTTTCAGATGGTATCAAAATTATTCTAGGATGGGAGTGGGGGAAGGCAAAGTCTGAATTTCAATTTTGTGCAGTGTCTCTGACTATAAAATAGTAATACCTATATGCTTTCATGAGGTTTTCCAGGCCATGAAATTTTGTGCTCTAGTCAAATAAAAGCTTTTGCCTTTAATAAATATGCCGTTTTACATAAATGGTTTTGACGTCACTGATTTGCATTTCCGTTATGTGTGCTATTCAGGGATAACAGCAGCAAAGCAGTGAGGGTGGACAAAGTTCTACATTTGAAGTGTGGCATCCATATAAATGTCAATTTGGTGGATTAATTCAGTGCTGGCAGTTCTATGTTCAGGTGAGTCAAATGACTTGCCCCAGGTGATGCAGGTGAAGCTGTACATGCACAGAGAGGGCCTCTGAAGTTGTGGCTATTAGGTTCTTGTTGAGTTTAACTCAGGTCACTGGTGAAAGTCATTTAGCATTGTCAACTGCTGAGAGTTGTGAAAAAGCCACCCCACAATGTGACACCATTAGTTATTTCTTCTAAGAGGAAAAGTCTTATTAAAACAGCAGGAACGCTGCAGTGTAATCAGACGTGAAGTGCTCCATGCCTGCGTAGTGTCAGCAGACCCACTTTGTGCTATGCTAGGCATGGCTCTGCCTTCCTTCCCCATCCCAGTGACATTTCTCTCTGCATGAAGTCTTGTGTCTAGCTGAGAGATTGTTGACATTATAACAGTCAGAAAAGTTCAGTTAATACACAACAGACCACTGTGTGAAGGCTCTCTCTTAAAAGGGAAGAGGCTCCAGTTCCCTGCAGTTGAGCTTGAATATGTCAGCTTGAAACTGCTGTGCTCCATCCTGAAAGGTCCAAAAATGTTACTCCTTGGCTTAACTAGTCTTAACTCATTGGAGACTGGCATATCATAAGAGTTTAAGCAGTAACATTAACATGAGAATCTCCTATCTGCTATTCCTACTTGTTAATTTCTGGCCAAGAACACAAAATTTTGCTCTCTTACCTGTGATGTATGAATAGCCAGGACCAGAACTGATGTCTCCTTGCCTCAAGCCCCACATTAGGAATTGCCAGGAAGTACCTCTCCCTTGATTTTAGATTTGGTTTCATCAGGGATAGATCAAACACTAAAGTAGAAGCATTATCAGTGTTTTTGTCAGGCTTTTAGGGAGAAAAATCCTTCTTATGAAAAAGAACAATTTCACATTTCAGAAAAATTATTTTCAAGTTGCAAAGGCATGACAACTTAAGAGCTCCATGCTGTTGTGATCAGACTGCTGGTGGTAGAAGAGTTTGTTTACAGCTAGCTCAGGTCTCTCTACATAACACTGCAGATTGCAGCATACTTGTATCAACAGCAGCTACTGAAAAAGCAGTGTCCTCAAGCACACCTTTAAATAGCTGTTTACTTGGGTTTGTCCCATTTTATTGTTTGCTGTTTTCTAGTTTTCTAGTGTGGAGTGATTCTTTTGGTCTTTGAAAAGTTGGATTAGCAGTTCTTTGGTGAGCACTTCTAGGTGGGGGTATGGATGTCATGTAAGATGAGAACAGCACTCAAGTTTCCCTGATCCCTGAAAAGAAATGCTTTAACCACTGAACTCTTCTCTAAGTCATGGCAACTCTGGGCACTGCTATCATGAGCAAACTTGCACATTGATTTGAGGTTTCCTAAAGCAGCTGGCTACCTTAAAAAGTTGGTGTGGTTTTAGGCATGTAATCCCTTGGAGCCCTTTGAATCGCCTGACATGAGGAAACTTCCCATTCAGCTGAAGTCCAGAAGATGGTCATGGGCAGGTGCCTGGCTTGCCCTGTGTGCAAGAAGGGGCTGGAAAGAGCTGGAAGGGCTTTTATTCTATTCTCAATTCAGATCACATTCCTGAATCAAGGATTATCTCACCCTAAAAAACAGTAGATTTAGCTTTTTTTGTTACTGTTTTTATTTTCAAAATCTTACTTTCTGACAGTTATGTAACAAGTGATGTAGAGCAATATCTCAGAATAAAAACAGTAATCTGGTTATGAAAAACAGTCTAAGTATACCTCTTGTAAGCACTCTGCAAACTAAAGGGAATGTATTAAGAAAAGTCATATTGGGTTAATAATACTATGGGCAATTGCCTTGAGGAGAAGTTTAAGACACATCCTCCTCTGGAGTCTGACAAAATATCTAGCAATAGGCAACTTCCTTTACAATGTTCAGACCGCACAGCTAGGCATGCTAATGTACCCCACTCCAGAGACCCTTGTGCTATGTTGTATAAAAACCCAGAATATGAATGGATGCCATTTTTAGATAGAATTTGTGAACAATGTTAGAATTCATACAATTAAATTTCTTTTCACTAGAAAATATTTTTCTAAATTTTGTTTAATATTTACCATTTGTTACTTTCCTCTATCTCCAAATGCCTATGTCTCCACTCACTCATACAATTGCCACTAACACCAAAGAAATTTCTCCTATGAATTTTAGGAGTTTTTAGCAAAGATTGGTTTCAGTAGATATTTTGTCACATGTGGGTTAAAATCAGCCACAAATGAACACATTTGGCTGCAAAAGAGTAATATGAGAGCAGGTTATGAATTTCACATCTTTAATACCTTGGCTTCTTGGGTTTGAACAATTTAATGACTTAGCTTTCACTGTAATGAAGAATGCTGTGTGTTCTTTGTCACAGCGCTGTGCCTTCTAAACAATAATTACTATTCCTGATTGTTATTTCAAACATATGCTCTGGGTGCCCAACTTATTGGCAAAACCTATTTAAGTATGGTGGGCTCATCATCGTTGTCACGTTGCAGTATCTGAAATAGCTTTCATAAAGAAATATCCATCTGGTCCCCTGCTTTATTTTATTCTTTGCTTATTTAGATCATAATTACAGTTGTGGGGTATCAGGGTAACTACAATTCAATATTGATCCCATGTGTAACAGCTGTTGAGAGTGCCTGATCTGAATATAATTAGGTAGCTTGTTATATTTCATTCTGAGTTAGAGCATGTTCTTGTGCAACAATTTCATGTTTCTCAGGTGGCTGGTGTTTTACCGCTGAAAATGGCACTTTGTCTTGGAAGCAGTAGCTGAAATTACAGTATTACTTTTACAGTTCTCAGACTTTTACTGACTTTGTGGACTATTATGAAATTACAGTTGATTTTTGTCTTCTGTCTTTCCAGACTATTTTCTATCCAGATGCAGAACAGTTTCATTATGTGTGTTTGAATGCTTTGGCTATGCTCTGCCCCAAGGAGCTGGGGCAGTACTTTACCATCCTGAAATGATACTAAATTCAGGCCCAGGAGGACTTAGGGGTAACACTGTGATCATCCAGTCCAGTTTCTGCTTTGCAGTCTGCCTTTACTTACTGCAGTGATTACCTCAGTAAAGGGAATTCTGCTCTTCCACTTAAGTGGGTAACGCGTAGTAACTGCTCTGTAGCACAACTGAGTTATCAGCAGAGGGAGAGATGAGGGGGAGATTGTTTTACACAGTTAAACGTTGTTTCTCACAAAATGCTCCTGTCACACAGCTGGTAGGGACTTAGAGAGCTTAAAACAGCATTTTAATGTCCAGAATCCACCAGCCGGAAAGAGTCTTCATGGAAATCTTTCATTTTAAAGCTTCATTCTTCACAGCATTTTCTTCACTGTTCACAGCAAAATATATTATATTTGGGTATATCTACTTCTGCAGTGGATAGTGAGAAATTTAAGAGTTACATATGATATTGAGATTGTTACCCAGGGTAGAAAAAGTATAGGAATATTTTTCAGGCCAATATTTCTTCTCTTCATCCTTTACTAAGTTCCCACACATTAATTTTTGTCCCTTTTTCTTCCTAAGAAAATTACCTCTGAAAAATTTTAGTTTGCAAACAGTATATACATGTCACACAGAGCTCATTTAGCTGGTATCAGCTCTAGAGATCAGATTCAAAAATTTCAACAATGCATCTGCACACGTCTGGTCAAGAATAAGCACATTTTACTACAGACCATGGCTCTTTTCAAACAAGGTTTACTTTCATGATACTTATACTATTAGTCTAACTAAAAAACATTCAAATACACAAACAAAGACAATGTTACAAAATATCTCTGCGTTCATCTTTGAACTGGAGTTGTTGTGCTGTTTCTTTCATGCCTAACCATATATTCTCATTGTGGCTGCACCACTCCTATTAATACTTTAGAGAGCTATGTGTGATAATGACTGCAGAGCTTACAGCCACAGCTTCTAAATAATCAAGTACTTTTTCATAATCAAACTTTGCAGAAAAAGTTTCCTGATTTATTAGACATTTGTACAACACATTTGGTATCTCACATATTTATTTGGATTTTGCAAGACATTTGCCTTGCAACTGAGAAATGTAATTAGCACACAGGAGAAGTGAATGCAGTTCCCAGCTTTCTTGCAGGGAAGGCATTCCTCTGGATGGCAGGAAGAGATGAAGTGCCACATTCATCTAGCTGTGGCTTAGCTCTTGCTGTTGTTCTGTGTACAGATTAATGAGAAATACGAGACACCTACTCTCCAGGGTTCCCAGACACGTCATACCAACAAATAGAGGTGGTTATGACACCTAGGTCAGCTGCTGGCAATAGTTGATTGGCTGACAATAGATTCCCTTTCTTAGGGGACTTTTTTCTCAGGGTGTGGTCTCTCTCCAGTCCTGAGCCAAGAGATAATGTGCATATACATTGCACATGCATTTTGGGCCTCGGCTCTTGGTCGTTTTTGTGTAGTAATTGGTAGCAACGGTTTCTGTAGACTGAGCATTAATAAGTATTTATTACATAAATAAGGAATATGAGTTTAATTCTTATGAAGAAACGTGGAAAACATTTTGGCATCACCCTTTTGATTGCTGTTTTTCATGTGAAAATGTGGCAGTGTTACTTTTGATGGATGCTGTGTTTTGCTGGAATGTGCCCTTTCTTCAAATGATTTTATATTTTTCTGTCTGCAGGTCTTGTTTCTTTCTCTTTTGCTGTCTATTAAATACATTCAATACAAGAAGATAAATTGAACAGTGGGAAATGTTATAAGTTCTGGGCAATATTTGGCCATTTATCAGTGAGACAAGAGGTTGTCTTTTTAAAGGTATAAAGGAAAATGATTGATTTGAAAAATGAAACTTCAGTCATCCTTTACTGTTTTAGTTATGGAGTGATCCAAAGTCCTCTATTGGATTAAAAATGGCTAAAAGTTTTTTCCCTCTATTTGTCAGATCTTTTGGTATTTGTTGCTTTTTTAAAAATTTGTTAAGTGAAATTGAAGCCTGAGAATTGACTGTCCACATTGCTTTTGTGCAGTTCAATTTACTCCAAAAGGATCAGAGCAAGGCAGACTCAGAACAGCAGAGAAACTGGAGAACCAGTCATGCACCTTTGTACCCTTTGCTCACCATTAACTTGTCTGTATTTCATCAGTGATGGTAGGACCAATATATTTTAAAGAAAAATTAATTTAGTGTAGCTCTAATGAAATCCACAAAATAAAGTGGAATTTAACCATAAAAAACATACATCAGACTTCAGTTGTCAATTCATTCTACAATATTTTAATAACTCTGACTTCTGAGGAGAGAGACATACAGCACATAGAGCCAAGTGGCTCTCTCTTCCGATTTGTTTTCTTTATTGACTTTAGTGGAGTGGAGGTGGCATCCATGATTGCTGTGGATGGTTTGGACTGACTCACATATCACATGCAACTTATGTTAGATTTTAAATAGATTCCGTTTGATCTATTTAGGGAAGGCATTTTGAAGGATGTTTCATGTAGTGAATGGCGCATATCTTCTTTTTTGATGTGTCTTATCCCATAGCTGGTAGCAGGTCAGTTCCCCAAATCACAGAGATTCAGGAATTGTTCCTATGACATCTGTTGTCACTAAGTACCAAAAACTGAAGGAGTGCTTCCTTTGAATTTGGTGAAGGAAAAAAATTAAAAATCAGAAGGATGAGTAATTTAGTCCTGAAATTCTTCACCCAGATATCTGTAGAATATGTCAAGGTGACCCACTTTTCAGCTACTCCCCTGTACTCAGGGGACCAAGTATCTCATAACGGGAAAGGAGTTAGATGGTGATGACTGGAACTAAATGAGTTGTGACAAAGGATCAGGTATTTGAGAGGACAGTAACTAAGTATGCACCATTCAATATTTAATCTAAAACAGGGCTTCCCCACGAATTTGCCTGAATGGCAAATGGTGTGAAAACGTAGAGAGTTGTAAGGAAGGGCTATGAAAATGTTCTGACATAAGAGATTTTCTATTTCTGTGGAAGTAGGGACAAATTTCCCAATGAATAAAATACAAGTAAAATACCACTCAGTTACTGAAACTGCACTAAAGTGTGTGTAGAAGAGAAAATTACATTTTTCCACTCTATCAAATTGTCTAATAATAATAGCAGCCATCTTTTAAATGCTACAAATCAAGCTGTCACTTCATATCATACAATTTGACTGCTACATTTCCTTTTTCTTTAGAAGAGCCTCATGGGACTAGGGTGGAACAAGAACTGTCAATTTATGACAAGAAACAATTCATATTCAAAGTCGCAAAACTTGCTGTGGCTGATGAGATCTGGAAGAAAGCCCTCCATAGTGTTCCCCATGAGATTAACAAACAGTGGAAATTGTTGATATCTCACATATGAAAATTTATTTGACAAGGACAGTCCACAGTATTAAAGCAAAACTGGAATTTTCCAACAGTTTTATTAAACTGAAACCTACTTCCCTTTCTTCAGTTATACAGGAGCTAGAGGGATTTGAGATTACATCCTTTTTTTTTAATGTGCAGCTACTGTCTTTTAAAGAATATCTGGAGAAATAAGATTAACTTTTAAACACTGTATTCCTGGTCTCTCTTTAATATGACCTTTTCTGCAGAGTCTTCAAGACTGTCAGCTGAAGAGCAAAATTCAGAATCTTAAAATAATTTAGTCTGGATGGAAGCTTTGGAGATCATCTGGTCCAACCTCTGACTTGAAGCAGAGCCAACTTTGAAGTCATTTCAATCTTCAGGGAATCCCTAAGTATTTTCAACAGTATATTCAGAAGTTTCTCACCTTTCCCATTTAAACTGATATCTATAAAAAGGCAGTTCTATTTTGTAGCCTTGCAGTAAAAAATCAAATTAGAAGTTAAAATACCCATATTATATCAAATTTCTTCAAGTATACAATAAAATTCTTTTATCTATGTGCTATTTTTTACACAAATAATTTTGAAATTTACCAACTTGACTTACCTACCTTTTGTTGCTAGGGAAAAAAAAAATCATGTAGCTGGAGAAAACCAGGAAGGAAAGGATTAGAGTGCTTTCAAGCTATTACCATTAAGAGGCCTTGGCCATCATCCTTTGCTGCTCTTTACTGCTGATTACTACTTCCATAAGAAATATATATTATTATTATAGCAGCTCTGTTTGTTAGGGGGATGAGGGAGGAGTGTTTGTTTTCCAGCATGTTTTTTATTTCTGAAGTAGTTACCTTTGTACCACAAGAACAATGAATTTGTAGCTGATTTAAACATATTGTTTGCTGTTTTTCAAAAACATTATTGACTGAAAATGTCAATGACCATGAGTCCCGCTCTGTATGTATCAAATTTATTTTAGTTGTGCATTGCTTTGGAAATATTGATTCCATTCAAAATTAAATCCTACTGTGCTGTTCAAGCATTCAGTGAATCACCTGTAATAAATTTGATTGCAGCACTTGTTTAACTATAGTATCTGAAAAAAAGAAATCAATGGCATGTGCCAGTTGACCTTTAAGTTAGCAAATATAACAAGGAAATATTGTTTAGTAACTTCAGTCTTTGTGCTTCAACTAATTTTGAACACCAAAATGCCCAAAAAAAAAAAAATCACCCACATTTCAGCTGCTGTAAAACAAGAAATTCCTATTCAATTCACTGAATCAGAACCTGCAGAGACTGACTTTTTACCCAGACTAAGCATTTTTGATTTGTGTTTAGGTTTTCTGTATACTCTGTGTTCAAGGAATAACACCATTCTGTTATATGTTCATTGTACTGTTAAATGTTTGTTTAAGACTTTACAGACTTTTCAGCTGATAGAAATTTTGTGATTTTTGACTAGACTTCTGCATCTGGATCTTTTCTCAGGTTGAGGTACAAGTAGATACACCTAAGAAATGGATATGTGAGGGAGTGTTACAAGATGCCTACTTCAGACAGCTGTGTTAAAAATGAGGTGGCAATGCTGACTGAAAAACTCCACTTCTTCTCAATTGTCTTCTTCAGAGTTGTGTACAAGCAGCCATGAAAACACTTAGAACAGTAAAAAGTTTGTATTTATTAAATACAACATTTTGGCAAGCTTATTTTCACCCCGCACTCCACATCTATCATCAGCCACACGAGTTTCTTCACATACACAAGTGTGCAAGTCTAGATATTTTAAAAAAGGCACAAAAGAGATATTTTTAAGAGAAGAACATACAGAAGAAAATGCATGAGGGTTCCTAACTATTTTGAGGAGTGAGCTGTTTGTCATGCATGATAAATAAAAGGACTTTTTTATGAAATGAGCAGGTAAACAGTCAGAATCCTTGTCTGCACCTGCCTGCAAAAGTCCCAAGAGAGTGTGGATGCTATAAACAGAGAAGGAGGACAAAATTGGATGAGATTTGGTAACCAAGCCACATTCAGCTAGAAGAACATTTTGTGTATTGCTAAACATACAAAATGTTACTAACTGTCTCTTTATCTTTTAAGATAAGCAAGTTTTTATGTAAAATGGGCAACTTTTCTACAGCAATAAGGTTATGCAAGTCTGAGATTCCATGCTGGCTTCTGCAGCCTATGATTTTCAATTAAATTTTAACACAGAAATTAAATGTAAAACACTAAATATGATCCAAGACAGCACAATGACATCAATGTCGTGGCTACCAAATTCAGATGTGGTAGGCTGCATATTGCACCTGCAGTCCAGGATCACTCCCTCCTGCGCTGCTCTGATCCTAACTAACTCGAGGTAATTCCCCTGAAACCCATAGATCTGCTGCCGTGACAAAGCTGGATGATGCATGACCAACCCATGTCACTCATTCTTCTGTGTTGAAGCAGAGAAAATCCTAGAGATCTCTGACTCAGTCCTCAAGGGGAATAACTCATGTGATTGATAAAAAGCCTGACAGAAGCTCAGGCAGATTTAGCTGGAGCACTGAAGACACTGAATGCTTCAGCTGCCCATTCTACTCCTCTGCAAGTCTCTGCCTCATTTATTATTAACATTCGTGCAGCTCTTCCTCCTTTGAGGTCCACACTGATGCACTACACAACAAATAGGGCAGCTCATTTTGCTACCATGATCTCAGTAAGACAAGATGCCTTCAGAGGACCCATCTTGAACCAACCACCATTGCTAAACACTGCATACTGCTTCATCTTCTGACATACACTTCTTCTAGTGAGAAATACAATTTGTTTTATTCATGTGACAGAAACTTGTTAACTAAAATGGATCAGCCAGTGCTGTGTTATGTTATGTTGTTATGTTACCAAGCCTCCACATACCTTTTGAAGCACAGATATCCATCTGTTCTGGCTTCAGCCAGGACAGAGTTAATTTCTTGCAGTAGCAATGAGGGGGAGGAGCCTGGAGTCATTTGCCTGTGGTGAGTAGTTATTCTATACCACCTCATGTCATTGTCAGGGCTGGGGGAAAGGGACTCTCACTTTGGGGAAGGAGGGTGTCCCTTCCAGTGGGAGAAAGTGTGGCTGGGAAGAGCTGGTTGGTATTGTGTCATGGGCTTTCTGTGTAAATCATTTCTTTGTCTTATACCTTTTGTTGTTAATATTGTTTCTCTTACTGTTTGTTTTCTTATCTCATTGCTTCTTCCAGCCAACGGTTCTTATCTCAACCCATGATTTTCACCTTTTTCGCCTCTAATTCTCAACTCCATCCCCCGAGCCAGAAGGGGAAGGGGAAAGAGGCAGTGAGAGAGTGGCATCTGGTTTGGGGGAGAGTCTTGAAGAGGGCACAGAACTGGTGAGTACTATTCCTAAACCACTACACCATCCCAAACCAATTCATATACCAGCACTTGTCTATAGGCATTTCATGTCTCATGTGAGTGCAGTAACCACCACCACTATTACAGCTTTCACTGTGGTAGGCAGTACAAACAGATCCCTCGATGACCATTCTCAGTAACTGGAGGCATATCACAGATTGGAACAGTCAAGACTTTTGTATCTGCATACTCGCCCCGTGGGGTAAACGTGTGTCCTCCCAGGTCTAAACCAACCACCCATTATGAGGTTTTAATTTTTTTTTTACTTGGGCAGCTAGTGAAAATTGAATTTGTTCTGTATTTTTATTACTTATAACATTAATAACATGTCATGATAAATTTTCCAGGTCTATGTACGTATGTTGAGTTCTGATACAGCAGATCTTTTAAAGAGCTGGAGCACTACTGACCCTGTCTATTAGTCCCATAAAAGGAACAACACTCAGAAATCATTCTCTTTTAATACATTGCCCAAGTTAGTCATAATTTTTTGCACTGAAATGGGACTGTGTAAAATAGCCCGCAAACCACACCTTTGAAAAAGCTGTTTCTGTTGTATAGGATAGCTGTTGTATAGGAGAGCTTTATCATCTCTGCACAGAAGCAAAACTTCTAAAAATTTGTCTCTTCTTTTAAAATGCAATTATACCTGTACACATTTTTTCCTGTGAGACTGTGAGTCCGATTATAAAGAATATTCACCAGAAAGTCTCTCTCAACATCAGGCTGTAGGTGACAAAAAGGGGGCCTATGCATGGGGAGCACTTGTGAAAGAACATTTTGCCTTATTTACTGTGTATAAGACAAAAAAACATGTGGCTTAATTAAGAGGAAAGAGGATTTAGGCTAAATATTAAGGAAAAATTTAATTGTTAGGGTGGAAAAAACACCAGGGCAAGATCCATTAGGCCAGGACAGCAGTTGCATAAGACAACATCTGCACTGCTATTAGTGTTCAAATTTTATGGACTGAGAAATAACAAACCCATTCTGATGACCTTTCAACTTTACTTATTAAGTACTGTAATAGCAGAGACTGTACAGTCATTTGTTTGAAATCAGTAGGCAAAGTAGGTGACATCACTGATTGAAATGTTGTCTTCTATGACAGCTTATTAGGAATTTAGGCTCTGGACATGGATGTGGTATTTATTTTATCAATTTGAGGGTTTCAGAAAGCAAATTGTATATTTCCTAAAATATTATTTTGCTTTTTAAAAATATTCAATCTTCATAAACTTACATAGAAACTGGGGGGACAGGGAAGAACATTGCCTGTGTTTATTTTCAAGTCCACTTAAAGCTAATCTCAGAAATCCTTGGGCTCTCCAGTGCCACAAAACATCTATAAACTAGCTTAACCAGTCTTTTGAGAATGTTCTTACACAAGGGAATTGTCAAATAGGCAGCAGAGAGCTGACACAGCAACTCTTACAAAAAATGCCTTCCTAAGCTTTCAATGCCAAAGATGTTCCCAGGTCATCTTCCCAGGGGCAGATTTTCAGCTTCTAGGTGTGCTGACATGTAAAATAAACTTAAGCAACATTTGATTTGCTCCAAATGACTGGGGATAAAAAAAAAAATCCTTTGAATAGTGAAGCAAAACTGATTTTGAGGCACTCCAAGTCCATGCAGGAATAAATTAACAAATACAAGAAACAAAAAACCTTCAGTGTTTTAAAATAATGTTATTTCTGAATTTATTTTCACATATGAAGAATCAAATCATAGATCATAAAGTGGTTTGTGTGGGAAGGGGTATTAAGATCATCTAGCTACCACCCTCTTGCTATGGACAGGCACACCTTTTAATAGACCAAACTTCTCAGAGGCCCATCCGTCCTGGCTTTGAACACCTCCAAGGATGGGGCATCATCAGCTTCCCTGGGCAACCCGTTCCAGTGTCTCACCACCCTCATAGTAAAGACTTTCTTCCCAATATCTAATCTAAATCTACCCTCTTTCATCCTAAGGCATTTCACCCTTACAAAAAGTCCCTCTCCAGCCCCCTTTAGGTACTCAAAAGTTGTTCTAAAGTCTCCCCAGAGCCTTCTCTTCTCAAGGCTGAACAACCTCAACTGTTTCAGTCTGTTTTCATCAGAGAGGTGCTCCAGGCCTCTGATCATTTTTGTAGCCTTCTGTGGACTCATTCCAACAGGTCAATGTCTTTCCTGTGCTGGAGGCCCCAGAGTTGGATGCAGCAGCACTCCAGGTGGAGTCTCATAAGAGCAAAGTAGAGGAGTAGAATCACCTTCCTCACCCTGCTGACCATACGGCTTTGGATGCAGCCCTGGACACAACTGGCTTTCTGGGCTGCGAGCACACCTTGCTGAGTCATATTGACCCTTCTGTCTACAAACACCCTCAAGTCTTTCTCCCCAGGGCTGATCTCAATCCATTCTCCACCCAGCCTGTATTTGTTCTTGGGGTTGCCGTGACCCAGGTGCAGAAGCTCACACTTGGCCTTATTGAACTTCATGAGGTTCACATGGCCCCAGCTCTCAAGCTTGTCAAGACCCCTCTGGATGGCATCCCTTCAGTCCAGTGTGTCAATTCCACCGCACAGATCGGTGTCATTGGCAAACCTGCTAAGGGTGCACTCAATCTCACTGCCCGCATTGCTAACAAAGGTGTTAAAAAGTGCTGGTCCCAATCCTGACCCCTGAGGAACGCCACTCACCACTGCTCTCCGTTTGAACATTGAGACATTGATCATAACTCTTTGATTGTGTCCATTCAGCCAGTTCCTCATCCACCAAGTGGTCCATCCATCAAACACACAACTCTCCAATTTAGAGACAAGGATGCTGTGTGGGACAGTGTTAGATGCTATTTACCAGTCCAGGTTGATGATATCTGTTGATTTTCTCTCATTCACCACTGCTATTACTCCACCAGAGAAGGCCTCCAAATGTGTTAGGCACAATTTGCCTTTAGTGAAGCCATGTTGGTTGTTGCCAATCACCTTTTTATTTACTATGTGCTTTAGCATAGTTTCCAGGAGAACCTGTTCCATGATCCTGACAGTCACTGAGGGGACACTGACCTGCATGTAGTTTCCTGTGTCTTCCTTATTTCCCTTTTTAAAAATGGGTGTTATTTTTCACCTTTTTCAGTCAGTGGGAACTTAACTGGAATGTCAAATATGATGGATAGTGGCTTAGCCACTTCCTTGGCCAGTTCCCTCAGGACCTGTGAATGTCTTGTCAGGTCCCATGGACTTGTGTACTTTCAGATTCCTTAAATGGTTTCAGACCTGGTTTTCTTGATAGAGAATGGACCCTAACATTTGGCACTTGTGCAGAGTTAGAGGTAGACACTGTGATTTTGAATGTGTAGTTTCAGCTGTGTGACCAAAATACCAGCTATCTGTGTCCACCTTAAAAACTTTTGCTGTTCTTGTTACTGCTACAAGAATGACCCTTAACATGGGGTCTAATTTGTGTCTAATTTGTCAGTGAAAGTGGTTCTTTCCTTACATTGTTCTGAAAGAAAAGCTAATCAACTTACAGGAACATTAACAAACATAAGAACAAAATATAATTATATAATTTTTTCTTCTGTGGACAGTAGTAGAGGAAAAGACAACAATCTGTCCAGGAGAGATCTTGTTGATAAATGGCACTACTGCCACTTACTGATTCCTGTTTTAAGCAGATAATGATTTATTGTGTTTTATTTTAGGGAGCTGCAGTTTCTCGTAATTCTGTGAAAATCTGCCCAACATCCTGTTTTCTTCAGGCCACACAATATCGACCAATTTAGTACAAGAGAAAAAAAACAAAATAAGAAACAGCATATGAGTGATAGGAATTTAACAGTATGTTTGAGCAGGTAAAGGTGGGAATGTTCTGACAAATCTCCAGCTATCTCTGCAGAATACAGTGGAAGTAATTAATGAAAACAATCTCAGCATGAAGAACAAGACTCCACCTCCTTCTTTAAAGCTTCTGATTTATTATTCCCTATTCCCTTTCCGTTTTTCTACTTTGGTTTTCTAGGACTTGGGTGGTAAATTCTTATGATTACTGATTGTTGAAACTATTATGATATGCTTACCTCAGGTACCAAAACATTTGGGTGAACTACAAGATTGTTCCTCCTTATAATGCTTAATTACAATATTTTGCTGGTTGTTCATAAAATCACGTAATTAGAAGACAGATTGAATCAATTTTTAGCACATATTACTGGTCAAGAAAGTACATGACTCAGCTGTTCTAGCTGCTCTCCGTCCCATTGCTGGAACTGCCTTTTCAGAAGAGAGAGGGAAAGCAATGCCTAGAAAGTGCTTTTTCACCTCAGTACAGAGGCTTTGAACTTAAGCTTCAAAGTCTGTGCTTCCTCTAAGAAGTAATAACAGCATTCATTTTTTATAGTGCTACTTACCAGCTGCTCTGAAGCATGATACAACAGAATACAGTATCATTAAGTCCCAGCAGAAAGATAAAGCATTTGAAGCATTAAAAAAAAAATTAAAAAAAGGAAATCACAGACCAAATAGCACCTACTGAGCCACCCCAGAAACTTTTTAGGTAGTGATCCTTAGCTGCCCTACTCAACCACGCTAATTACTTTGTAAATTCACTGCTCATTGTTGACATGCAATCCCTATTCTATTGAAAAACGTGAATGAGGACAAAGTATGCAGTCATAAGAGAAGTCAACCCCTGGGTTTGGGTTATTGCTGCAGAAATGATTGCGTACCAGGGTGGATAACTTGATGTAAAATACTAGTAGAGACAACACAAAATTTGCATGTTAGTATTTTATTGTAGCTGTACACCTTTAAATCCAGTTACTAAAGAACATCTTGAGTAGCTGCAGCTTGGTAGGCTGCCTATACACTGCCTTTTAAGAGCTTTCTCCATTAAGAATTTGTATTTACGGTAACTAGAACTGAGTTATTAATTGGTATATTAAATTTTTTGTTTGTTTTCCATCAAATCAAAACTCTAAATCTTAAAAAGAGTCTAGAATACAGTCAGTTGATGAAAACCTAAACCCACTTCTTGGACATTTCACAAATGGCCAATAATTTCAGAAAGATAAAATTATTGTTTGCTTTGTTTGGCAGTAACTGTTGGCTCACACTGATTGTGGCCCAGCTTTCTAGAAACACTGAAAATGTATTTTAAAAGCAGGAGTGCAGAGAAAGTGATTTCCACCCAACACTTTGAACTTAAGCCCTGTGATGTGTTATCCCACTTCAAATGGTAATTTTACAATCATTCAGTTTTCAGACTCAGAAACTCTGACTGCATGAGAACATATGAAAACCTGAAAATAAAGAGACAAATCAATTTCAAATGGGAGTGCTAAAGAGTGCAATGTGTTAGGGCACAGAATATGACCTGCAAAAGACACATGGATGAAGGAATGCAAGATCTGCAGTGATTTCTAAAGTCAGTACAAAAAAGGGGAAAACTAAAGGCCTCTCTTTTTTGTATTTTTTCCATTCAATTTATTTACTGTTTTCCTGCAATATGTTACGAAAGCAACAAGACTGAAAAAATGTGTTTGCCACAGGTTATGTACCTTTCATTCCATGCTTCTTACAACCAATAGCCATAGTGCTATACTTATGAAATATGTACGTTCAGTTCTAATCAGATATTTCTATTCTTAAATTAAATTAGTAATGGAAAACCACAAACTGATACACATGGGAATAAAAAAATGAAATATCCTTTCATCCTTGCTGAGCTTAAACCAAGCACATTAAACTCGGAAAAGACCTAGGGTCACTGCAGACAGCAGAGACTTAACAGAGGACAAGGCACTGAAAAAAGGACAGACTGCAGTACTGTGGATTTCTCTATTTATTAGTGGCACAATACCATGTGCTCTATAAAGCATTGAATCACTAGTTTTTCTAGCACTTGTATCTGTAATCATTCTCTGACAAAAGTGGAAGCTAAAAGTCAATATCCAGTGCACTTGTGGAAAAATGGGAATTTACAGTCAATATAGATTTCTATGAAAGATAATTTAATACAACACCCTGATTTAATCTGAATAATGACATCTGAACAACTTCTTTGTTCATGATCATATTTTAGACTGGGTCAAATGAATTTCCAAACCAGTTTAAACTAAACAGGAACAAATCATTTCTTCCTGCATTAGATGGGTCACACAATGAGGATGGGAATAGTTTATTCAGTAATAACTAATCCAAGAATAACTTATATATATACAGAATAAACCTTGATCTGGTAGCTTTTTTTTCCTACAATATGTTCCTGCAAGAGACATTAATCTTGGCAACTTTCAATCTCTGAGGAGAACTATTGTCATTCCCGTAAGTACTTTTAAATTATTCCTGGTTAACCATAAACTAAACTATAAATACACAATTAAGGATTAACAACACCATTTATCAGACACAATATACAAGCCTTCCATGCTGTTGTGAGAAGTACTCAACACCAATGTCTATCTGGAACAAAAAACGTGTACATATTTTAAGCAGAAATTTTTGTGATACAAAAGCTAATGATTCCTATTAAAACTGTAGGCGACACCAGTGCTAGAATTGAGAAGGTTTTGAACGATTTTAGATAAAATAAGATTTAAAGGGTTGGTATTCTTTCTTGGGGCAAAAAAAGAACACTTTCTCTGAAACACAGCCAATATCCAAGTGAGCAGTGTCTTGTCATCCGAAGATAACTGCTGTCAGAATTTTGCTGTTTTGTTACTTGATCCAATTAAAAGGAAAAAAAAAAGAAAAATTTAAATATGCAAAGTTCTTCTGCTATTGTTTTCCTAATGTTAAAAAATAAAAATTAACAGTTTTAATTAGGTTATACTACTTTGGGAAATTACTAGATAAGCAACCAGGTTCGGTTAGAGAAAAATTGCTTGGGGATTAAATTAGGTACCAAATATATTGTTGTTACGTCCTATCTCTAGTAGACCTGCATGACCTTCTGCATAATCTCTTTGGCTAACATCACTAACACTAACTTCAGGGAGCAGGATGAAACTTCAAAAATGAGATATCGACATCTAACCACTTAGAAAACATGTGTCAGTGACTACTGATGAACATAAAATTAGGCTACCTTTTTAAAACTTTCCTAATCCATGCAGAATTCCTAGGGTGCTGAAATAACATCTATAGATAGATGCTGTCCATGGCCAGTTTTCTTCCTTTCCTGCTGGAGTGCTATGCCAGTAGAGCCCTGACTGCAGAAACCATTGTGTTGGAAAAGAAAATTTCAGGATGCTGGTCTTGCAAGGATTGTGGATGATACAAACACTGCTGCTATTTCTTGAATGAATCCCTTGGTAACAAACAGCTCTGCCTACAGAATAAGGATCTGCCACTTTCCCTCTGTCTACCTTGTTGTTAACTTGATCAGATACAAGCATGAATTTTTATATTGCTGCAGTCATGAAGGAAGGGCTTGTTCAGAGGTCATTCTGTGAGATAAATTTGCACAGTGCATTTCCTCAAGGAGAAAATTAAAAGGACTCTTAGCACATTGTCAGTATTGCTTGCAAAACACTGAATGGATGTTAAAGAGTAATTACCACTGAGCCAGGGTTTATGTTTGGCTGAGAAAGCTTTTAGGAATGACTGGTGTCTGAAACCTAATTTTTGAAGAAGTTTGTAAGATTATTTATAGCAATAATAACCATAAATTGAGAAGGAACAGAGGACTGTAACTGTTAGTTACAGTCTTTCCCAGATAACATAATCTGTAGGAAGTAGACATCAGAATTCCTGTAAAATATGTAATGGAGTCACACACACTGGTCTGCTCAGTGTACCTAGTCAAGGATGCTATTATGCCCAAAGAATTTGAAGCAACTATCCATGAGTGCCTCCAAATGCAGGAGCTGCAATACCGGCCTCATTAAAGGTAATGGAGTTTTTGTCTCTGCCTTCAGCAGGGTACAGATTTTGCTTCAAGAATAATTCTCTCTTTAGTTTTTAATGAGGACTGCAGCACCTGTATCTGAATACTTTTTCTCTCTTCTCACTGTTTTCCATATGGACCTGCTGCAGCTGAACCTTTCTGTTGGGCACGTACTGTATGAACCACAGGAATTCATTAAAAAAATCCAATTCATCATTTAAAAAATAAAGAAGCATTCTTATTTTTTTTCCATGATGAATCACTGAGTTTTCTGGGTTTTCACTAACTAGTAGTCTACTGGATTTCCAGATAGAATTGTTTCCTCTTAATATTTATGACTAAAGTACCTGTATAAGGTTAACCTGTAATAGGAAATCATATTAAGTAAAAATAAGTATGACAATTCATATCCTAAACATGATGGCTACCTGCCATTATATTACCCATGCCATTCTGCTATGGGCTTGCTGTTTTAATACTTCATAAATCACATTTATTATCTACTGCTTATTAATAAGGCAGAAAACTAAAGTGAAGAACCAGTGCAAGTAAACTGTTTACCAGTAATGGATTTTTCTCCTAATGAGAATCCTCTTTTGCTATAAGCAAAATTAAACAATGGTCTATGGAAGGATTCCCTTCCCATTCAACACTGGCTACCAAACTAAAGTTCTTCATGCAGGACTGCAGCTTCACTGATACAGTCCTAAGAGCTCTTTAAAACTTGGCATTTATATCAAGTTTAGCTTGTTCAAAAATTTTGTTTAAAATACCAATCAGAAATATTTTCCCTTAGGATTTCCACATTTCGTTTTGCAATGTAAGAGCTTCACTCAAATATTATGCAATGATCTGTCATACTGGCATCATTTTTACACAAATAATTTTAAAACTCTGAGTAACCATTGATCTATCCATTTTGTACTTATGCAAAACAAATACTGGGATATTTCTGCTCCTGGATTGCATGAATATACCTAAATACCAGTAATATTCCAGCATGGTTTCTATCAATATCTGTTTTATTGACACAGGTAATATAATTTTGTTTTTTCTCGAAGCAATTATAAAATCAGTAGTTGTTATTAGCTTTTCTTAGTTATTTGAGCAATAAAATATTTTCCTGTGTGTACTACAGTTTAAAGAGCATGCTGTTATAGTGCATATAGCCTGAAGTTCAGAAGGGAAAAGATTATATGAATGGCAAAAATAAAACCTTCCCTAGGACTTCTTTTAAAAACTACATCAGTTCACAATTTGGATTTCACACAGTGATCACTCTCCATCTTCTGTTTATACAGCTAGAATACCTATAGATAAAGCAAGACATTGGACTGTTTTATGCAAGGTATTTTTTAAAAATGAAACAATGACACATCTATCTCAAGAATCCCACAATCTTAAATCTTAACAGGAGACAATACAATGTTGGTTTTAGTGGTCAAAAAATTGTACATAACCAGTAGCCTACCATATTGTTTGAAAGCTATCTCAACAACAACTGCAAAAAATGCCAATGCATCATCTTTTAGACTTCCCCAAGTGCATCTCATATTTGCAAGAGCTAGAAATCAATTAGAAGAAATTAAAATTTTGAAAGAGGAAACTTAATAAAACTAATCAAAGTTATGTTTTCAGATGTCGAGACTTCTAGAAGACTGTCATTAGCACCACAACATGCATATATGTGCCTAATTCAACACCAAGGAAGAACGATTCAAAAGGAAAATACCATAAGAAACCAATGTATCCAGAACATATGCAACAATCAAACAGTTTGGACTCTCAGTTTTGATCTAGAAGGCTTTCAAATTTTGGCATTTTTGATCTATTGTTCTGTGATCGTATACAGTTCTCAGACATGAATAGACACAGCTGCTAGCTTGAAGTCAATGTGTCACCACAGAAGAACCCAGCATAAGATTCCCATGAACCAAATCCAACATATGTTTATGGTAAAATTACAAGGAATTGAAAACTCCTTTCTACATGAGGATGGTAAATTATAGGGATATTTATTTACAAATATTTAACTTATTTCTCTTTTGGACAGCTTAGAATAACCATTGAAGTATCCAATACAGCAGAAAAAAATTAAAATTCTGTCTCCACTTTCCAGTCTTCAGGTATTGAATATTTTAGGAATATCCCAATATTTTAAGTTGTCAGCAAATTCCCTTCAGGTGAATATAAATCTTCATTTCTAAGTTAAAGAAAGGAAGCAGCAGGAATGGCTGGCGAATTATCTGAATAAAGTTTTTGTCTTCTAAACAGATGATGATATACTATGAATCAAGGTATCTTTGAGAAAGTAATCCAGTGAAAGATTCCCAGGGCTAAAACTGTTCTTTGGAAAAACAAGAAAACTACCACTTGTCCTTCCAAGATATAACTAATAAGGACAAAGAGCAAAAAACACCCTTAGTCACACCTACTATATTAAAATGCTTTTGGGAAGCTGCTTTGACTTCACACAATGACAAAAAGTATAATCAGTAGGTAATTCTTGAGTGTAAGCATTTAAAGGACCACATAACTCACAGCGCACCGTATCTGAGCTTTTGTTACAATTGTCCTCTCACAGGGAGTGTTAGTTGAAAGATTCACAACAATATATTGTAATTGTACTATTACAAATTGCCATATCTTCAACTTTGACATTCTATCAGTTCCCTGCAATGTGTAGAAACGAAGCTTAATATCCCAGTACTTAAACTAAGAATCCCCAGCCTTGTCATTATTGTGGGCACAATAGCAAGCGTTCTTGGAACTGGCCATCCAAGCCATGGGGAGGCTTGGAGTTAATTACATCACCGTAGACAATAATTTTCTCCTTGTGGTGGCAGTTATCTCTTTCCACAGCTGGTTCTCTTTTTTGTTGCTTTGTGATGTTCCATTAATCACAGCTACATTTAATCTTTGTCATGTGATTCATCGTCCTTTATCCCCACAGCTGTTTCCATCCTGGACTCTGATAAACTGCTAATTTGAGTGGGTGATGTCCAACCTTGAATATCACGGTGGCTTGTAGCACACCACTGAGAATCAGCTACTACATTCACACAGCCCAAGATTTTTAGTAAGGCTAATTATTCTACAGTCCCTGGTCATTTGTTGGGGTGGAGATCATCTGAAATGAGCGGATAGCAATTTTAATGTGGGCTTGATATGTCAGGGCATAAAAATATGCAGAGCTTTTCTAATGTGAGAGTATGCTGCTTCTTTTTTTCTCTCTTTTTCTTTCCTGTCTTCAAGTCTTTCAAGTTTTTTCCTGACATGACGTGAAGTTGACTATATTTAGTGAACTGTGGAGAGGTGAGAGGAAGGGAGAAAGGTTTTGCTATTTCAAAACATTTTCCCACTGCCTTCAGTCACCTTATTCTGTGGTAAGTGTAATGCAGCTGAAGAGGGAGAGAAACATTTGCATAAAAATAAAATGAGACCTAAAACAGGTATAGTATCTAACACCATAATTTGGAGAATAAAGGTGTTTCAAAGAATAATATCCCTTGATTCCTGTTTTAAATTGGAGGATTTTTATATGATTTTTCAATTTATACTTGTGTTAAAAGACAAGTACCAATAGAGGGTTTACTCAGTGGGAACTGAAGACTCAGTAGTATGGTGTGTATGAGAGGAATGTATCAAAATGCCAGAAAAAAAGTACTGTTAGATTTTTTTTTTTTTTACCTCGAGAAAGAGCCTGAGGGCAGGTGTAAGACACTGACTCACCCTTACCACGCGAAAATTGTAGCTCATAATGGCTTTGCAATAGGACTGGCTGCACCAGCCTGAACAATGCAGTAGATTTCTATGCAGGAAGTAAAAGCTTTTCTTCACAATTACTTCAGTCTGCTGTCTGAAGGAGACAGGGGAGCAGGTGAGAGACAGCAGCAGAAAGTGTGATGCCATTGCTCTGCTGACTTTGTGGCATTCCTGGTAGGGTGTGATTGTCAAACTTTCTGTCAATGCAGTGTTACAAATGGCTCCTTGGTAAATCCTCCCCTGAGTTATGAAAAGGACCATGGCAGAGGGGCAAAAAGGGGCTGACATAAATGTAGAAATACCTGTTCATTACCAGAGTTTGGTGAAGTACATGGCCCATTTCATGGTGGGAAAGAACCCTGTTTGGCTACACCCAGTTTCAGACTGGAGGAAATTCAGGTAGGCGTAAGCTGACCCACTGGTAGCCTCACTCTGTGAAGCTTAAATAAATGACACTGCAGAACACAGTTACACTCTCCAAGTCTAGAACAGTTTATGCCACAGTCAGCCCCATTTGCTCCACTGCTTCCACCCTACCTTACTATTTTTGCTTCTTCTAGAGAAAGATCTCAGTGTTCACCAAGGATGGGCATTTAAGAATTGAAAACTTACTGTTGTAAGGTATGAGAACCCTGCCAGGGTGCCCCAGCCGAGTTATCTTCAGTACCTTTATCAGGGCCTGAGGAATGCAAGCAGTTCTAAATTGGGAACGAAGATGTTAGAAGAAAGAATAACAAGCAAGTGAAAAAAAGAGATGAAGAGGGACTGTACCATCCTGGACTGAAACCAATCAGGTGTCCTGAAAGGTGCATGCAGGGCGCGTGAACAGTGCGGGAGATCCAATCGGGTTGTGCGTGATCGCGTGAACTACAGCTGCAGAAATGCATAAGAATAGAGTAATGTAAACAATAAATGGACTCTTGTGTAATCACATTGATTCGTTGTACGAGGGTCCTGTTCTCCCACAAATTACTATATCGTTTGCTGGCAGAAACACTAATAACTTTTGAAGAACAAACAAATGAAAGATACATATTCTATACAGAAATCTTGTCTAGAATTTGGTCTTGTCTAAATTAAGTTTAAAGTGTGAGGGCAGAACGAGTTAATTAGGTTTTGATGAGTCTGCTTGATGAGAGATTTCTGGTCCAACTTGGACACCTTAACAGATGCATCAGGCAGAATATCTCTTCTTCAGATTTCTAAAGAATAAAAGTCAACATGACAGCTGATAGAAGTTAACTCCAGCTATTTAAAGTTCAGTCAAGGTAAGACTTAGAACCAGATCTTAATCCTGCTTAATCCTGAAAATGTTTGTTTTGGTTTATTTTTACTCTCCTCAGATGACACTTTAAATATCAGCTAAACCAGCATATTTCTAATGATCATCCAAAGGTGTACACTCCTGCAGAGGCCAAAATTTCCACCATTTGATTATGTACTCAGGGAACAAGTTTTAAGCCTGTTAGAGAACTTTCTTTTCCCTGTTTGGTGACTACACCACTCATAAAAGTTTCATATTGAAACAGCCATTCTTTGCAATGAAGTCTCTTATTAGGGGCTTTATTACTCATGCTTCAAGAAGGGGCTTTCACAGGATTAGCCAGCTATAACTTTGGGAGGAAAAATTAAATTAAAAAGTGGGATCACTTAAAAAGAAAACCAGTTCCTTGCTGTTGTATTGCCTGTAGTGAAAAACACTGATTCAAAAATATGCTCTTTGTACAGAGCCCACACTCTCTGCACATAATCTGCTATGGTTTTGTCAAAAGCTGTGTCAACTTCATAAAAGCTTTTTTTTTTAGCTTAGTTCTCTGTGAAGAAGGCGTGTTGTTCCACCTACTTGATCAAACCCTGAGGGCAGAGGAACAACACACATTTTTAGGCATGAAATTTCCCCTTTCAGTTCTCTGAACCAACCTCAGACTGACAGATCCACAAGAGCTAGTGAGACAGTTTCTGTTCCCTGCTAACCTCTTGGCTGAATCACTTCTCCTCATAAGATGTCTTCTTAGAGCAAGGACATTTTCTCTACTATCTCACCGTATAACAAAGACAGAATATTTCATATGCAAGGTTTTGCAGAGCTGATCTCATGTAGTGATACTTCAGAGCACCTTCATCCACATCAACATTTTTCCTCTGAGAATTGTGAGCTTCTCCAGAGACATCTGGGAGATGCAGGGAAGACTATGAAAAAGGTACTTCAGGCTTCAGCATAATCTTTTCCAGATGGAACAACCAGACTACCTTTGCTCTACCACTCCATTTACTTTCAAAGGCTGTAGTCCTTCTTCATTTTTTTAAGGTCCTGTAGCTTCCTGCTTTTGTTGGAAATGCTTGCTGGAAAAAAAAAAAAAAAATCAAGTTCCCTCTCATTTGCATGAGCACTTTGACATTGTGTGCAACTACATCCTGTGCTTAAAATGCCTGTCCTGGGGTAGCCTCAAATCCTGCTTGAACTCCTATGGGGACAATTTGGAAAAGCTCCTTCATTTTATGACAATGTGCCAGAGTTGACAGGAGCACTGAACAGGTCTCTGAGACAGATATTATCAAATGTTCCTCCTGTAATCAAGTCACTCATATACACTCACTTGTAAAAGGCTTGTGCTGACTCAGAAATTTTTGTCCTAATTTCTCTGCATCTCAGCCTCCCTGTATTTAAAGGGGATATATTCAGAAGCAAAATATTAAGGACTAGTTCTTACCTTTCTTTTTATGAGAACTAATATTATTACCACCATTATATGACAACTTTTTCAGTTCACTATTAGTTTGCACAAAAGGGTAAGACTCGCTATAGGATACAAACATTAAATCAATTATTTATGCAAAAATTCCATTATACTATTTTCTTATTCTGGTTACAATTATGAAGCAAGGAATCAAAACATATAGAAGGAAGGATTTTGGTTAATAGGATAAAGTAGGTAAGGTCTTATTTTATATCACATCTTCCACTAAATCTTAAATAAGATTCCTGACCCTTATTAGAAGTGTAGAGGATTAACCACAGATGCTGAGCATTCTCCTAGAACATACACACCCTCCTGCACCTGCAAGTCATTGTGCAATTGATCAAAAGAAACAGGTGCATTTCAAGACACCCTTGTGCACTGTGGAAACCTGGCAATGCTCCACAATTAACATGAAATTTCTAAATGACTTCTCACTTTTAAAAGCTATATCATTGGCACATTATTAATGAATGCTGAAAGTCAAGGACAAATGTAATATAAATTGACAACATTCTTCACCGTGATTGATGCTTGTTATTTTGCATAATTTGTTTATTGTTTGGTATGTGTTTGTTTTTTAGAATGTCTATTCAAGCCCAACCCTTGAGGCATCAACAGTAGCAGTCTAATCTCTCCAAGGACATATTTTATGCTATTAAAATCTCACAGAGAATAGCACTATGAAACCAACTAAATTAGATGGGCACTGGAGTTCCCAGGAGTGATGTAGGCTATACATTAACCTAGGTAACCAGCAACTGCCCAAATAACATATATTTCCTTTATTAATAGTATATATTTTTTAAAAAATCTACTGTACACAAAATAACACTGAAATTTAAATTAATATATTAATATTTCTGAAAACAGGTCAAAGGAAAATGCAGGCTTGTAAAACCAATCAATTTATGCATTTAGGTTTTGATTCCTAGAACTGTTACCTATAATCCAGACTAACAGGAGAGCATGTTTAATTGAAAGGAATGTCATAGTCCTGCTCTGTTACCATTAAAGTGAGAGGGACAACTCCTGGTGTTCAATCTCAAGCCTTCAGTGTTCTGCATAGTCAGACCCAGAGTGCTTAGCACTCTGCAGGAGTGAGCCCTTCATTACTGTTTGTCTTTTCTCTTCAAATACTGACACAAGGGAAAGTCAATACATGATTATAAGGTCAATGTAAATTTTTAAAAAAGCCTCAGTTTAAATTACTACACATAGCAGCCATACAATTTCGAAGCAGCAACAATTTCGTTACATGAGAGTCATTTTTAGTATTGGGCTCTTCTTTTTGTCATAGGCTAAGATACTTTCTGCTTCACAGCTGTCTCTCAGTCAATCAGAAAGTAGTTTGTACTTCCATCCTCTGAGAATCTTAATTTTTGATATTAACAGACACATCGATATACACTTTATAATTTTCATATGTTTTTCACCTATTAATCCCAAGATGCAGACATGTGGAGGTAGTTGGATACTGACTTTAAAATAAAATTATTTAAAATTTTGTTTCATTTTCCACTTGCAGCAGAGAAAATATATTCTGCCAAGTTAGCTGAAAGTTGGCTGTATCTTAAGAACTCACTATGTGCAGCTACTGTAAATGTGGAATATATGAACTTAGATGCAGTTGACATTATACTGTGGTTCCTTCCAGACTTGAGGTAATCATATACACAACCTAGCTTATTTATTTTTCTTTACATTAAATGATAATAGATATGGCTGAATTATGCATTTTTTACATGTTGCCTGCATTATTGCTTACAGTACAAAACCTGAAGAATTTACTTAATGTTCCAGGTAATGTCTAATTGCTATTATTTTATAAATTCCATCAATCAAAGAAGAGCCTTGTGACATTGGCAGATAATTTTTGTAAGGAATGATAGGGAGTGATGAAAAGGAAATTGACAAATTAAGCAGCTTCTGTGTTTCTTGTTCTTTTGGTCCTAAATATTTATTAGCTGGCTCCACAATAGATCTGCATATTGTTATGCGAATATAGAAACTGATCCTCAAAGGTGGTGAATGCTTTAAGAGTTAGGACATGTGAAATTAATTATTCACATCTTGAAAGGAACAAAAGATGTTTTCTCAGGTACAGTAATAAGGGTGTTAAACAATGAAGATGTCTGCAGGATTCTAAACTGAGGCAGAGCTAATGATTGGTATTGTAAGCCTCATGTTCTGCCCAAAATGTTTTCAGGATTGAGTTCAATCCAAGTGCCTTGCATTTTACATCAATGCTGCTTGATCTTTGTCAGTAATTAGTGTGAAGTGTGAGGTGGACTTTGTAACTATGGATAGAACACTTCGGGAAAAACCATGCTAGGGATATTTGTTACTGCAGGATGAGGAAAAATTTGGTATGGTTGTATTTAAACTAAAGGGCAGCTGAGGTCCATGAAGTCTCCTAGTGGTCCTGATCCTGTAAGAGTCCAGATGAGAAACACAGACGGAGTAGACCACATATAATTTCTGGCCTGCATAAATTTCTTTTCTTCTCAGGCAGCTAAGAAGACTATTTATATGTATCCAGGTTTATCTTGTGGATAAGCTGGGATTCCTCTACAAGGGACTAGTGACACAAAGCTATTAATAATGTTGCAGGTGCTGAGCTAATTTTAAGCATGCTTCAGAAATGTCAGCATAAGAAGAAAAACATAGTTCAGGTTGCTCTTTTTGCCCTATGTGGGGCAGAGAAGGGGAAAAAAAAGAGAGACAAAAATGTGTCTGGTGGCTCTCCTGGAACTAACAGAATGAAAGTATTGATCAAAGACTCTTAGTCCTTTCCTGACAACAGTTGAAACACCACTGTTTTATAAAAGGTGCCTGTGCAGGTGCTGTTTCCCCTTGCAGCAAATTCCCTCTAGATGTGCATCCCAGTGTGCCAGGCTCTGAGAGAGCTATATTTGGATCCATATCTCAAATTTTTCCTCTAACAGCTAAACTCATATCTGGTCACTCTCCCGTGAGAGAACACCTATTTTCACTGCCATTTTCTCATGCTGGCATGGTTGGACTTTTGCGAAAAGAAACAGATTCTGTAGGCAAGGCTATATTAGAAAGATGAAAAAAGCCCTCTCTATTGCCCTGGCAACTGTCATCTACATTGCAAGGGTTTTTAATTTCATGCTTTTATACTCACTCTTACAGTACGATCGTCAAAGGTGTTTCATAACAATTATTTTCAGCCATTATATCCAGTGGAAGTTGCAAAAGGGATAATTACTCGTAAGTTTGTCCTTTTGTTTTCAGCGATGTCTTACACACTTCAGTGCTCAAGAAATAATAATACAGGAGAAATACATTCTGAAAGTCAAACCTTACACTTGGTCATCCGTTACTGATTTTTATACATTTTTGCTCAAAACAGTGTCTGATTTACCATATTGTTTAGCACTGAAATATTTTCATCTCTTTTATTCAATTTGAGAAGAAAAAAACCACCCCCACAAAATTTCTTCTAGCAGTAATTTGCTTATCTTCTTCTGCTCATTCACAGAATATGATGTTAAAATAGAGACCCACATATTACAATGTTATTACTACAAAATTATATTACAAAATAATAATAATATTCACATAAAAATCCACAATCTTAGCAGTTGAAGATACTGAAGATATTGAAGGGTGCTTCAGGACTGCATGAGGCAGCCTATAGTCTCAGCCCAAGCATTTTGGTGCTCAGTAAGACCTCTCACTAAAGACTAGAAAGCACCTGTGAGGACTATCCTGGAACTACCCCTGCAGCAGGCACTGCCTTGTCTTCAGGTGTCATTTACACAGCTCAGGACAGGCAGGCTGTGCCAACTGCAATAGCCTTTCTCAAATATCTATCTGGCCAAATTATACTGTCACCCATTTAAGTCCCTCTACTCATCTTAGCTCTTCCATAGTGAGGAATTGTGACAGCAGAAACACCCAAAACATCCAAAAGGTCTTTCTTAAGTAGACTATGTGGAAATATATGTTCTGAAAAGTCCTAATAATATATTTGAAATGGCATTACAATACAGCCCATTGTGTTGATAGTCCATGTACTAACCAGTCCCTAAGTAATTGTTGACATCATAGCGTTC
The DNA here is from genome assembly GCA_013397865.1 of Struthidea cinerea. Classification (NCBI taxonomy): domain Eukaryota; kingdom Metazoa; phylum Chordata; class Aves; order Passeriformes; family Corcoracidae; genus Struthidea; species Struthidea cinerea. The sequence continues at coordinate 681,418 of VZTI01004282.1, forward strand.
CAGAAGCTCTGAAGGGAAATTACCAGATCATTGCTTCTGCTGGAATCAGACTTAGCATTTAGAGTATTTTCATTGTCACTTTCCAGCTCATTAGCCTTTCTGCATCAGAAAAAATACTGATATCCAGCCAGGATGAACTCATGAATCATTTAATTTGTTTCAAGTCTGTTCAAATAAATTCAGGAGAAAAACTGGATGGAGACTCTCAAATATTTAACTATCTTTGGCACAAATATAATGATGATTTTTCTTTAATTTAGCGGTAATTATGGTTTACTTTAATAAAATGACCTTACAAATTGAGGTAGAAACTGAGACAATACTTCCGATTTGTTGATCAAAGAGCATTTCTCCAGAAATGTAGCAAAGGGGGAAAAGTGGCAAACGTCATACCTGAATGAAAGCAAAGGCATTTTACATTAGCAGAAAGTAATTACTCACGCTGGAATTTGGGATTAACACCACCCTCTACTGTGGGTGAAACATATCCCTTCAGACACTTGGGCTCCCATGCAGGAGTAGGATGCGGGTGTCTGTTTACCAAAACAGAAAACGCCAGTAGTACAGTGCTCCCAGTGTCACGTTGGGCTTCTGACAGAGGAAGCAGTGATGCCAATTGAATTGTTGGCACTACTTTTTGTACTCCAAATTTGTCGCTCTGAAACATCATCAGCTAATTTTATACAGCCCCTGTGTAATTTGTCTCACTATAATGCTCCAAGGATTTGTTCTGGGCAATGGTGGGGGGGAAAACTCAACCGAACTATACTCTCTGTTCAGGTGGTTACAGCCAGGAGCAGGTGTGTAATCTTCAAAGACATGCTCCTGGCTGTGATAAAGATTATTCACTCTGACTTGTGGCTGAAAAACTCTCAATAAAGAACCAAACTGGCTTAAGTAAAGATGAGGTGAAAGCCAGAGGGCTGAAAAACCTGTTCAGTCTCTAACTGTTAAAATCTGGAGAGAAATGGCATGGAAACTTCCTTTTACAGGTGAAGAGAGACTCTTCAAGAAACTTTAGGAATTGAGGTATCTAAATCTTATCACTTCTTCTAAATACAGAGGTAAAATAGCTGTGGAAATGGAAGGGTTTCCTTCTGGGCCGTAGGTGCATGTTCAGCAGCTGAGCTTTTAAGGAACAAAATATTTTCCAAAATTTGCGGTGATAAGTGGTTAAACCCTTGTGGTGGGTGCCTAAGCCGTGTTGCTTGTAGCAGATGATGTCTGTTCAGTCAATTAAGGCTCAGCAGTAGCATCCTGCCTCAACTCTGCTGACCAGGCTTCACAGCAAAGCACTTCTAACTGATATCTTTTAAAAAGGTAGTGAGTTCCTCTGCTGCCTTTCGGTTGGTTTGGTTTTTTGGAGTAGGTATTAATACAAAAGAGAATTTCAGAACTGTAACTTTTGGTCAAAAGCCTAGCACACAACTTTTTTGATCAGAGCATTTAAACTATTTTCCAAATAATTTCTGGTTACTCTAACCTCACACTTGTTTCCTTTAAATGATACACAGTGGTGTCTGGAATGGACAAAGGGTGATATCAATGTGACACCAGTCATGTCAGGTGAGATGACATGGAAAAGTCTCTCCCTCACTTCACATACATTGCTGCAGAAATATTATCTGTCTGCAGAGAAGAACCATCTGAAATCCAGCAAAGGTGAATGCAGGGTCCTGCACCTGGGGAAGAGTAACCCTGGGTACCAGCACAGGCTGGGGGCTGACCTGCTGGGGAGCAGCTCTGCCAAGAAGGACCTGGGGATCCTGGGGGACAACAAGATGCCTGTGAGCCAGCAGTGTGTCCTTTCGTCCAAGAGGGCCAATGGTATCCTAAGGTGCAGGTTGAGGAAGGGGATCCTGCCCCTCTGCTCAGCCCTACTTAGGCCACATCTGGAGTGCTGTGTCCAGTTCTGGGCTCCTCAGGACAAGAGAGACTTGGAGCTCCTGGAGCAGGTCCAGGGGAGGGCTCCAAAGATGATGAAAGTACATGAGCATCTCTCTTATGAGGAAAGGCTGAGGGAGCTGGGCCTGTTCAGCCTTGAGAAAACTGAGAGGGGACCTCATCAATGTCTGTCAGTATCTGAAGGGAGGGTGCCAGGAGGATGGAGCCAGGCTCTGCTCNCCCCGAGGAATAAGAGGAACTGTTGCTGTTACGTCCTAGGCGTATAAAGAAAATGACACAGAGTCCAGGCTCATGAACAGTGGAAGCCGAAGCTTTTCTTTAATAATTTTCTGGCTACTATATAGGATAGATCGCAAAAAGTGTGTTGAGTGGCAATAGGTAATTGGTTCCTCAGCCATCCACTCCTTGAGAGGATTGGCCAAGTCTTAAGAGACCTATTCCATAACATTTACAAAGTCAAAGCTGTAAGAATCTTGCAAAACAACTTGCGAGTGCAAGAAGTTTATGAAACTGTGACCTTGTTTAAAATAGTTTACATAGGAAAGACAGTCTTCTCACAGAATATTGAGAAAAGGCTGAAGAATTTCTCTGCTTCTAACTTTTTAGCACCTACACAGAGAGGTTGTGGAGTCTCCCTTGCTGGAGTTACCTGAGAATTGTCTAGATGCAATCCTGTGCCATGTGCTCTGGGATGGCCCTGCTTGAGCCAGAAGGTTGGACCAGGTGACACACTGTGGTCCCTTCCAACCAACCCATTCTGTGAATCTGTAGTTCTGTGATACTTTGATTGTGTGATAGTGTGTGCTTTTTGCAGGTTTTGATTTTGCAGCATTACCACCAATCTGTCAAGTCTCAAGGGAAAAAAGGGAATCAGTAATCCCCTTTTCTGTAAATAGTGCCAGTATTAGATTGGTTTGAAAGCTGAAGAGAACACTCCAATATCTACAAACTGAACATATTTACATTGCATGTTAGGAAACATGACCAGATTTCACTTTGCTGATCCTGTATTAAAAAAGATTTTGTTTTCAGTCCATAAAGAAATTCACTGAGTTTCAGAAAGTGTAAAATAGTCAGAATGTTACTCTCTTTTTTCTCAGGAGACTTTTATTCCTCAGTTATAGCAAGAAAAGGCAGAGAAGTTGGATAGAAGTGACTGGAAAATTCACTGAATGAGATTTAATTTTATGGGGTTTTAGGTGTCTAATTCCCATAGGTTTCTTTCAAAAGTATCTATTTAATAAATGTGTTCAGTAAGTTAAGACCTCTGCATTAATATATTTTCAGTCTATGGATCATTAGATCATCTAGTCTGCCTACTTGTATTTTACCAGCTATAAAACTTCATCTAGTAACTCCCCCAGTAAGCCAAATTGTTTGTGCTTTGTGAATAAATCTTGGGGGCGGGAGGGTGAGACGGGGAAGGGAGAGAGAGGAGGAAGAAAATCCTTCCTGGAGCTGAAGACATCCACAGACAGAAGACCTACAACTTCACTCGATAGGTATTTCAACTTCACTTGATAGGTATTTCTACTTATTACTCATTCCCGTGGTTAAATTATGTCCTTGATTTCTCAACTGAATTTGAGCATCGTCTCTTTTTATTTCAGCTTTTTAAACAACTTCGGAAATATTATGTGCTACCTATTTTTAAATTACCTGTTGTTGGGTTATTTTTTGAATGAAACTGTTGATATGCTAAAAAAAATAAAAATATTTGTACAAGGAGATGTCAACCTGCAGTTTTTTCACAGTATTCAGAAAATCTAGTGTTCCTGCTTTACATATTTTGCACAGACATGCTTATCCTGTCTGAATAAGCAACTTCGGAACATGCAAGAGGCAGTGAAGATGCCTGTGCAAAAATTTCTGGAATGGCTCTTGCTATTCACAGATGTAGCCAAAGCACTTTATCCCTATGAACATTCTTGCCAACAAACTTTTCTTAGATGAGTTTTTAGAAATTATATAAAAGAACAGAGAAGCACTGTGGATACTCTTCGAGTAATATGTGGTATTCATGTGCATATTTTTCACAAACTGTTTAAACAGTCCACTATTTGCTTAGTTTTTCCTGACATTGGCACAGTTGTACATTTGCCATGACCATGACAACGTGTGTAGACACACGGGCCAAAGAGCATATTTGGACTTGAAATACTACTGCTACCACTACCATGCTCTGAAACCAGATGTAAATGAGACAGTTCTGTCACTTGCTACCAGAAGCATCCCTTGCTAAATCAATAAAAAGTTACTCTGCCAAGCAGAGACAGCAGGGTGTTCCCTACCTCTGCCTACTCAGGGGTAAAATGATTTTGTTGACTCTTTCTCCCTTGTAGCAGTATTTTGATACCTTCTTTTTTGTTCTTGTACAGGACGTGTTACTAGAGCTACCATACTAAAAACCAAGAAGCATGCTAAGTAAATTGCAAAAACATACTGTGACTGTCTCAGAATTTCAAAATAGCATGATTTCCAGTTTCATGTGTAAAAACATTTTTAGAAAAAAAATTTAATCATGTGAGAGTAAAACATATACTTCTGCAGAAATTCCATGCCAAACTGCAAAGTAAGTGCAAATTAGAGGATGTGCTGTGTGTATATTTTCCTCTATTAAGTTACATTTTTTACATCTTTTCTTCCATCCACTAAAGAACTATCAGATTTTGAAGTGCTATGGAAAATATTCTGCACTACGAAAGAATTTCAGCCACAGGCTTCTCTAATTACTTTCTCCAGTGGTCTTTTTAAGCTGCTTTTTGCTCTTTCCCATCCTTATCTGCCACCTGGCACTTTTCCATTAGCACTGGAAAAGCAGCCCAAACTTGCCAATAGCATTGTTTGAGTGACAGGCTGTGAAAATGGAAACACTCCACAAAGACATCATTTTCCTCTGGAGAAACAGAATTTGACATCTATATATTTCTTGGGGTTCTGATGTAAACTCTTCTACGTGGAGCCATGGGCAGTAATTTAATCCAGCAGATCTAAAAGGGTTTTATACAGAAAAACATAATTTCACAAGCAAAAGTTTCCTTCCTTCCTTCCTTCCTTCCTTCCTTCCTTCCTTCCTTCCTTCCTTCCTTCCTTNTGTAAACTCTTCTACGTGGAGCCATGGGCAGTAATTTAATCCAGCAGATCTAAAAGGGTTTTATACAGAAAAACATAATTTCACAAGCAAAAGTTTCCTTCCTTCCTTCCTTCCTTCCTTCCTTCCTTCCTTCCTTCTTTTTTTTCCAAATACTGCTCTGCTACTTTCCAAAGGCAATTTTCGACTTCTAGCTTTTATGTGTTGAAGTAGTTGCATGTATGGTTTTCTAGTCATATATGATTTATATACAGAACTCCTGAGAATAAAAAAAAAATCATTATTTTTTAACCTAAAGATTTGCCTTAAACTGCTAGTTACCTGCATTTGTTGATTGTAGCTTGTTAAATCAGCTAACACATTTCTTGAACTATTTTAGAAACATGCTTCCATAGGAAAAAAATTCAATAAATTGTTATTTCTAAAAGTAATCTTTTTTCTTTGACCTAAATATATCACATACAGTAAAACATTTGCAGGCATGATTGTTCAGATCCAGAATGAAGTTTCTTATAACAAATCAGTTTGTCTGTTGCGAAATTTTTATATCACATGGAAAACTACCCAGAAGCCCTGTTTTGTTTGGTTCAGAACAAGAGTTTGAGACCAAGCTTCTGACCTCAGCATCATAAGTTTAAAACTAGAAAGCATCCACTGACTTTTCTCAAAGAAATTTTTCCCCATATTATTCTAACATAATTTATGTACAAAATTAAAACAGTTTCTTTAAATCTTTGCTTTTTCATATAAAGAATAACTTTTCTCTGTGCAGTTCCAGTTACAAAGGAAGTCATTACAGCAGCCGGTTAGATGGCCTTGTAAAGGTTAGTTCTATACTCCAAGAATTGGCCACACCCCCTGTACGTTGCAGTAAAGCAAAAGCCTATTGCTTTGCCCGTGTTTTTCAATGGGACTGCTCTTTCATCTTAGTTACTAAATGTTTTGATGCCAGATAGTCACATCCCTCACTGAAAGACAAGAACTCCTATTTCTCACAAGTGATGTTTAGGATAATATATTGGGATTTATACCATATCTGTGCCTCAAAAGTCATTCCAACTATGAAAAGTTCAACTGCAATTAACTGTACAGTTTTAAATTAAAAAAAGAAAAAACAGAATAAAAAAAAAAAAAACACCCTCTCTAATCTCAGCATCTCTTTAGTGTCTTTATTTCTTTTAAAACCAAAGGGTCTCTTAAATCCTGTGGTACAGGTGTCTCTCTTGACATCTCCCTCATAAATTCACAGCACCACCAACCGCCACTGAATTCTAGAAGTCAGTGTAATCTGCGTGGATTCAATGGAATCCACCTATATCTATAATTGCAAAATATAACCACATTTTTCCTTACTGTGGTTAAAGACTACAGTGTCTACCTCGAGCAGATTGCTTCTCCCTTTTCCATTGACTTCAATCCCTTTGACAGATGTGTGCATTTGCTGGTAGTTGTCATGGATCTTGTTTGACCAAACTGTACATGTTAACATGAGGGGGGAAATAGGTTAAAATAAAAAAAAAAGCTGGGCAAAAAAAAAAATACAGACACTGAGCTCAGGAACACAAATATAAATTACTCCAGAATAACTCAGAGCAGAGACCACCCTTCTGCATTCCCTAAGTGCTAAGTACTGTTTCCATGAAACGCTTAACTTCCAAACAGCTCAGGATTAGGTGCTACTTTACAAACTTTATCCAAAGTAATAACACTGTTACAGGAGTCCAACATTTTCATTAAAGAACTTTTGAGAAGATAGGAGAGTCACTCCAAAACCGCTGAATCCAAGAACAGCTTTTCTGCTGCACAGAGGACAGTACAGCCCAGATTCCTTCAGGCATGTGCACCTTAAAGACTAAGTACCATACTACTACTTCTGTGTGAAGTGCATCTATTCTTCCTTTTTTGCAATATGTGGAAAGTTTGGGGCAGTTGCCTTGGTGCTGGCTGGACTAGTTTAATAAGGTCCTGCAGTGTTTATTAGCTGAGAGAAACAGTTATGTCTCCAGAATTCCTGGAGTTTATTTTGCCAGGAATTCCTGCTCACACAACAGATTTCAACATTCCTCTTTTAAGATGGGAACAACTGAACCTACTGAGAGTACCCTTTGTCAGAACTTGGTAGTATTTTTCTAATAAAACACAGATGATTTATAATATGTTCACGTGGGAGACATATTTGGCATATAAAGCCGTTTCAGCAAAAGATTCTTGGGTGCCAGAAAAAGGTTTCTTGTGATTTTACAACAAAGATCTTCTGTTACTGCTCCGAACAGTCAGGGAAATTTTATGCACAACTTTAAAACAGATAGTCTCACTGGTTAATAGCCATAGCCTCTTTTTCTGGGTGTACAGCAAACCCACAGTAAGTACAATGGTTCTACCATGAGACAAATCCCTGAGAATTGCCAGTGAGCCAAAGAACAACAGGGTATCGATAGCTACATCCACGTTATGGCTGCAATCATTCATTTGTGTCTCACTGGTTCTGTACACAAGGCTCCAGCACAGATTTTGGAAGCCAAATCCCCAGCGGAGGCGCTTCCAGGACAGGGGGATCTGCATGGAACTGCCATTCTCATAGGAGTGCACAGCTTTCAACATCACTGAATTTTCCTGGACAAAGACTGCCTAGACAAGGCATTAGGCATTCTTTGTCTGTCACAGTCCTACTGTTAGTTCTCCACTGTCTGACTCAGCAGTCATGGGCATTTTTGAGCCTCTTTACCCTCACACAATGCAGTTGACTACAGAGCCAACAGCCTACATCCAGTCAGACACATTCAGGGATTCAGGTGAGGTGCAGGAGTAACCATCACAGAAGGTGTGCAGGAGGAGGCAATCCTCAAAGAAAGATGCAGTAAGTAGCTTCGAGGAAGCCTCACTTTTTAGTTATTTTCCTTTTTGACAGACTTTCAATGTTAAAGCAATAATTCCCCTCACATCTTTGTGTGTGTGTGTGTGAGTGTGTATTTAACTCCTTCAATACACTGATAGAACTGCATAAGGAAAGCAGATTTACTGATGTAAATGGCTCCAATGTCAAGATAAGCATCCAGGTGAATGGTTGATTTTTACCCCTCTCCCCAGTAAATTCTACTAGAATGAATAAATACAAAAACCCCAATAGGTTTGACCTCACTGAGGTCTTGATCATTTTTACTTTATGGCTTACCTTTTCTTTACTCACTCGAGCTTCGTAACACAAAATATCACCAATAAGAGCAGACCTTTAAAAATGGAAGAACCATGCATCAGCCATCCCCGGTACCAAAATCTGTTTGAAACGAGCTTGAGGGAAAACACTTGTAATGCAGGCTGAAATCACATTTCTTAAGTAAAACACAGACTAACAGAATAATTGACTTTATAACAAATAAGAACTCATGCTGGCAAAATTACTTTTTAAATGCTCACCAAAGAGAATGGGGAAAAAACCGTTCCTGTGGGATAAAACACATTGATCATTTTAGCAAGTTTCATGAGCTGCGTGTTTCATATACTTTTTGTGTTACTTCCTCCTCTATATTTATATACAAAACATACAGAGAAAAAAATAAAGCTTTTCCAGCTTTCTGAAGAACAATAGTCAGGCCATACATTTTAAATATATATTTTTAAAATTATTTTCACTTCTGTTGTCTACAGGGCTAAATATACTTTGCATAGCATTTCAAAGCATGGCAACAAACCATTAAAAGCAAGCCAGTTACTAAGAGATGTAATATAGATTGAATCAGATTAACAAGGAAATAATTTATTGCAGTACCTTTAAGATCTAATTACATCAAAACTTTGTGGTTTGTTACTTACGAGTACTCAAATGGGAATCAGTTACTTTTGCTGCACACAATAAAGCTCCTGTGAAAGAAAACAGTCCATGTGATCTACAGAAGTCTGCCACCTACAGAAGAAGCCTTTAAACATGGCAGAATGGCAGTTCATAGGTTCAAATGAGCTCGCATCATTCATTTATTTCCCTGAGATAAATCAGTAATCCTTCAGCAACTCAGGATTTAGTAAGATTCCCACATTCATCAAAGTACATGCATGAAGCATGCAGAATACATGGTCTGCTATTTATAAGGCAGACAGCAACTGAAAAATATTTCTATGCCAGCAATAAAAATAATTAATCACTGTGCTCTACCATTTTGTGTCAGGCACCACCACTTTATCACCTGTCGTAGACACTACTAATGTCTTAGCCAAATAACATCTAAAAGTAAGACACCCAAATATTTCACTTAAGGTCTTAGTTCCAAGATTTCCCATTAAACACTTAGAGAAGCCAAACAAAGACTGACCAGAGAATAAGGACTTTACACAACTGAACTTCAGAAAAAGCACTTTACAGAAAAGAATTTCTTGTGAGATTTTCTACCTATTGTAAATTGTCTCTCAGGGGGGAAAAGTGGAAAAAAATAGCTACTTATTGTGCCCAGATTAGAGCACACCTCTAAACTGTTGAGTCTATTGCCAAATGCCTTCACATCTGAGGTATAAGAAAAGCAGAGGAATCTTTTAATGAGAAATTTAGAAGTTGCTACTTCACAGATCAGTTTTTTGTGTGTTTTTGTGTGAAACGCATCAGTGCTTTGCAATTACTTTAAACAGAATTTTTTCCACGCACATTTTATAAACCTAAGAAACATTCTCAAACAGGTCTGTCATTGCAATTATTTGGAAACCAGTGCTTTAAGACAATAATGGGAAGGTAGTACGGGTAATAAAGTTTTAATGTAACTGTAGTGGTAAATTTTGAGGATTTGTTTATACTAAAACTACACAGTCCATTCCTTATTTTTAATGAACTCCAGAGTTAAGGTAGCGTTCTCCCTCACCATTTCAGTATCTAGTACTGATAGCTGATGCAAGTGCCTCTCACTGTCTGTTTGATTTAATAATTATCGCAGGAACTAACCACCTTTGAATTTAAATGTGTGGGTTTGCATAGTATGAATAGGAATGCTCTTCTCTAAGTCATTTCAAATACTGACTTGACTGTGGAAGGTTTAACACGTCTGTCATATGCTAGCAAAATTCTAGGACACTTCTGTATCTGTCATGCTGCAACTTACTAAATTTCCTCTCAGTTTTCTGTGGAACTTTTCCAACTTTGGCTGAAAGTTATTCTGAAGAACACTTGTTTGGCTTTAAAAATGTACTCAGTGGCACTTACATTTGCATCTGTTAACATTCTCAGTGTGCAGAGTGCCATTCCTAAAATACCACAAATGAATAAATTCATGGGAGAATCTTGGGGATTTTAGAGACCTAAATTTTAGATCATCTTTTACATTGTGAAATGCAGACTTTTCAAATTAGCCATCCTAGCATGGGGACTGTTAAAAGCTCAACAACTTGGTGCTGAAATTTCCTTGAAGAGGAATTTTGATAGTCAGTGTGGTAGATAACTCGAAAAGAGAGGATAATTTAAGCTGCATTTCTTGTTAGTATCCTAGTGTTCTCAAAGATTCTCAACACCAATCTCTTCTTCCAAATGCCGGGAAACCATCAAGTTTTTTCAAACAAAAGAGGAGATGATAGGCAATAGTTTGGCACTGGGATTACCCCCACTAGTGTGGGAGCTGAATGCTGCAATGTCAGCTGAACAGCAACCTGGCTTGGGGAATTTCTAACTCACTCCTTTCAGAGGTATTCCACTTCAACCAGAACACAGACTCAGGACTCACCAGAAAGGCAGAGATGCAGCAATGGCTTCTGCAGAGTATCTTCCTCCTTTAAAATGCTGACACCTCACAGGTCTACACCATCACCTTCTACACTTTTCCATTGCCAGACTGTTAGCCCTCCTTCATTATTGTAAAAGTAAACAATCCAAATAGCCCACCTTCACCATCACAAATGGAAATAATATATTTTCTTCATCTGCCCCTTTTCCCTTCCCACCTCTACCCTCCAGATATTCCCCACCAGTTTGGAAAGTGATTCAGTGATTAGAATGTTTATTGGCACAGAAGCAGGAAGCCAGCCCTTGCACCTCCAGGTGATTATCCTGAACTGAAAGCAATAGACTCATGTGAATTTTCATTTTCTTGTTCTGGGCCAATGCACTGTTAATTATTTCATGCCTGAGCACATCTGTTGGTTGGAGACTTCCAGGTAAAGTAGGTGAAAATTTTGTGAACCTTGGCAGGGCTAAGGCCTGAATCACCTGCCAAGTATCTCGATGCTGGGAAGACTTTGTTGGCTATAGCAGTGCACCAGCATCTTTCCCAGGGGAAAGCTGATGCAGAAGAAGTTTTAGACACCTTCAGGGTTAGGAACAGAATTTGCTCATGACAGTGTGTGTCTGCAAATTTAACTAGCTCCACTGTCAATCTGGCTCCCAAGATCTCAATCAAGTACTTACAAATGAGACAGTAGGACACCGCTATAGCAATTTGTGCACATGAAAGGTTCAGCTTCATTTAGATACAGAAACATAACTGAGGAATCTTATTGTTCTGCTTTTTCCCTGAAAATCCACATAATCACATTCTTCATCTGCATTATCTGCCTGCCTTTCCCCAGTGACTGATGCAGGAGCTGTCCGCACCAGAGGAGCACTCCTCAGAGCTGAGTAATGCTGTTTGGCAGTGATTGAGACATCTGGAATAAGAAAATGGACTGTCAGCAATACAATACTCATGATATGTTCCATTTTCAGAACTTTTCCCCCCAATGTCTTGCAGTGAATGATGCAATTAAAATTTTGGAATCTCAGGCATAGTGATTGAGTGCTCAGCTTCTCATTTGCTCTGGCAGCTACTCAACTCCTTTGTCCAATTATGGCAGGAACCAAATGAATTGCAAGGGAAATAAATTTTCCTCAGAGCATTTCCATATTGTCAGTATATGCTTCATGTTCTGAGGACACATTAGCACCATTGTGTCTTTCACAGACATTATTTCAAATTGCTATTTTCTTCTGAAAACCAAGGACTATGTAATTACATGCAAAGAAGCACAAAAGAAAGTAGCCCTGAATACAGTGTTCCTGTCTCTTTAATATAAAAACTCAGAAAGATTGACTGAATTGTGTTTACACCACTTCAAAAATTTTGGACATTAAATTTACGCTTTTAATAAATGTTTTTGAGATATGACTCATACTCACTGCTAATTCTCATTGTTTTGAAAACAGGCTTTTTACTTCTTTTTGACAAAATATGTCTAATATCATAGCCATTGAAGAATATCACAACCACTTTCTCAAGCTGGTAGTTTATTCTAGTAGCATCAGCTATATTTCTTTTCAGAATTTGTAGGAATTATGTTAGCGTACATTTAGCGTGCAGGCACAGGAGAAGCTGGCATCAAAACTTCACTGTAAGTTCTGTTAAAAAGGGTTTGAAATTAAGTGGACATAAACAAGCATCACAAAGCAACAATCTTAGGGCCTTTGCTGAACAAAAAGGTCTTTCCAGGGATGTGAGAGACTGAAGAGTTAAGACTCTTGACTGAAACAATCAGCCATTTGCAAAAGTTTGCTGAGACCAGGTTTGAACCCCTCAATCAAAGGAGAGGAGAAGAGTTTTTTGCAGGTGTGGTGGTGAAACCTCTGATCTGCATGGCGGCAGCAGAGGGGGTGGGCGCCCATCCCATCACCAGAGCACGACCACAACAAACCAACCCTTGTTTAGCAACAACCTGGAGTTTGAGCCAGGCAAGGGAGAAGATTGATAAGAAACAGATCCTGTACAGGAGGAATAACGCTTTTTATCATGCCAATGTCCTCCCTTACACAACTGGCTCGGGTATAAAACTCCCCTCCGGGTGAGGTATCCAGACATTCACATGTATTCATCCCTCCTGAAGGGGCATAACTGGCTCAACTACACAGAAACAGCTGTCATGTCTTAGAAGGTGTTATAAACTGTCAAAAAGCCCTGAAGTGCCCCCAGACTCATTTTTGAGCCTTCCTCCAGAGGACTACATGTGATCCATAGTGTTGCATCAGTGTCAAACTTCCCTGCAGGGGAGTTCTTTGAGTATTCAAAGCTGAACTCAACCTGAACCTGAACGTTTATTAACCCATTGAACTTTGTGTTTCAGGGGCTTCCCCCACCTTCAATGGATCAAGACCATGACCATCACTTTGATCAATGGACACTGCTATTGCAACAATCAAGTCTCCTCACTGGATCAATGGATGGTAGTATTTTTCCTCTCCACTCTCTACTCCCATCCTTTCTTTCTCTTTCCTTCTTATATATTTTCTTAAGTGATATCTTTATACTTTTATACTGTTGCATTTCTATAGATAACAACCAAAATGGCTACATACCTCCTTTCAGTTGCAACCAAATTCTTCTAAAATAAACCTACATAAATATATATATATATATACATACATATATATCTAAACACTGCTCATTCAGTGTCATCTCACACTAATCTGCCCCAAACAAAAACCTGAGCTACCCTCTCCCTCACAGGTGGGTTGTAACATGTACACATGACTAAATTCAGTGGATGTGGAGAAAAAGCAGCACAGATTAGTCAGCATATCTGTGTACACAAGGAGAAGTGGTTTCCTGGGTCATCAAATTCAGTCCATCATGGTTAATTGTAATTTTAATATAATCTGTTATAAACCTTCAAGGGTCCAACCTGAAGTGATTTAGGAATTTTATCCACAGTATCTACTAAAAAGGTGTTCAATATTTTCTATGGAATGATGATAGGAGACCGTTTTATAATTTCTACAATAAATACATGATGGTTAATTAAATTCTGTTAGGTTTTGTACTAATATGTCCTCTTTCTAAAAATCCTTTCTCCTCTTGTTTTTTTCTCCTAAACCTGTTATCAAGAACAGCTTTATAATTTCTGGTATATTATGCTAAGGGAGTTAACTTAGATAATTAACAAATGTAGTTAGTAATTGATTACATAGTAACTAATGACAGTTAGTTATTCCCCAGAGTTCTTTAGCAATCATTCCCAGTATTTGTTTCAGTCTAGTGCCTATATGTCTGTCTGTAAAGAGTAAAAAGTATTATAGAGGTAATCTCCCAAGACCTCATACACTGAATATTTTACCTAATATTTTACAACATCAAATCTCTTTCTGTGTCTGTAGATCATTAAAAAACTACTTGTATCCATTTAACTGATAAAGAAAGGCTCTTTTTCTCTATCTTAGATGAGTCAGGAGCCCTCAGTTTATATTACAAACTGCTCTCACAATGCTTTGTTTCACAATTCTGGTCTAAATTTCTCCAGTCTTTACCATCACCAATATTCCAGTCCTCTTTGTAACTCAGATGTGTTTCTGAACACCAAGTTTAATTAAACGTACTTCTTGTATGAATTTAGACCAAAAAAATAGCGCAGAGAAAATATTGCATCAGATCGGCACCAAAAATGAACTTCAGAGAACTTTAGGAGCCTAATTGTTTTTCAGTGTCACAATTAGTTGTCCTTGTTTGTCAGCTAATTTTTTTTCCTGTGCTGTCCTTAATATTTCTTTCCTATTACTGTGTGAAGTTCAGGCTTAGGTTCAGATCAGGATTTCTGTAAAGGAGAAATCGTTTTTGCTAAGGATAATCTATCAGCTTAAACTGGTAAATCCATAATGCATTTTATCTCCATTTTGTTTAATTTGTTTCTATATCCTTAAAGATTCTTTAATGCAAATTGTAGCCTGGATTTACTGATTTTAGACTAATGGGTCTGTAGTGCCTTGATGGCTTCCTTGCCTTGTTTTTAACACAAATGCTCTATTTGTTACACTTCAGTCATCTGGTATCAATTTAAATAAGTACTAGAGTTATTTAAAACATTTGCAGTCTAATCTGTAGTTTCATATGCTAAAGCTTTTGGTCTTCTCAGATGGAGATATCTGATCATTATGCCCCATTTTAAGCGCTGCACCTTATACCCGCTTCAAAGTTATTATTTCCATCTCTTGTTTCCCCCAGCCATTCTGTCTTTGCACCATGTCTATCATCACCTTTAATTTGCAGAGAAGGACCTGGGGGTCCTGGTGGGCAGCAAGCTGTCCCTGAGCCAGCAGTGCCCTCCTGGCCAAGAGGGCCAATGGAGTCCTGGGGTACATTAGAAAGTGCATTGCCGGTGGGTTGAGGGAGGGGATCCTGCCCCTCTGCTGAGCCCTATTGAGGCCACATCTGGAGCGCTGTGTCCCGTTCTGGGCTCCTCAGGACAAGAGAGACTTGGAGCTCCTGAAGCAGGTCCAGCAGAGGGCTACAAAGAAGACTAGAGTATCTCACTTAAGATGAAAGGCTGAGGAATTTGAGCCTGTTCCACTTCAAGAAAAGATGACTGAGAAGGGACCTCTTCAATGTCTATCAGTATCTGAAGGGAGAGTGTCAGGATGAAGGAACTGGGCTTTTCTCTGTGGTGCCAAGCAATAGAACAAAAAAAAAAGTGCGTAAAATAATGCACAGGAAGAAACATGCTACTAAACAGGCTTAAATTTGGATTAGTAGCGGAAACCAGTGTGCTAATGATGTTAATTAGAGTATTGTAGTGCTTCACAACTGTGAAAGGTTATTTGCTATTTATTGCATACAATATAAAAAGGACATATTTTAATGCTTAGATAAATGCTTAGTCTGACTTACATAAGCACACTAACTTCAATATAAATGTGTTGAACTTTCTAAATAATACTTTCCAGACTGTCTAATACAGAAATCATACTGCTTTTTCAACTAACGAATACAGATATAGAAACAGAAGAGATATAATCTAAATTTTTGAAAGGAAACATTTGGAGCAACATTTTCTATTATTACAGTCATGCTGCCAGCACAAGGCTTGAACTTTACAACATACTCATTCTTTTTTTTAGATCATTTCCCTTATTTTCAAAAGGTTGAATCTTTAAATGTATGAAAGACATTCAAAATATGTTTTACAAATCCACAGCTGACATTCTAAATCTCTTTCCATCGACAGTGATTATAATCTTAAAATAAAAAAGTCTTTTTTACGTTTTTAAAGGAAATTACAAACTGGTCATTTTGTGCTCTTACTGCTGGATTACAGCACACAAAGTGCCAAGAAATGTTTTGCATATGTCAAGAAGCTTTTTCCTGGATTCTCCGAAATAGCAAGAAGTTAGTGCCATCTATAGACAGAATTTAATATTGAAAAATATTAGGAAAAAAAAATAAAGGCTGAGCAAACCAATCAGATCAAACAAAGTAAAGGTCACTCTATAGTATAAAAATTAATGGAAAAAATGCCTCAGATCTGCTCATTTTTTTCAGTTTTTCTAAGAAATATTTTAGCATAAATGATGATTTGAATCTATAACAAACCTATTTAATATTCCTTTAAGTAATCCTGTGAACTCACTTTAGTACACCCTTGTTTAAAGTAACCCAGCATTGGTTACACCATTCCTGAGTCATTTTGCTTTTTATTGTTTCACTTCTCAGCTGAGCTACCTTCCGTTGTTATTATAATAACTATTACCTCTTGCAAATCCAATCTTGCAAAGCTTAAGCACCTAAGTCACTTTAATTATATGAATCAGCCAATTAACTTCAGAAGTCACATGCTTTGTCTTGCAGGAACATGCTCATAGATCATAAAATTGTCTGTTGTATGCATCTTGTTTCCTTTAACTGCAAAGCTTTTCTCCTGGTTTTCCACAAGAAGTAAAATGAAATATATTTAGTGTAAAAATAGCATTGTAAAAAAAATAAAAAGGTATGCTGGTAACCAACATCCACTTAAACACCTGATGAGAATTAGAATATTGCCAGTAGAGCATTACTTTGTAAACTGTATTAAATACCCTAGTCTGTAATTTAGGTGGTGTAAATATATGTGTAAACCTGTCTTCTCTTATTTTTCATCTCCATTAAAAAAAAAAAAATAACATTTGCAAGTCCAATCCATTTTTCCAGGAAACACCTTTTTAATTAAATTAGGTTTCAAATCTAAAGCAATGCCAGATTGCCAGAAATAAAACCGTGATACAATTTGTTGAAGTTATACAGAGCAAAAAACATTGCTGTTATTGACCATAAAGGATCGATATTTTCATTATTGTCAAAGGACCAGCCCTCCTCCAAGCCCTTTTGGGCAACAGCCTTTCATTAAATCTCTGTTTCTGTCCTGAGAGCGAAGAGGAATGTAGGGCTGGAAATACCTGGCGGAGGATTCTGTGCTCATGTCACAGATGTGCAGAGCAGCAACAGGGCAAGCAGGAGCACAGGGTGCAAAATGTTCTGTCATGTTTGCAAAGAAATAACTGCAAGCTCCCTAGCTGTATAAAATACATCACATGAGAAGAACACACCACATGGAATAGCTAAATGGCTTGTTTGGAGCTGAAAGGTGAACATATTTGGACAGGAAACTGCATGTTGTAGGTGGAAAGTTCAAATATCTCAAAGTAGTTAAAAAATAGGTACTTTCTTTTTGATAAATTATCATATAACTGACATTAATATGCCAAAATTGTATGGTACATCTGAATTAACTTTGGTGCCTCCAAAGGGCATGCCTCTATATTACTGCATTCAATTCCATAGCTGGTGTCTTAGCAGCGTTTCAAGAATTGAAAACACACATTCATACACATACATAAAATATACAAACATATATAAAATGTCAGGAAAACAATTGCTTTAAAATCTCCACATTTTTGCTGCGATAACAAAAATGAGTATGATAGTAAAATATGATGCGTTACAGCAGACAAATTCTTCAGTAGAAGGAAAACAATTTCACAAAGAGTTTTCTTTCTGTCCAGTTCAGCACAATTGCGACCTGTGGCAAAGTGTTCTAAAAGGAATTAGGTTACCTGAATGTGTTTCAACATCAAGCTTATATATTATCTCTCTCCTTCCATTTTGTCCAAGTGCATAGACAGATTTCCTTCTTTACTAACGTATGGAAAATGCAGATTTGTCTATAATAGTGCTAAGCTTTGAATTTTCTTCATCTCATGTGAGTCAAACAAAATGTCATAGTATTGTGACTAAGCTCAGCAAGCTGGAGTTTGGCAAAGAGGGATGAGTGAACAAGTAACTACAGGCAAAGCTGAAGGCAAAGAAGAAACACAATCTCCTGAGAATCTGATGATTTAGACACAATATTTATTAATGTGTCTAAAGCTTTTATGATGTTCACCTGCATCTGCAGCTTCTTTTTGGTAAACACATTATTAACCTTTATTTTCCATTTGCTTCAGAAAACAGAGACAGTAGGTTTGAAATGGAGAGGCCTGGGTGGAATCTGGGGCAGCCTGATGAGAAAATTAAAACTATGGACTTGATACATTTTTTGATTCCCAACAAAGAAAAGTCTGTTTTATCCCTCACTTAATAGTTCTGTTTTAAGAAAAATTAAAAAAAAAAAGGCTGAAATCCTGGGGCTCTTACAAACCTTCTGCTGCCTGGATAGTATAGGTAGAGAGTTCCGTACATTTCATTTGCGTCTCCTGTATTCAAGCCTGGGTGATTCACAGATAAATATTTGTCAAAGAATCTTAATATATTTTCAACAGATGGGGAAATCTGAAAGTGAAGTAAGTAACTTCCATCCCTTTTTTTTGCACGTACGGCATTGATTCCCAGTAAGAGTACTGCTCACAAGTGTGTATTTTAATTTCCTTTCAAATGAAAAATGATAAATAGATAACTTTTCAGTACGCTTTTGTTTAAAAAATTATTCTTACTCTAAGTATTTATTTAGAAGGAAACAAATTATCAAATTTCACGCATGGGATCTGGAAGAAAAGAAAGAATATCAGAAAGCTTATCAGTTTTTAAATGGCTCAGTCAAGTAAAATTACAGTTTGACTTCAGGCTGCTTTGTGAAGTATAAAACCAAGGAACTGGAGACCATGATCCAACACCTGTTGAGGCTAATGGGATTTTGGGCATGGGAGCAGGGCACAAAATGTCACATCTTTTTATGTACAGTTTTGAAGTGAGACATTAAGATAAAAATCTCGTATTTAGGAGGCCTTTTCTAAGATCACAGTCACTTGGAATGCTATGAATAGAAGAAGAGCCAAGATGAACACAAAAAGAGGACGCATCTCAAATGAACCAGCTTTTTGATGAGGGTTGTGAAAAAATATTCAGGAAAAACAAATCAGTAAAATATTTTCAATTGAATTTATATTTTTATATGTTTTAAACAGAGGCTGTAACAAAGAGACCAAAATACACCTTATTGGCAATTGGGCCAACAAAGATAAACATTAAGATAATCCAGAAATAATTCAGTAATGTATACCTATAATAAATATGTTAATGGGACAAAGATTTCCTCTCAGCACCACTTGAATTACATTAATTAGATTTGAATATTTCCCCACAAATTGCTCACATACCAGTAGAGCAAAAGCTTATACCCCCTCCTAAATTATATGCTTTATAGGATCTGTTGCCCTATAAAAGCAATTTCAGATGTGTGTGGATATATGCATGTTTATAAGTAATCGTGCTAAATGAGGGGATAAAATAATTTGATGAAGATATTTAAAAATAAAAGCTAGAAAAAACATCCAGTGAATAAATTGAATATAACTAAATTTCAGGGGGTTTCAGCTTTTTTTTTTTTAAGAGGAAAAAATGAACTAATTTTGAAAGACTCAGATGTTTCCCTTCTGTGGTCTGGAGTTCTTGCAATATAAGTTTATTGACTCTTGTGCTGTTTTGAATTTGTATGAGGCCATTCATACCATTTATGAAATCTCATCTATTACTGTGAAGCACATAATGCGGTTATGTAAAATGTGTTTTAGTTGCCAAGGAAAATAAAGAAGAAAAAAAAAACCAACAGAAAACTTTGGTGTCTTTGGGAGATTTTAGTATGCACTGAGCTTTAGAGGATGAATACAAAGCCAAATCCAGCCTGAATGTTTTGGGTTTGCCCTGAGGCCTAGAAAGAACTTTTTTCTTTAAGTATTCTGCCTCCACTTGGAACTAGATGCTTATAGCATATTGAGAAGGTATATAAAAAAAAAAGTCATCAACGACAGCCTTGTCTAACCTCAAAAACACTGATTATTTCTACTGTCTATCTATAAAAGCTTTGGTTTCTTCTTACCAGAAATTAAAGGAACTGATGGAAAGAACTGTATAATGTGGAATAATGTGCTGCTGGATCATCCTTTCCCATGGAAATGGATTCAGTCAATCTTTTACAGCAAAAGCTGTAGACTTATACTCAATAAGAAAGTGTCCTACCTTCAAGGTCTGCAAACTCATGTAAAGAGAAGTTTCAGAGAATTTGAAACGGTAAAGTTATGGAAGGACATTAAGGATTATTCTGTATCCCTTGCATGAAAAAGCTTTGCTGGAGTTGCAGGAAGGAAAGCAAGTCTGTCTGGAAATGTTAAATTATCTAGAGGTAAATTGGATGTTAACTGGGTCAAGCTCCACACAGCTGTAATTCTGCTGTAGGAACATCCAGGACACTGTGTCAGCACAGCAGCAACTCTAAAACACTGACTCTCTCTCACCCATACCGGAGAGCAGCAGCTTCCCTGTGGGGCATGAGAAATGCAATCCTGCGAGAAACTGCCTGATCAGCCCATTTTAAAATGCAAACAATGGAATCAGTAACCAAATTGAAGTCCTAATAATTAAAATACTGTTCAGTGCTGTGGAACTCTGTGAAGGAAACCGCCTACAGGAATGCCAGTATTTACTGATGTCACTCATAAAAGTACAGACACAGTAGTAACTCTTTTCTCGCTTTAAATATGAAGAAAATAGTCCATGTGATGGCTAATAGTAGGAGAGGACATTTTTTCTTCTTATATCAAGACATAAGATAAAGCACAAATACTTACCAGAGAGAATGTTATGCTCAGGGGCTTACTGGAGTGAGTGGAAATAACTATTTTTCTGCTTTTATTATATAGGAATAGTGCATAATTTATAACAGAGTTGTTTTGATGTGCCATTGCCAGTATTAAGCCTAACAAAGATTGCCTGCAATTTTCTCTCAAAATCATAGAATATCACAGAATATTTCATGTTGGAAGAGACGCATAAGGATCATCAGGTCCATCTCCCTGCTCCTCAGAGGACAACTTAAAACTAAACTATATGATGAAGAAAATTCTGAACTCTGAAACATTTTGTTCTTCATAATGCACCACAAGTTGGTTTATGTTTTAAAGATCAGCCATGTTCTGGACTGTGCATATAACTACTTTTCATCAGAGCGCAGTCTGCAGAACTGGCAGGGTCAAACCCAGGGCCAATGGAAAGTCTTCATCCAGTTTTACTAGTGGTAAATACTCCACTGGGTTTGGTTGCTGAACTCAGTTCTAGTGCTGGAAATTGAGACTAATCCTGCCAAATATGATCTCTTGTAAAGCAATGCTATGAAGCCAAAGAGCGTTCATAAGTACTTTGGATAATTCACTTCATGAAGAAAAAAGAACGTGGGAGGCTCAAGTAGCAGTAATGTCTTTTGTTATCAAAAGACATTTCTTTTTTTCTGTGAGAGAAGATTGCTTAAGAAAACGGAACTCGATAAACAATTTGGGGCCACGTCAAAAGATGGATAATATATTTGCAACTCATGCAGTTACTGTTTTGAAGTTATCATCAAGTTCAAGGTTGTGAATTAAACAGAAAAAGAGGGGTGTTCTTTGAATGATTAAACCCAGTTTAGATGACCCCCTGTCTGCAGCAAATGGCTTACCAATTTCTAATGTAGTGAAGATAGACTGAAAACAAAACCCACAGCCTTAAATGCAAACACTGTAGTGTAACATAGAGGAGAGGGGGGTCAATCTGATTAACGTCAGTTAATGAAATACTAATCACACGATACATAAAAGGTTGCAACTTTCTGTATAGTAATTTGCAGGATACTGTACCATACTGTACTCCGAAAAAATTTGATTCTACACTAAGAATAAAAATAAGCCTGTTAAAGCTTTCAAAGCATTGATAACCAAACCCATATTTTTAATTCATATGCTAGAAATGTTGATTATTAAAAACATTGAGTTCTGTGGGTCATTTCAAAAGTCAATCAAAGACAGTGCTGCTTTCTATTTCTGAAAGTCATTTTATTTAGATTATCTATGTAATCATTTAAGGACCTGCATTGACACTGAAATACAGACACAGGCTGTATTCACTATTGAGTACATCATTCTCATATAAAATAGAATTTGCCGTGTATTCCAATGAACCTAACCTATGTATCTACCTGAGTGAAGGCAGGGACACACCCCTTTGCATTTCAGATACAGGATGAACTCTTGATGCAGCAGCACCAATGCAAATTCCCCCTCCTCTCTTCTCAGTGGTCTCTTAGCTGTTTTGTCCTTCCCTGTTCTGGTCCAGGCACTCAGCTGTTTTGTTTATGGCTACAAGAACCCCTGGCTATCTTGCTTTACCCTAGTAAAATTTCCTTGTCTGGTTTATATATATTTTCAGTGCTCCTAAGAAACTTAATGAAGGACAGACAGCAAAAGAGGCCAGACCACCAGTCAGTGTAAACTGGATAGCTCTGTGGATTTGCATGAATTAAGACCAAACTGTACTGATTCATAAAATATGTTTTTCATGCTGGGACACTGTTCTTTGAAATTCTACTGTGGCTGCACAGGCTCTCCATTTTTGCATGCGTATTTAAAAAGCAGTCATTTCTGTTTGCTGTGCATATTCATTTTGATATGTATTTAGAGCCAAGGAGATCATCTGGATCCCCAAATAAAATGCCTGGAGTCATTCATGTCCACTCAAAAATAGTATCAGTGTGACCAAAGGTGGAACCTATAATTTAGTTGTCAGGTTTTGTTAATGGGTCTATAAAGTAAAAATTATAGGTTGATAGCATCCTCTGTTGGGAAACTTGCTACTGCGATATTCTGAGGGCTCTTAAATAACAACTGAGTGAGAAAAGTCCTGTTAATATGGTGGTGCTTTGGGATAGATAGATTTCTTCCCAAATACTGCTCTTGAAGGGCAAATGCAGATGTTAATATCCTGTCTCCAGAAGAGAAGTGCAAGTTTTTGGGGGAAGAAAAATGGTAGTTAAACATAGACACCCCTTACATGGGGATCTTATGTATTCTCCATCATGAAGAACCTTGACATGAAACTTGAAGTCTTCCTAGAAGATGTGCTACACTCTGTCTGGTTATGGGAGGGAAGCACTTGGCAAATCACAGAGGCAGTCCTCTCCTTAAAAACCTACCAAAATGTGCTTTACACCAAAACAAGTATTTACTAAAAAATACTGTCAGGTTGCAGTAGCATGGTCCAAAGCTGAGCCCCTGCCAGCCCAGCACCAGGACCTGCTCCCCTGCTGCACACATCATTCCTTGGGGGGAGTAAAAGAAGTTGCCTCCTGTAGTGCAGGAGTTCATGGGCTTCCCTCTACTCTGGTAAAAGAACAGAGAGAAAAGATTGTTCTTATAGAAATATTAGGTATTTACAAAAACCTTTACATTACAGCTATCTATAACTCCACTTAAAAATTCTCTTCAATGTGTCACTAGGAACATTTTATTGTTACATACATACATATTGTTTACATCTTAATGCATAAAATTATCAAAAGTGACTTTTTTTTCCCCAAACTTAAGTGAAAAGGAGAGGGAAATTAACCTTATGAAGTTCAGTGCTATGAAGTGCTAAAGACTTGCAGTTTATAATTAAAACTCAAGTCTTTGGAAATAGACCCTTCTGTGTAGTCTCACAGGTAAGATACAGGGCCTGAAGGGGATGGCATAGCTCTAAACATGGAAAGAACCTACGATGGAGTAAATTCCTGTAGCCTTTAAAGCCAGTAGTAGCAATCTCATCTTTTTTAAACTGAAGTTGAGGGTAAGAATATTCTTCAATCCATTTTTATCTCTACCACTTCTTTTCTCAACAACCCTGGTCTTCTTCTAAGTTTCAAAATCGAATAAAAGATTCCATATGGGATGAGTGGTGCTATGACCTCTCTGCAAATGCAAATAACCTCCTCAAAGCTACGGCAGTGAGAGGGACAGGACAGTAGCAAATGCCTTATATTATTATACCCTTTTATCACTCATCTTTAGATATTCTGCTTTTTCATTTTCCTCCTTTTTCTTTCATTCTTCAATTCCCAGTTCTTTTTTTTCTCCAGCCATCTGCTACTTCTCTGTGGTTCTTATGTACATGAGAAACTGCATCACTATTCTCAATAAAACAGGAGAAGCAAAGTGTTACAAGCAAAGTACACTACAGAAGCGTGCTCACCTGGGGCCATTGAGGAATAGAGAAGCTACATATATTACTTAGTGGTATTTAAGTACCTAAATACTTACCACAACAGAAATCTACATGGTTTATTCATACACAGATTTTTCTGGGCAGTTCACTATAACTAGTATTCAAACCACCCACAACTATGCAGCAAAACTCCACATCGTTGTATAAACAAGTGTTCCATGAAAAGCAATTTCTCTCTGAATCCTCAGGGCTTTGTGGGTTTTTCATTATTTATTTATTTAAATGGCTTAACAAATGTACTCAGATGCCACAGTGAAAGGCAAGATATGCGAAGCAAAGTAGAATGTACGCTGGAGAAAAATAGAACAGTTTAAGATCAGATGCAAATATTAGCAACGGATCATCCTCTTCTTTCCATTTTATCTGGGCTGGAATAGATGTGATCAAACAGTAGCAGTTACATGGAAGAAAATATTTTTCTGGACTGCAGGCAGAAGGATAGAAAGCTGTTTTTTCTATTTACTTTTTGGGGTTGATACCTTCTTTAAACTTTCAACCAGAGAATCTCTGAGTTGGTCCGTTTTTCCTGATGTCTGGGGAGGACCTTTCAAGAGCGAAACAGGTGAGAAAACAACTTTAATATGATTGCACAAGCTTAGCAAAAGGCAGGAATGCTATATTGTACTGCTTTTCAAGTGTTCAATTTTAAAATTTGCAAGATTTCAGTTTGATAATGTCTGTCTTTGAGGAAGGAAGGCACAACTTACCCTGAATTTTTTAAAATTTTTCTTAAAACACATTCTTAGAAAATTAGTGTTGTTTTTCCAAATTGCAAAGTGAAACTGAATACAACTACAGAAAAATAAAGACTGCACATTTTCTCATAGTGATTAGAAAAAAAAGTGGATACAAATAAGCAAATTATATAGAATTTGAGATCAGTCTTTAAAAAAAATAATGATCACCACTTATTGATTCTTGATATCTTGCCTCATTTTGTGTCCCCTAAATGCCAACTTTGCAATGGATAGGAGGATTTCATAGCACTCTTGCTTCTGTGTAGGACTGCTGTGTTTTCTTTGTAGCTGGGTGAGCTGCACCCCATTTACCCAAAGCCCTGCAGTTTAAAGCCCTCATATGCTCTGTGGGCCCCAGCTCCAATCTCTGCACCACACGTGGTCTTGGAACCCATTACTTGTGACACAGAGCACTGCATAAGTGTCAATTTACCCATGCAAACACAGAAGGAAAAGATTATGAGGGGAGCTTTATCAAGCTGAGTCTCGCACTGTTCTACTTCCTTGACACTATCCACACATCTAAATGCACCAGTCCATATCTAGATATATATAAAATGTATGAATGCGACCATATTCTGCCCAAAATTTATCCCACTGCCAACATAGGTGTCTGCACCTTGGTTCAAGAGTTTCTAAGTTCACCCATTTTTTGTTATCTGTAGGAGTCCAGCATGGGCAAGGAGAGCACTCCCTGTGGTCATGAACAAGACCAGGGCTTGTGTGGTCAAATGGGTCTAAGCCAAAAAGTTTTTGAGCATCAAGGGTCTTTCGCAAAAAGGGAAGCAGGAAGATGTGTCACACCTATCCTGACCTGGAGGCTGGTGGAATGTCTGAGCAAAGAGGGAAGTGAGATTTTTTTTCTGCCTTGGGCCATCCAGGTTAGTCAAGAGCAGGCACCAGGAGAAAACAGAAAGAAAAGGGATGGAAGAGTATGTCAGTTGAAGTCCTGAAGAAAATGGGGACTAGGCATGCAAATTCAGACTGGCAAGGATTGCATTGATGGATAAACAAGCAGGCAGCACATGAATGAAAATGATGGAGCAGAAATGAGTTGGGTTTTATAGCAAGCCGTCATGTGCACTCTCTAGGAGCTGACTTCGAGGGCATCTGTAGCCTCAACGATTTAGGGAAAGTAATGATTCCTCTCTTGAAGTATTTAAAACAACCTGTCTGGTACAACTCAGCCTTCAGCTCAAAAGGAATCTTTTTAGTTGGGTGCTAGAGGCAACAGATACTGTAGGAGATTAGAAAGATGTCCCCTACCACCTGCAGTGACTCCATTGGCTTCACCAGCAGGGGCATCTACAGAATAGAGGTGACCCCAGTGGTGACTGACACCTGTGACTCCTTTCTCACTGTGAGGCTGCCCTTCACGTCCAGAGTAGGCAGGGGAAGGCCACCACGCTATCTCAGGAGAAATATGAGGGAGCTGGGGGGGTGGAGGAAGGAGAATAGCCTCAACAGAAAGCCTACAATAATCCTGTCATCTAGGCGTTTAGGATACTCTTAGCATCCTAAATCCACCAATATGGTTGTGAACACCATTCATGAGGAGGGAGATAACCCAGAGATATGCTTTATCAGTCTGAAAGAAAATCTCTTTAGGAACCTGTGGCAATTCCTATTCCTGGTGCTTGAGTCTAAAGCTTTGCCTTCCCATCTTCCTGTTTCCTTCAGTAGACAGTCAACGCGGGAGAGTTAGTTACTGAGCAGAGACTAAAAAATTAAGTCAAGAATTACGCTTCTGTTCCTAATCCCACCACTTGAATTAATCTGTGGCTTTTGCTAAATCACCAAGTCCCTCAGCTTTATCCATCTATGAAAAGGGGGTAACGCTAGTTTAATGACTGTAATGCACTTTGAAAACAGTGAACGAAATATGCAAAATAAACCTATGTTTTTTCTTTCTTAGCCTTTATACTCAAAAGAATAATTCAGAATTAATAACATGCAGTGCCATGAGCTCCTTTGCCTTTGAATGTTATTCACTCACAATGTATTTTTTTTCTGAGTTATTTGTTATTCTACACTGGTAAAATAATTCCTATAAATATTTATTGGTTTATGGGTTGTTCATGAAAAGTTTATTCAGAATATTTATTACATGAAATGTAATGAATTGGATATATTTGGTATATCCAGTCTCTGCTTCCTGACTAGAGTAATGTAATTTGTTGAATCAGATCTTTTATGTAAATTATTTTGCTCGTACATCAATTATATTTTCTGTACATATTCTTGCTTATAATATAAGTTTGAGAAGATCCCTAGCCATCAACTCATTCATCAAAAAACAAATGTAGTTTTAAATCACAAATGCAGATAAAGAAAACCTCTATTTGCATCTGATCTTACACTATCTTATTCTTCATGTACAGAAGATGAATACAAAGTTAAAATATATCCTGGTCTTTTTTTTTTTTTTAATTTAAATTAAATTACCATTAACTTCTTTCATGTAAAAGTAATTTAACGTGATTAAAGAGAATACTCTGTGGATTTACATTTTCCAAATGGATTAGCAATAGATCTCTTGGAATTCATCAGGTATAAGAACGAAGCTGTAAAACAGTGATTTAAGTAAATGCAGGGAATACCAAGAGGATTAAAATGAGATCTCTAAGGTCAATAACATTGCAGTCTAGCTTTTATTGTAACATTAAATCTTTTGAAATATTTACAGAGAAGAAATATACTTCAGCTCTGAGACAAATTATAGAACACAGAAGTTTGAGTAAGCTATGATTTACATTTTCACTTACCTGAGGGAATCACTAATCGCTAGAAACTGTTCATTATTTAAGAGGTCTTCAAGTAAAATGAGAAACAGGGAAAAATTCTGGGTGACAAGTAAGGCCAGTTTTAAATATAGCTTTGTAGTTCTGTTTTTGTTTTCTAAAAAAACTCCTGTAATCATATTTCAATGATAAAATAAATGCATTGAAATATTTTTATGTTGCAGTTTCATCTTAGTGTAAAACTATAGAATAGCTAGCAAAGTAATTAACTGTAAGGACATTTATATTTTTAATGCTCACAGTGTTTTGTAAGATTTTTATTTTCTTTAACAAGACTTTAAAGCACATCAAGAAATAGGAATATCTCATGGGTCATAATCTCCAGAGTATCATCTTTCTGCATAGCAGCTTTTCTAACATCAGCACAGTTCTTTAAGGACAAAATTTATTTTTAGTCAGGTGAAAATCTCAGTTAGCATCTTTCAGGGTAATGGACAAATGGATAAGCTCTTTGGAGTCTTACTCTAAAGTTTTTGTGAAGCTTGCACACATTTGTATGCCTGTCAACCTAAGGGTCTTTCTGCCCTCTCCCTCCAAACAGGCCTTCATCCCTGTAATTGTTACATTTGTACAAACACAGAAATTCACACACAAACACAGAATTTCAGGTATGGGAAACTACCAAGCATCAGGGCAAGTCTGAGACCTGCTAAATATTTTAGTTTTAAAATATTTGTCTGAACATACAAACTACTGCAAAAATGTAGTTTTCCCTGATAAATTTTAGGCTCAGCTATATTTGGATGAGACCTTACAGTAATTGTACTGTCAAAGATAGTGTATGCTAATTTAATTTAGTACAAAGAAAGCTCCAAACATAACTTCCCATTTCAAGTGTTCATAACTTTTGTTGAATATATTATCTCAGTGTAAAATTAGTTTTCTCATCTCTCCAATTAAATCTTAAACAAATCTGCATTCTTAGGCATATTTTTAAAATGACAAAGAAAGCTAAAATACTCGTAACAGAAAGTATGGCTGTGGATAAAGATCCAAATCTAACCTGTCCCACTAATTCCAAAATATACCAGACTTGAAAGGCATATTCTCTTTACTATTTTCTGCTGCTTTATATTCACTGACACAAGGGTACTCTTTAGCAAGATGATGTTTCCTGAGGCATAATAAGTGCTGGCAAGCTCAAAAGAAACAATGACTACAGAAAACACATATATTGATTGTTTCAGACAATAACACGAGCAAGCATTGTCCAATCTTTCTGCACTCTCATCCTCCCACACAAAGCAACATGGGCTAAAAAAAATCACTGGAAAATACAGAAACAAAATCTGCCACATACATCTCAACAGCTGTGCATTTACTCACAGATAGGAACAAAGATCAGGAATTTCAGAAATTTCCTAAATGTAGCATTGACTTAACTATGAGACTACTGAAATAGTGTGTAAAGGCCATTGAGTTTAAAAACTACTGATGTGCTGGCTGTAATAACTATGCCTATGGGACACCCTTAGATAGAGATAAATCACAAAATCACATTATAGCACTATGCAATGTTTTGTTTCTGTTTGAGGTACAGCTCATTGGTACCAAACAGAAGACACTACATCATGAAAGTATATCCTGGCACAGTGATTAGCTTATGAAAGAATTGTATCACAAAAAGCAAAAAGCATTTCCCTCTCCACAGGAGTTCAGTCTCCTGTGTTTAAAAACAAAGCTGGTAAATCCAGCTGTATTTGGCAGTTCTCAGAGCAGTTACTACATGCTAGTTGTAACTAGAGCATGAGACAGTGATGGATAAATAGCCTGCTGTGGATGATTTTGGGAAAAAAAAAAAAAATTGAACTGTTAAGAGGGTTTTACAAGGCTCAGAAGGTTTGGGATTTTAGAAGCATAAAATCTTCCCAGCTGCACTCAGTGGAATTCCACAGCTCCTCCTGCTGCTCACAGCAATACATTATTTAACACATGCAGGGGAGAAGCTTTTTGAGAAAAACAGGTTTTACATACCAGATGCACAGTTTCCTCACATGTATTTTTCCTCAGATTGCCACAGATAGCTTCTCACTAGCAAGGAATGACAGCACTGTCAAATTGAAAAGACTTTGCAGAGAGCCTATTTGGCTGGTCTCAGACTTCTCCACTTCTTTCTGGTCTTCAGTATATTCAAGCTTTTTATTTTTGTCCTTAGGTTGCCTATATATGGGTACTCATTCTAGTCTTAATTACTATGTTCTACTGTATTTTCTGTGCTCCCTTTGTCTCCTCTTTTTTAGGGCACCTACTTTAACCTACAGCCCCTTGGGGACTTATTGTGGGTTGATTAGAGCTTCTGATTTACAGTTCTGGCTTTTTTTGCCTTTACAAACCCTCCCAAAGTTGATTTTCTTACTAGTCAACTGCTTTTTTCTGTCATCATTTTTAATGGGCTGCCTTTTTTTTTTTTTTTTAATTCAGTCAGCTGTCAGCAGGATATTAGCAGGTTACGACAGAGAACTTAAGCATTCAAAAATCAAAGCTGTTGATAACAAAAGTCCCAAGTTTGGCTGGGTGCATTTAAAACTGTAGTAAGTAGACTTTTGCAGATAGCACCTTTAAAGAGCAACAAGAGCCTGGCAATCAGCATTTACCCTGCCAAGCTCTGCAGGGCACTGTGTTGCAGCAGGAAACCTCAGCAACAGTGATCCACAGCTTGGATAATCTACCCCAGGCTGCAGGGGATTAGGCTTTGGACTGTTCAGTCCATGGAGCTTGTTGATAGAAGCTGGTTTTTTAAAGTACTGGACACAAATGAAGTCAAAGCAACCATGAAGAAACAGAAAGATTGGATTCTTGGACATGTGGTGGGAGATTAGTGGACGCATCTGATTTGCTACTCAAAAAGAAAAACAAAATGAAAACCATTTTTCAGCAATGCATATGTCATTACTTAAAAAACAAACCAAAGCAATATTTTAGAGCAAGGAACTGAATCGACATCTATCTATCTATCTATCTATTTATATTCTATTGCATTGCATTGCTGTAGTATTTTAGCCAATAGCAACTAGGCGAATATGAAATTAAGTCTGAACTGCACTTCAGTGCAGCCATGTTTGTGCCATTTCTGTAAGATCAGTTCTGTGCAATGGCAGAACAGCTTAAATCCTGGGGTTAACTTTTTGGCTGGACCTGCCACTGAAAATGTCTCTGCCACCACTGAGAGCTGTGAGTTAGATAGGGAGAGAACAGAGGAACAAAGAAAAAACATGTAGACCTCATCCACAGCCATTGGCTCAAAGGAGGCTATACCTGCTTGAGGAGGATGGTGAGGACAGCAGTGGCACAGGGCCCAAAGCTGGAGAGACAGACTGGCACCTTATTAGGTAGCAGATGTACATCAGCTCCCTCTTTTCCTGCTGTCACAGGGTGAAGACGTGGTTGGACTCATGGGTGTGCAAGAAGAAAGGCAAAAAAATGGGATTAATCCAGCATTACAACCCCCCACCTTCAAAAGCCCAGGGCCATCCTCCAACTCCACCTCTGCTAATTTTTCCCAGATCACATTCCCATCAACCTTTCCCATCCCGTGTACCATCTTTTGCTGAGATCTCACTCTGCGGCAACACTGAGCTTTCCTTTCATGGGACTTTTTACTCATCTTGGCCATAACCAAGAATGAACTTGGATTCATATTTGCTTACAACACAAAAAAGGCTTGATCCAACTTTTATGTAGCCACAGAAATGAACCACCAACCTCCGTTGGTTCCCAAATATTACTACAGAGTGTACTGTAAGAAATCCTAGGGAGATCAGACACAGATGGCTCACGCAGTACAAACCACCTAATTGCTGAGCAACTAGAGGAGCTGGGGAAGCAGTAACCCTGGTCAGCACCTCCTCACTGCTAAGCTGAGAAACTGCTTGTGGTAAGGAGCCATTCCTTTTGTTTAATTTTTGGCTTTTATCTTGAGCCCAAGCTTTCATCACCTTTTTTTCAGTCACAGCCTCTGGATTTCCAAATCTGTGGCTATAAAACTATATGAAACAGAGTACTGGAGACAGGCTACAAAAAAAATGGGAATCCTTGATAACCAGCATTCCCTAGAGTTATTATACAAGCTATATGCACTGCTTGCTTTTTAGTAAGAATATATTTTTTTAATATATAGGAAAACTAGAGAGAAAGATACAGGGAGAAGCCAGACAGACCGGTAATCTTGTAGTTTCTTATTGCTGGTAAACTAGGCATATTCTGAAATCCAACAGGTTAAATCAGAGCTAGAGGTGTCATTAAGGATCAGTGATTTGTGTTGGATCATTCATCTAAATAAACGGCTGAAAAAAATTGGTGGACTCAGAGGTAGCTCTTTGGCTCGAGCCTTCATGACCACAATGGTAAAAGTCATGTTGAGCATTACTGCATGCTCAGGTTATTTAAAAGGAACAAAAGCACAGAAAACTGTATAGGAAGCAAGCAGAGTTTCCCTCAAGCTCTATCATTTTTAATTTTTCAGACAGGATCAAAGTGGTTGGCATCTCTTTGCAAGAGGTGACAAAGGCTATTCCTGACAACAAATTGCATGTGCACATGGGTTCCTAGAGAGAGGAACACATGCTGCTAAACACCTCTCATGTCAAACCAAGCATGTAAGTCCTGGTTGGGGAGCAATCAGGAATGAGGACAGAACCTCAGACACTGGCAATTGATATTTCATCAAGTGCAATGTGCCATGGTGGCTTCAGTAGAAGTTGCTCTGTTTTTAAAGATAGCAAAATTATGTTGCAGGTAGGTACTTTTGACCTAAACACATCATACAGAATTGAAGCAATTCCTGCAAAAACACTATGTCAGTTCTTAGTGGGTAGGGTCTGTGGAAATTTCTTCAATGTCAATTTTCAGAAAGAAAACAGATACTCTGAAACATTCACTCAAACAGGCCTTCTCAGCTCATTTAAACTACAACATTTTTTACTTCCACAAGTCAAAATAACCTTTCATTGCAAGAAATTTCTGTTACCTCACATGCTTTACAAAACAGTTGGTGCGACCAGAGAAATGTCCTATACCGTGTTGTGCCATATTCCAGGGTTGGGCTTTTTTCTTCTTCCATGAATATGAGACAGACAGCTTATTGCAGCATGAAATCAATTGAGTCAGACCACAGCTGAGAGCTGGACCACACAGACACAGAAACTCCGCCTAATTTTTTTGTTCTGTACATCACCCTGTAAAATAATAAGGCCAAAGCTACACCGTATTCCCTAACTCCCCATCATTCTATTATTTCCCTCATTTTGATTTACAGGCAGAGATCAATGGCTTTCTGTACACTCTTCAATGGCAATGTTCTCTATATACTGTAGTCTTGCAATCCACCACACAGTCAAAAAATACTAGGGATCTATTTGCCAGATTTTAAGTGTATTTTGAGTACTTTGAAGAGCATTCAAAATAAATTTAATAGGCTTTCTAAGACAAAAAATAAATTATCACTTTAAGAACATTCATAATTTTCAAGGTGTTTTGCCATTTTACATCCTGTTTAGTTTTAAGTCTCATTATTCACAGTTATATTTACTAGTCTACTGGACTTTTTTGTCTGTAATTTG
This sequence comes from Struthidea cinerea, assembly GCA_013397865.1. NCBI lineage: Eukaryota > Metazoa > Chordata > Aves > Passeriformes > Corcoracidae > Struthidea > Struthidea cinerea. The sequence goes on from VZTI01004282.1 coordinate 714,745, forward strand.
CATAGTTCATCCTTTAAAAGATGGTCTGTCACGTAACTTACTTTATTCCTTATACATAAAGAAAATATTCCAAGGATGTTATTTCCCTAAAAAGTATATGGAAATTCTTTTAATTCACCCTTGAAAACAATAATTAAATGAGTAATAGACATTTATCTATTACAACGTATTCATTTTTTGTCTTGTGCCTAAAGGACATTTGTGCCATGAAGGTTCCTATGTAGATATAAAATAGAGCACCACCTTTATAATATATAGCTTTAATATTTTTTGATTTCGTATTTTAATCTAAATTTTTAATCATTAACATTATCTAATTAATAATCTAAAGTTCAAAATGCCACAAAAGAAAAGCAACAACGTACCTCAACAAACAGTGTCTACATAATTGCAAGTGCTAATCTAAATCCAGGATGAAACACAAATGTTTTGTAAATATTTGCCTCAAATGCCTTTTTAGCAAGGAAAATGATCATCTGATGTTATCCTCACCTACTTTGACACATTTAATTTTCCAGTCCTTTTGATTATCATAGTCTTTCCATGTCTGAAGATAGCTTGTTTGTTGTGGGTAATTACTCTGAGTGTTAACAAGCTTTTCCTGATGCAAAAATCTATACAGTCAAAGAAAATAATTCTAAGGTATCCTGATCTAGTGGATTTGGAATGACAATATAATAATTTATGAACTGCTATCATGATGAAGTTATAGGGTCAACTTGGCAGGAGTTTGTATGGAAAAGGAGAGAAGAAAGAAAAGATATTGTTAATTTGCCCCTTCTCAAAATACTCTTCTGGGATTCACTTGTTAAAACTCTGAATTCTCCACTTTATGCCAACATCACTGGGCAACCTAAAATCTGTCTTCCAATTACCAGAACAGTAAAAATTTTGAGCAGAATAAAACAACTGCAGGAAAACTGAAAAAGGGGGAGGCCCCCAGGAGTCGCCAGTTGCCTGGGATAAGCAAGTTGAAGTGCGCCAAGCTGCTGGCTAGATGAAAAAGAGCAAGCCCACCCCAACACAGGCAACACTTCCTTCATTACTTTCTTTAAACAAACAAGATGGGAAAAACATGCTTTTTCATACCTCTGGAGCAGTTTTTGTAGGAGATGAGAAAATGAGGCAGATCTGGAGCTGTCACTTGAGAAGAGCTGCTTTCCAATGTTGGAGAGAAATCAAAAATTACAAGATTAAACTCAATTGTTCCACTATTTCTACTCAAGCAAGATTTCATTTGTGATCTCTACACTCCTCTGCAGACACTAACTCTGAGAAATCCTGATAATTTTAGCAGATCTACTTCCTAGAACACTGGCTACATCTTGCCAGGTGCACCAGATCAATATACGCATTCCACTGTCATTCAGACAAAAATCAATACATCCCAGTGTGTGCAGTGGGGAGTCTACAGAAGCAGAGTCAACTACATGTACTTTATCTGTTGAGAATCGAGGTCAGAATTTAGTCTGAAGAAGAAAAAAGTTACTCTCTTTCATAAGTGAAAGACTTCAAAAATGTGATCTGGGGCACCTTGCATGGAATATAGAAAGGTTTCACACACAACAGTAGGACTTTTGTTTTGCTTCTGTTAAAGAAAAATAAAAATGAGGACCATTGCATCAGTAGGCTTTTTGGAAGCATTTTTTTAAAATGGCAAGTGAGAAGTACCAAAGCAAGAGCAAAAGTATCTGTGTATTTTATTTTTTAAAAGGAGCTACACTTTTGGAGGCAAAACTGAATTTATAAGATTTGAGGGGAGAGAGTGAAATATTTCATTATCATAAATTGCAGACTGTCAAAAAATAGTAAAAAAAAAAGGGGTCTGGAGCAATAAAGTGAAATGGGTAACAGAAGCTTGTAAGGGACAACGAAGTACAACTGGAACCACCTAAGAAGCAAGTACCCAAAAGCGCCTGAAGGGGAACAGAACAGCCTCCAGCTTCCTTCTCTGAAAAATCCAACTTGGTGTTATATCATCCATGCTGACCTTACTGCCAACTGTCATTAAACACTGAAGCTGAAAGTGATCCTTCTGCTCTTTTCCCACTCTTTCCAACTATTGTTTTCTTGTCCTCATTTCCAACATGCCACAGAGAAGCATTTTTCTGGGCCAATCCTTAGTGTCAGTTCAAATTAAGGATTTTTCATTCTTTAAGAATTAACCCAGAAATCTGTGCTGCCAGTCTTGCCCTGACTGGATGTGAACAAGGATTTAAGACAATACATCTTGATGGAGCTATGCAAGATTTAATGTACAATGCTCATTTGGGTGTTCTCTTTAATTTGTTTTGGATCAGGACAGGGTATTTTGATTGGCAGGGTGCATTTTGATTGTCTTGTTTCCCTTGAAAGGATCGTATTTTCACAACCTTCTTTCATCTGTTCCAAACCCCCTGCATTTAGATCAGCTTGGCTTGCATTTTTAAGGGTAGTTCACTTGGGTTGGGTTACTCTGAACACACATTTGGTTATATTCTACTGACAAATAATGTGAGTAATTTACTACTTCTGAATTATCATTTGTTAAAGAGAATCCAAGCCTGGAAGTGTTTTAACTTGAAAACATTGTAGATAGCTGTGGAGTGGACAGCACTGTCTTTTCCAATGGTCATTGGGCATGGGTGTTGTTGTGTGCTAGATACCCACGTCAGTAACATTTCCATCTAGGAAAGGTCATTCCTGCCTGCGTGTATTTTACAGTAATGGAGGAATATGAACCACAAGAGAGTTCATGCAGTGTGTGTCAGCAAGTAAGAATGGGAATATTTTTATAGAAGTGGAACCTAATATTGTTCTCTTACGATGTGAAAAATGTAAAAGCTTTCAAGGCAGGATTTGTCTTGGCATGACCTTGATCTTAAAACATCTATATACTACACACACATCAGTAAGGCATTCAGTCTGTACTTTCCAAAATTCCCCTTAGCATTATTTTATATTTACTCAACTTTTTATCTTTCTAGACTACCGAAAAACTTTCAATTATTTATTGCAAGTTCTCACCACTATTTCTTTTCCTTGGCACTACATTTAATCCAAAATCCTCAAAATTGAGTTGCTGGTTCCTGGTGATTTATGTAATTTGACTTTCTCAAATTATTCTGTGCCTTACCCACCCTTAAAAAAAAAAAAAAAAAAAAAAAAAAAAAAAAAAAAAAAAGACAACAGCTTTAATGTTTGTTAACACCTTCTGGTACTTCCATACCTGACAACACAAATATTTCTCACTCTTTCAACAATAACAACTATGGTAAAACTCTCATTGATTTCTCCATTACCCTGAACTTTTTGCTTTAATTTTTTTTGTGAAGGTGACACAAATAACAAACAAACAAACAAATAAACAGCCACCTTGTCTTTAATATTTTTGAGCAATTTGTTAGTCTTGTGTATTTTGGAACTGTGGTCTGTCACTTAGATTTATCAAACACAGCCCTTTCCCTAAACCTTTAGTTTAACAATTTGTTCTTGGTATAATGGATTGTAGACAACAGTTTTTGGCCCTAAGTGATTGTTTTCAACAACAACCATCTTGCACCATGAATAAACAGAGGCACTTACTTATTTTGTGTTAATTTGGGTGAAGACTTCTCTGTCCTTTGAACTGCCACCTGGAGGTAACTGTTCCTTTGAACTGCATGGGCAGCCCTGGGGAAGTGGGTACTTCAGCTAAGGGGCTGAACTTGGAGAGGGTCAACACAGGCTGTAGGTGAACACTAAGGACATGAGTCCAGAATTCCTGCTTTCCCTTTATCTTTTAATAGTGACCCATAAGGTTTTTGTGGCATACTCACGTGATGCAACAGGAGTGACTGATGGACCAGGACAGGCCCCTTAGTAAGCAGTCTTTCCTTTCCCCAACACATCAGTGAGACAAGATGAATTACACATCTTCCCCTACAAGTGTCTTCATCTGTAGAGTTCCCACATAGATCCTCATTGAACCTTTTGGTCTTTAATACCTAAGGAGACTAATGGGAAAGGGTATGAGAGAAAATGATTTTAGGTGCCAAACATGTCTTCTGCACTCAATTACATATTTTATTCTCCGTTTATGCAGTTGCTAACTCTTCAAATGTCAGCATTGACATACACATCTGGATGACAAATCCCCAATAGCTGGAAATGTGTGCTTCTCAGGATGAAAAAGAATTTCACATTTAACTTGCTAAGAAATGTTCATCTTCATATCCAAGAGTGGACCAGTCAATCTAACTGCTTTATTTGTCACTGCCAGGCTTGATTGCAGTTATTCACACTACCTGATGTGGAATATGAAGAGAAGCCTCAGGTTCTAGCTACTATGCAATACATCTGCTTCCCTTTGCCATAGCTTAAACAACCACAATCAGGAACCGTGAACAGGTTTTTTTAGGTTTTTGTCCTAAGTTTCAAGTCCAGTAATGGACCAAGCCCCAACAACACTAGAAACTGAACACCAAGTTAGTTTCATCTAGAATAATGCAGAAAATGAAATTGATTATCATAATCAGTCTCCAGAAGGAAAAAAAAATTAGCTGAGAATCTAGATGTATTTGGGAAATGTTTCAAAGTGTTCTTTGTTTGGAAAAGTTTTCCATCATATCTGATGTATTCCATGTGAATTGACATGATACAGACATGGACAAATGCCTTTCAGACTTTTATCCCCCACTCCCAAGCATGATCTTAGTTCTACTTGCCTGTTAAAGAAATATTATCCCATTGATTTTTACCTAGAAATTCATGGATAAAGTGGGACTAAACAGCATAAAAAAAATGCAAGCTATGTAGTTTTTGATCTCTATGGCATTAAATTTGCAACCAACATCACAGAGAAAGCCAAATTACAGAAGGCGCTAACTGGGAATCTTCATATGTGGTTTCAGGCTAAGCTTCAGTATGGACTATTTTCTCATTAAGATGTTAGCTATATCTTCCACCTAATCAGTACATATGACTGCTACTCTTCCTTAACAAAAATTTTGAGGTTTCATCTGTGTAGTTTTATGTTCAACAGTTAACATGAAAATACATTCAAGACTTAATATTTTCTGCCGGCAAATTAAGGTGGTCAACAGGGAAAAATATCCTCATATCAGGTGCTAATTACCTTCTAGTCTTTGTTTAATGCCATGAAAGGTCCTTATACACATAATTTTTTGATCTTTTATGGATTTTGATGTTAACAAAAGGCAGTATGTCCTCAACATCTTTTCCTGGCAACTACATCATTGGTACTTTGTTACCAACATTATTTTAGTTTTATAATATGCAACAGGAGAAGGCAAAATAAAATAATAATTTTTTTTTTTTTAAAAGCCTGGAAAAATAGTGGTAATGTCAAATGCTAAAATGCTTATTGTGTGAGAATTCTGGCTAAATATTAATTCTCTGCTGGTATATCAGTGGAAGCTCTGACACTTTCAACAAAACCAACCAAGTTGCATGGCAAACAAATGCATATATGGCTGTTTTCTAAATTGTACTGCTCAAATGCAGAGCCTAGAGCTCACGCCTCACAGGCACAGATAAAGGGAAATAAATAACAGGTTCATTTGACTTTCCTCCTCATAGACACCATTCAGAACATAACAATGACAAAATATACTGTGGAAAAAATGTCTTTTTTCTGCAACAATGGCTTAATAAAGATGTGAGGAAGAAATGAGCAGGATATATTTCCCTGCTTGGTGTCTCCAAGTCAGTACATTTTGAGGTCGCACAGTTCCTTGTGGTACCACTCCGGCACTCTCCATCTGTATTACCTTGTCCTTCAGAGTCTGTGTGGCAGATGGTGCACTCCCACCTTGGGAATCTGCAGCTCAAAGCAGAGGCATAACAAGATCAAAAGTCTGCATGCAGCACACTATAACGTGGCTATGAGCAGCACTGAGAAAAAAGGCTGTGAAAACAACCATCCCTCTCATATTTATAGTAATTAAAACCCCATAGCAGTACTTAGTTACATTATGTGAAGGGACCAATCTTCACCATGTATTCGCTTTGGAGTGTTAATTAGAAATATGGTAAATTTTCAAAAAGAACTCTTTTTTTTCTGGCCTTACTTCTAATAAAATCATCATGGAAATGATTGGTTCACAGTGAAAACTTTCTCATCATTAAAAAATTTTGTACACATTATAGAGAGCAGAAATATTTTTATAAGCCCTGTTTATTGAATTTCTTTAAATGCTTTTAACCAAAAGAAGCAAGCTTCAGATATGTCTGACATCATGACAGAAGCACTTGCTAGATCTTTGTCAAAATCCCACTAATTTTAATATGACAATTTTATTGATTAATTGACATAGCCAAAAAGTGACTATATTTTCAGTTTGGGTCTAGCAGTGTAGTAGTTCTCAGTATCTGTTCTCCATCACACCAGCTAATCAGTAAAGACTTTGATACCACCGAAAAAATGAGTAAGTCTTCCACTACTTAGTCCAGAGATACATATTACATATGTTTTTTGAAGAAAGAAACAGAATCTGTATCTAGTCTACAGCTTCTTAAAACAAAAACTGGAAAACAATCTAAAAGCGTGAATTTAATCTCTCGAGCACCATCTAATGACCAAATTGTAAAATCACAATGACCAAGACGTACATTGGCAGCTGTGTTAAAAAAGGACAAACTTTTTGATTCCGGCTGGTCAAGAATTTCCATCAGAGGTTTTAATGGAAAGGCACTTTTTGATGAAGTGTAAAACTCCATGAATAACATCCATTCTGAAAAAATTACTGAGGAAGTTCTTTATGAAAATAACACCTATAAATGCTAACATTTTCTTTTCAGGAGATTTTTTTTTCCAACATAACCAAAGAAGTACTTAGATGATTAAAAAGCCTTATTATTTTTAACTCTCCCCTTAGAGAGGAAAAAAACCCTATTTCCAGACCAGTTGCAAGTTAGTGTCTTCCCTCAATATTTCCAATCCTTCTCTTGAACTACACTTGCAAAGTCAGTTTCAGGTATGTTACTGCCAGCATAGTATTTTACATTTATAAACAGTCCAAGTAAATAAATAAATAAATAAATAAATAAGCAAATGAAATTACAAGTCTGTCCAAAAATCAATTATTTAAGCATAAGGTAAAAAAAAATCAGCATGTCCAAAAAGCAGCTATGATGAATAGTAGGAAGTTAGTATTAAGATTACTTATATTGGGCATGTATAAATTCTTTATGTACTTAGAAAGGTCAGTCCTAAACAAAAGATTAGATTGAAGATCAGGAAGGACAAGGAAAAAAAGTGTTAGAAAGGGAGAAATAAGGAAAATATGAAAGGGCAGAAATGGATGTACATCAGGGAAAAAAAAAGGGAAGATATATAGAGCAGCAAAGTCATTCCACCAAAGAAGGACAGCGAAGGAGGCACTGCCACTGATGTTGGATAAAGGGCACATCATACATATTTTAGAATTTTTAGGCTCCAGTGGAAAGCCTAAGATGTTCAAAGCACAAAAAGGCCAAACTGAGGCACAGATGGGGTACTCAACATGGGCTAAATATAGAAAGATAATCTTCCTAATAGCCTTAGAGATATTCCAAAGGGTGGTTTAGTTCAAATCAGGAATGAACATTTCTCAAGGCAATCTTTTGGTGGTGCCTGCTTAACTGCACTTTGATTCACATTGTGGAGTATCTCAGAGCACACAAACTGCATTTCTTTTGCATGAACTAACTGAACAGATGCTGCAATGCTTTGAAGTCAAAGGCATAGAAGCCTCTGGGTCTGATTCTTCAAGAGCTATACCAGCTTGGACTCCACCTCAGCAGAGGGGTGCCAGGAAATTCAGGCTTTTCAGTAGACTATCACAGGCTCAGAAAACCCTGCAGAAACAGCCTTTCACACCACTGTCATCAGGAATCAGTGCTCCAGGCACAGCTGCACCTGGGGACTTGCTGTTACAAAAAAGATCAGAGCTAACTCCTGGAAAACTCCTCATCCTGAAAACATCTGGATGTTTTCTAGTCAGTATTGGTGGCAGCTCTCTAAAAAGAAAGACACCTGTCCCATTTTCACAAAAAAAAACCCCGACACTCCAAAAGCAAATAGTTGCAGAGCAGCTCTGGATTGCAGCTCTCGTTTGAGCCCAGCGCATCCTGGCAGGAGGCAGCATTTCCCTCGCAGCAGCCGGCTGCGATGCTGAGCCGCCTTTCCCAGCCAGGAGCTCAGCTTTATGAATGCCACTTTCACTCCAAATATTGGCGGCCATCAGCCCACTTCTCATGCCAATGCAAAAGTTGTTATTCAGCGAGTGGGATGAAGCTAGGTAAAGTAAGGGCTTGATTTACAATCAGCTTTTGACCTAGCTTCACCCACTGCCTGTGTGTGGCACGCAGGGCTCGCCTCAGCAGGTGTGAGCAGCCAGGAACACTTGCGTGGGTGCGTTTGGGCAGCGGGAGAGGCCGCCCTGAAAAGCAGGTGCTAATTGATGGGTGTTAGTGCAGACACTTGGGGCAGAATGGCTCAGTGTTCTGCTCTCCTGGCGTACAGCAAGTGGGAATGGGAGGCAGCCACCATCAAGCACATCATAAAAACACCACTCCGTCCATCACAAGGGCCCTGAGACCACAGCCAGCCTGGACTGAGGGGCACTGGCTGAGCTGTGGTGGGAAGTTTGCACAGCACCTGCCTGTGTTATATCTGGCATGCAGCCCCATGGGCAGGCCCCATCCTTCATAAACAAACAACAAAGAAAGTTCATGTAGACTTTTATATTTTTTAATGCATGTAGGTTGTGTCCAAGGAGAAGCGAGTGTTTGGGCTAAGTCTGATTTCCCACTTCTGGCTGTCTCAAAGTGTCTCCTGTCTCCTGCAAGCACACAGGGCTCTGCCACTCGCCCAGCAAACCTGTCCCAGTGGGAGCGGTGGCGGGTGCTGCTGCCACAGATTCAGAGGCTTCCAGCCAGGAGCACACAGGGAGCCAGGCTGCCCCTGCAGCTGAGGGGTCAGGAAGGTGGAAAGGCTGCACTGCCAGGCGTGCTTAGCCAGGGCCCCTCAAGTCTTCCCTGGAGCACTCCAAATCTGATGTCAGATGCCAGAAAGGGACAATAAAAGAGGAGAGACACACGTGAAGATGATCTCTTTCAAGCCAAGGTTTTATATGAGATCTGTTTCTTTTCCTTTCCCTTCTTCCAAACATTTTCCAAATATCTGTCAAAAGGTATGGGGAGGGTTTGAGATGATCTGCAGAGAGGAGAGGGTTTGCATTCACTTCTGAAAGTGTTGACATGCTGCAATTCAGAAGGGAGATGTCCCACTGCGAAAACTTTTCCTCCTCAACTTCAAAGCTTTCCTGGCAGTGGGAGCCCTGATTCCAAATACGACCAGTTTGCTGCTGTCCAGGGTAAGGGGGGTTTGGGACCACACAGAGACAAATCTCCAATGATTCTACTGCCTCCAGATCCTGTCTGACTCCTAATGTCCCTGGATAGGCTTTGCAGCTCTACTGCGCAAGAGTCGGAGAGCCACAGCAGTTCCCACTGCATCCAGGGTCCCAGCTGCTCAAGCAGACGAGTTCCCTGGGCTTACGCTGGCTGGCTCCGATGCCTCAGCACTGGTCTAACCTATTCACCATGGAGAAATGAGAAGCTGGGAGGCTCTCAGACTCCACTGTAGTTAATACTTGAAAAAGTTTTTGAGCAGCTCAGAAGACTGAGGGTCTCAGAAAAACTGCCCCTGACAGTTGAGTTCCATTTGCATTGTATTTAGGTCTGCTTAGCCCTGAAAGCATCCTCCTAGGGCATGAATATAGAGGGAGACTAAGTGAACAAGAAAAATGTATTTATCAGTGGTTGTGCTTTAGGAATAGGGATTTGGGTATCTCAGTCAATCAAATCTGTCGCTTAACTTAGTATTTCTGTCCAGAACACTGCTAGAGAAACTACATTACCAAACATACCAGATCTACCATCCTTTCAGTATTTAATCATAAGAAAAATTAAATCTGTTTGTTCCTCAGGCAACTCCTTGAAGAAGAAAATGAATGCTAAGAAAAAATAAATCTATCTTTAACTGTGCCATTAGCTTATTTAAAGTCATTGCTTGAAGCATATAATGGAGTAAAGCATCACACAGGTATTTTTTGATGTTTGATTTTGATTGATTCAACTCTCAAAGACTTACTGAGCCATTACTGCAACAATTACAAAAAAGCTCTGAGAGAGTAGAAGTAAATCTTGCAGCATGATGTATGTTTTCCATGGTGGATGGCAGTCGTGTTCCTGTACATCCAGGGGTTATGCCAGGGCTTCTTCCTCCACGTTTCAGTTAGGTTACATACAATGTCAGGGGAGCAACATGAGAATGTCTTAGCAAGATAATCACAGGACCAATGCAGTTCAGCAGCTTGTGTCATTAAGTATTAAAGTGATGTCTTGAAATGCTTCTAAAAATTTGACACTATTTGGCATGACTTTTTTCCCCTGTATTGCAACATGAACTACACAGCAATTAAATGAGATGGTCCCTGATGACTGCAGCTAAAAGTTTCATGTCAAAAGCCGACCTGTGATTTTTTGAATCTGACACAAAAAAAGAAAAAAATTAAAAGATTAAAAAAGTACTCACACAGCAAGTAAGGGACCAAAGGCAGTGTTCATCTGTTAAACAGCCAACTTGCACAAAAGGCCAGTGTGAAAACCAAGGCTAATCTCCCCATGCAACATACACTGTATTTTCAAAAGTCAAGTGCTTAGGTCTCTACACTGCCATGTGCATTAGAAGGAGTATTTGTAATGTGTTGTAAAGCTAACAAGCTTAGTTAAGCAGAGGTGTGTGGTCTTTCAAAGTGTATTCCCAGGATATAACTGCCCTCCTCAAGAAACTCATTTATCACTGTGATGGTTTCACCTCATTTGAAGCCAAGTTATTGTCACTCTTAGAATAATGTACCTTGACAGGAAAAAATGAAATTCATGTGAAAAGTTATACAGTCATCACACTGTGGAGTCAAAATATAGACTATCATATCAAAACATATAACAGATGAAAACATTTTCTGTGAATATATTTAGCTGGTATTTGCTTGTACCACAGACTTCTCTTATCCTTTCCTTTCCTTTCCTTTCCTTTCCTTTCCTTTCCTTTCCTTTCCTTTCCTTTCTTTTCCTTTCCTTTCCTTCATTTTTAACTATATGTAAGTATTGAGGTCATGTGCATGTGGAATAATACATGTCCTGTGGTTCAGTCTCATTAAAGGGAAGTGTACATGCTTCATAGCTGCCTCAGTATGGCAGCCCAGGCTTTTAAAAGGTTAAGGAAGGCTGAGAAATGTGCAGATGTATTTAATAGGGAGTGACCTTTTAAATGATTTGTCACTCCCTAGTGCACAGTTATATTTCAGGTGTTGTGAGTGTGCTTAATCTTGTCCTGTCCTATTCCACAACTGATGTTTGCACTCTGGAGTCTCTTTAATCTTTCTCTTCAATCCCCCATCCTCAAAAGCCATCAAGGAACCAGGGTGGACTAGACTAATGAAGTTCCATGTGGAGATGTTTCTAAGCTAAACCACAGTGCCTCTTAAGAAGAGCAGGTTTCAGGTATGCATTTTCAAAACAGTGCAACATACACAGTGTGTTCTGAAGGAGCTTTGTAAGAGCTTTTCTTTTTTTTTTTGCTTTTGCTGTTTTGCTGTCATCCTTTGGCCTCAGGGTCTGCAGAATTTATTATGAAGGTTTTGGATTGTTGTAATTTTCCTAGCTGGTTTGAGTTCTTGCATTTATTATTTACTAAGCAATTAAAATCAATTCCAGGGGAAAAAAATGTTGTCTTTTTATACAACTGTTTTCACCCTTTACTATTTTTCAAAGCATTCTTGAACTTCATCTGACTTGACTGGGAACATGCCATAAGGCATAAGCCCTCTGTGGGGCTGTACCTGTCAGAGGCCGCAAGTATTTCCTAAACTCTGCATGAATTCTGTGTTTCCCCTCATTGCAGTCTGTGTAGCCTAAAGACAAACTTTCATGTCTGTATTTAGGCTTACGTTTAAGCAGCCTGAATATTATAACCTTGTAGATCTTAGTGAAGTCAGAAGAAAAATCTGGCCATGTTTAGGTGACTGGAAATGAGCTTGGATAGGGTATGAAAGTGGCAGGTGACATCAATAATGAGAAGTGAGACACACATAAACAAAGAGGAAAAGGCTCAAGTGGATGTTAAAACCCACAAACAACAATGTTTCTCCTGCCTTCATAACCAAAACATTTCTTTTTTTATATGTCTTTATCTCACCCAGTCTGTTTTACTGGATTGTCAAGCACAGGGAAAAACGACTTGGTCATTTTTTAAATTTGGATACTAACACAATCAGAAGAAATAATTATGCAAGGGAGGCAATGGAGGGTGTTGTGTTTCGGGTTTGTCTCAAAAACTAGACCATTCTTCTTTGCCTAAGGTTCAGTAAAAAATAAAGTTATTTAAAATTTGCAAAGTTTATTAGCAAAAACTCTGCTGCAAATCCTGTATATGCAATATGCAATTTTGACAGAAACAGTTTGTTTTCCTGGAATTTCATTCCAAGAAAGAGAACAGTACTTTTGACAATTTCAAAACATGCCTTGAGGCTATATTCACAATTTAATATTTCAAATTTTTTTCTGACATAACTTTTCATTTATTTTTTCTTAGTTTACCTCATACTCATATAATATATGATCAAAATCCTGCCCACACAAACCATAAGAAAATTAAATGTTTCCATTCTGTCAAGTGAAGAACCATCAATCCAAAACTAGAAGACATTTGGGAAGCCTGGTTTCTAGAAAATGTTAATGTTCCAGGTTTTGTGCCAGTTTAATACACAGCTGAACGTCAAACCCCTTTGCAAAACAAAATTCTGTTTCTAGGCAACAAAACTATGTAACTGAAGATCACAAAATCATAAGGCCTGGTCAGTAGAGAAACAAAGTTTTTCTGAATATTGAGTTTAATACTGATAAAGGAGTCCATTTTCAAAACTGGGCACTATTCATACTTAAAGGTCCATTCTAAGCTGAATATGTGCATTTTTCTTCCTCCTTTAGTCCAATTGCTCCTCCAGCTTCTAAGACATGCACTAAACTTCTGATGTCATTAAGGGAAAAGTCCAACAGAAAAAATTTAAGTTAGTTCATTTACCATGTGATCAATTCTAATTTATTACTTTCCATGTAACAAGTAAAATGATCAAGACATGTACATACTATGCTAGATAAATGTCTGTTACAATTTTCCACCTGCCTCCCACAAACAATTTTCTCTCACAGAGAAAATATTGTCCCCTTGTGAACAGTTCTGATATTTACTGAAGCAGATTCAAATTGGTCCCAAACTGTTAATCCATGCAAAATTCAATTACTAAAGAACTGGAAGCAGCTGTAATGAGCAACCTTAGGTGTGTCTTGAAACCTCCTGACAAGGCTCTCATCAAAGCTTTTATTTCCCTAGCTCCACATAAACTAAACCCTTTTTTCTCAGATGCCTTTTCTCTAGCCCTGTATAGATCTCACCTGAAGTTATTTTCCTTTGCTAATCCCGTCACTTAAGAGCAAGAGATAACAAAGCTCTAAATATGTCAAAGGCAATTTCATACATTAGATTGCACAGCAAAAGTAGTACCAGCGGGCATAGAAATATTCCACTCTGGAGGGTTGATGAAAACTCAAAATAAGCTGAAAACAGCATTGATAAGATGAAGGTTATTTGTATAATATTTACTGACACCGAATTTTAATGTTAAAACTACACTGTATGTCCTAAAAGGAAGAACAGATGAACTAGTGGGCATACAAGAAAGCTATGAGATAGGAAGGGCTGCTTCTACCCTTGAGAAGAAGATGAATCAAATCTGGAATGAAAGGCAGGCACGGATAGAGGAGATTACTAGGCTGTTAAATAAACAGTAAATAACAAGAGGAGTGTTGACAAAAACAGTAGAAAGTATGTTCCCCAGTCACAGCCTGCAAAACACTGATCAGGGAAAGGATTTGGTGATGACTGTTGACAGACACTTAAAACCAGCAACCTGATGTCTGGTAGCAGTTTGGAAAGCAAGCAAACATGGGGAAGTGCAAACAGAGGAACAGAGCACAGATTTCAACAGATTTCTACATCCTGGTACAAAGGGCTGCTGTGCCCACAACAGAGCCCTGCCTGCTGCTCTGGGCGGCACGTAACAGGAACCGAGGGGAGGCACAAATGAAGCAATCAAAACCATGAGCTTCAGAGCAGGCCCCTACAACTGAGAACTTCACTGATTAGGGACAACCCACAGTAAAGAAGAGCTCCCTTGCACAAAGCAATTAAGGGAAAATACCAACTCAAATAGCTTTAAATTGAGGGAAATTTAAGGCAATTCAGCAGAGGCAACATGGCGTTGTTTGGTCATAACTTACAGAACATATACTGAAAATCCCTGAACTGCTGTTCTACAGAGCTGCAGCTCTTCCTGTACAGCACAGCACAAATTCCTGGGAGCATTTTGGCATTACTCTGTGACTCATGGATATGGAATTATACAGCATGCTTGGGGGCCCACAGTGTATAGGCCACACCTTTGCTCAGAGCTGTCCCCTGCTCTCATGGAGCAGATCTGCCCTGGCTGAGCAAATTTGGATGCTCTGTGGTGTTTGAAGCCATGTCTTCCCAGTCATGCACCCCTAGTTGCAGGATGGAGATTTTAAAATTTATATGTAGAATATTGAAATTTAAAAGCAGTATCTCAGGAGGGAACTCTGCTTCAGTTCTGTTACATGCTGGCTGTGCTTATATTAATGTTGCGGTTTAGATCAGGAGAATTTTCTTCTAAGAAACTCATCTAATGGCCTGGCCCCACTTACCACACGTGAGTCACATTGTGGAGCAACCTCAGGGCATGCAAACTGAATTCCTTTCAGACTAAATTAAACCTTGAGACCTCTATCAAACCTCTAACTGCTCACAGGCTTTTGTTCCAGGGGTCAGAGCCTTTACTGAAGCTGAAGGAAACCCCTGAAATGAGGATCTGAAACATCCTGAAATGGGTGTCAGGTCCTAAGCACTGATTCTTTTGCCCACCAGATTTGCTCCTGCTGGGCTAAAGCTGCTATGGTAGCTGTAACCTGTCTCTATTTCATAACAGTAGCTCCTCACTGCAATTCCTGGGCACACTTCAGTGTTTTGCCCAGCAGTGTTTTTCTCCTGGAATGGCCCTAACTAGTTGGGTGGGTAGGTTGACCTATGAAAGACGTATCCATCCCACTGCAAGGGGACATTAGGGAAGAATTATTATCTTCATTATCCTTTGTCTTCTGAAGAAAAAATAAAAAGCCACAAATGTGGATTGACAAGAAAATATCTACATACTAGCCACACAGGTCAAGGGAAACTGATAAGCCACTGAGCTTCTTTTCCTCCCCAAAGTATTATTACTGTGTAAATACGAACCATGCAGATGGTTTGGCTATTTGCCAGTTCCACTTGGCTGTGAAAAGCAGCCTTCATGGTTGAAAAGCTGTTTTTCTGAACCACAAATGCCTATGGCCATGCAAGAAACATCTATTTAAGATCTGGCCCAAGTAGAACTAGACATAAAGGACTAAATAGCTGGTGGTTCTGTGCCACCCTGAAGCTACCTTGTTTTTTAATAGTCCTTCATAGACATGCTAGGAAACCCTCTGAGACAAGCCCAACCCCTTAGCTGGCAGCTACTGTCTGCCTCCAAAATATGATTACTCAAAGATGTATTTTATTATGATGCATTTTCATAACTTGCTGTGCTGAAAAGAGCTTATTTTCAGCAGGCTTTTTAGAGAGGTCCTACTCATTAATCAAAAAGAAAAAATGCCCTGGAGTGGACTGTGTTCCTCCAAAGGAGCTGTAAGAGCAGGTTATTCAAGAACTCATTTGCGGTTATAAATACTCTGAAGTGCAGAGCAGGAGTATCTGTGGTGCAGAGCACGTTAGGGGCTGATGGTGCAGCTGTGTGGATATATTTCCCTTGACTTGTGTGGCATGGGGCTTAGAAAGTATAAAGGGTAGGAAGTGAGGTGGAACTGGAATTCAGAGTGATCAGGGTCTCTCTGCACTGAGAGCACGTTGAAGAAACAGCTGAGTACATAAAACCTCATAAAGAAAACCAAAACAATGATATTCCCTATTGTGACTGTTTAGTCTTTCTGTAGAGACTCATGAGCTCTGGGCTATCATCTATTTTTAATATCACTTGACCTGAAAATTTATGCTACCATCTGGAGAATGTGAGGATTTCTGTGTTACAGACTTAATACTGTCAGGGAAAGACAGAGGGGGGTGGCAAAGGAGGTACATTACAAAAATGTTTAAACATTATTCAGCAAATGCCACTCATTACCTTTTTTTCTAAAGATAATTAGACACAAATATACACCTTAAATTGCAAAACTTTATAATATAGGTTGAGATGTGAATTCATTTGTATTAACTCAGATAATATTTGCTTTACATTTCTTTGTATTTCAAGGCATTTATTACCTTAGAAGACTAAAGTAAACATTCCAGAGGTCTGCTGTTAATTTTTCTTTTTCATAATGATTTGAAAATTCTAAATGCAAGAGGGAAAACAAAAAGCTATTTTAAAACTTTGTAATATTACTCATCTTAGTACATTTATAACACTTTGTTTCTGGAGTCATCTTTGAATTGGGAGATTGGTTTTTAAATCATGGGATTTAAGCATCAAAATAAATAAACTTCCCTTTTTATTTTTTCATCTTTAAGAATTAAATGCCCATGCTTCAAAACTTCTCTGAAAACCTGACATCTAGGAACCCTGTAATAATTGCAATTGCTGCAATATTAACAAAACAAGCTATATTATTAGATTTGCAATAAAGGCACAAAAATTAGAAGATGGTGAAGGATAGTGAAGCAGAGATCCACACCAGAGCACACTTAGTGGGAGGGGAGGATGCTGGACCTTGTCCACTGTAAGGGCTGCTCCTGGTCCTGGGGTCACCTGCAGTGGACACTGGCCCGTGAGGCAGCGTCCCTGTCTGGATGCACAGGGTGCTGAGGGAGTGATCCTCACCTGCTGCCATGGGTGGCATGAATGGCCTGTGCCCACCTTGCTTTATACAGGATCCCTCTGGTGCTGGCCACAGCCTCGCACTAGTTGGCCCCTGGGCTCCTCTGGGCCCACACATTGACCTGAATTTTTGGCAGAATGGGGAAGGAGGTGCTGTTTCAGTGCCCCTGAGATAATGTGAGGGTCAGGCTGCATCCCACCAGTGCGATGACAAACCTGAAGGTGTGTACAATATCCTGAGGCATGAGGCTGTCCAGGGTACACAGCCTGCTGCTATTACCTCAAAACTGTGTGAGATGGAGGAAAGTAACCGTGATGCACTGTTGTTGGTACTTCTGATTGGGAACTATCTTAAGGTGAAGTATCCCCTGAATCATTTTGAGGGTTTTCCTTGAGGCTGGCTCACTGAAGCACCCCAGGAAAGAGTTGCCTGTAAAAACATAGTTCTAAAAAGGCTACAATAATATCAATCTTAAATTAATGCATTGGGACACAAAAATAATATTTTTTATATTTGTCTGTTTTATATTAATGGAAGTTTGAGCTGAGCTTCCAACCAGGGAAAAGCAAATGATTTTAAAAATGTGCATTTTTGCATGTTGGCTTTCATGATATGTGAAGCTGAAGAAAGGGGTATAGACAAGCTGATCTCCAGAATCAATTCTAAACCAAAATTAATTCAGACTTTTTTGATAGAAATTAGAAGAGAAGCATTAAGATCCTGGGCAGGAGTCAGAGAAGCACATCTGATTTTCAACAGTCAGGTTGTTTAAATCCTCCTCTACACACAAATCTCACTGAAAATTGGCTTGATTTTTACATCTCATGGTAGCACCCACGCAAAGATGCAAGAGATATATTTCAGTAATTCTGGAAGTCAGAAAATATATTTGAAGGTCTGGCATTTGGAGCTCATAATTGGAAGACCAACTAACTTGAATTCTTCAACACCAAGCCTTAAAACAGTCATGAAATTATTCTGTTAAAACAGGGTTACTGTACAGCTTTTTAAAACTGTTTCAAGATGCCAGTAAAATGTTCACTGATACTTGAAAAATCTCAACTGAAGTTCAGTTCAGCACCTATAATTCAATTTCCTCCCTGTCTACAAAAAGGCAGGTTTAAAAGTCCCATTTTCTCCATATATAGGTTTTAATTGGCCACAAACTTATCAGAAGCTATATTGTTATCAATGGAGGCCCATGGAGTAAGAGAGAGGCATTTTGAAACCCAGTGATCTTTTCCTTGGTTCTCTTTCTCAGATTCCTCCCAACTGTGGCTGCTTCCTGCCTGTCTACTCCTGTTAGCCTTCAGCTTCTCTTTCTTCACAGCAGCTGGTAGGACTTAGGCATATTTTCTCCCTTTTGCCATGCCCCTTTCACCCTGCTTTTGCTGCAGCTTTAACTCTTACACCTAGATTAAAGGGTGAGAGAGTAGTGGCAAAGTGCAGTAATTGAACAAGGGGCCGTGCATTATGAAACTCTCGGCTGACACAATCTAACCATGAGAATTAAACAGCTGATCCTCCTTATCTAAATAAATATGCTGGCTGGGTGAGATCTTACTTGTTTGCAGACATTCAGTACTCTGGGATACTGGCAAATGCAGTATTAAAACAATCCTGATGCCTGAATAGAAAAAAGGTTTTTAATATTTTCTTTAATCTGGAGAAGCAAATCTGTTTTGCTCAGACTGCTCATCCAGCAAACACTGTGAACACTGCATCTGTCACCTTCCTGTTAGTCCTAAGGTCATGCTTCATACAGCATAATTCTTAGCATCATTATGTTGATGCACATCTGACTCATAAGCTGTATAAATTCTGGAAATTTGTAGCTAGATAACCCCAAAGAATTCAAAGAAAAATATTGTAAAAGTTCTTACTGCTCTTTTCAAAAGAGGAAGAGTTATTTACAACAGAATGTAACACTCCTCTTTATCATTTTCCCTATATTCTATGTTTCCTATTGCAAAGTAATGACACAGGACCGTACTATTTTGTTATTCCTCTAGGTAGCAGAATGAAGACAGTTTAGAGTAGAGCTGCAATATACACAACTGTATAGCAAGTTTGCATGTCTATCTATTTTTTTTCCCTTAACTATACTCTTACAAAATATTGCAGAAGGGTTGTCAGTACACGCAAACCAGGTCCTCCTATTGCCCGTGCCAAGGTCTCTGCCAGCATACACCAGAGGCATTATTTCTTATTTCCACTCATAAAAAGTGAGAATAAAAGAATAACTTCATTATCTATAGACTGCACACATCATAGTGCTCTTGGAATATCAAGACACATTCCCAGGAGACCTTACTGGGAGTTATTAATGTGACTAATGTGTTTCTGTATCAGCTGTTTGTTTAACTGAGCATTGCCATTGCATTTTGCACTGGCTGCTCACTGCATACATAGATGTTCATTGTTCTGACTCCAGGCTTTGTTCCCTTCTTTCACACATTGAGAAAGTTTTCCACAAACTGAGTGTTTATGTGTTGAGTGCAGTACTCCATGGACTTTAGGGTCTAATGGAGTGTGAGACGGGGCCTGTGGTTTTTCATCTTGTTTTCAGCTGTACAAACATCATGTACTTTTCCCTTCCTTTAGAGGCCAGTCTATGGCCTGCTAAAACACCAGCACACAGCAACACAGTTGCTGAGACTTTACAAGTCAAACTGAGAGGACCTGACGCCATTCACCTTAACACCAAACACATTGACAATGTTTATTTTCTCTGCTCCAGCCTCAGCTCCCAAATAAACATATCAGTGGCTGATTTTCAGTACTCCTATGAAGAAAATCCTAAAAGAGTATCTCTCTCATTGTCAATAACAAGTATGAACTGCTCTCTCACTAAACGTAGGGGTGGGGGAAAGAGGGGGCAGAGGCACACACTGAAGGCATAAACAAAGGAAAAGATTAGTTCCTCCCTTATAAGCCTTTTCAAAAACCAGTATTTATTTCAAGGCAGTTTTTGATACAAGCAGGGTCCTTGCTTTGCTTTTACACTTTACACTTTGTGAAATCCCAAAGGGACTTGAACTAGGTTGGTTGGTACTTTGTATATTTTTTAGCATGTGCACCTTGCCTCTGGGGAAAGCCATTCATTAAATTGCTATTCTGGGTTGATGACATACAGATTTACTTTTCTCTTCATCAAGAAAATTCTGCAGCTGTCTAGAAAAAATTCTTTCTTTAATATGACAACTCCTAGATGCGCTTGAACCTTTAAATTAGCAGGGGAAAATGACTACCAGAAGTCACCATAGACGCAGCAATGCAGCAAAGTACAATTCTAGCTAGAAAAAGGAACATCCAATCACAAGTCAGTACTTTTGGCACAAAGACATGTCCAAAATCCATCACTGTTTTACAACGCAAGCAGCAGGCAATTTCAAGCCTTTTTAAATGGAAATTTTTACGTAGGTGTTCAGAGATAGCTTAGTGAATGCAAAGGGAGTTCACATTCTTAATTGCTAGAGAACAAACATCTGTTTTAAGGAATGCTAATTTTAGTGCCTGTCCACACCATTTTCTATCTCCAGATTCCTTCAGCAGTATCTTTCCATCCTTTCAAACATATCCATATAGATATCATGAATGGTTAATATGAATTACATACACAAGCCTTTTGACTGATTATGACATAGTTGTGTAATTACACGTGTAGATTGAAAATGACAAAATGCAAAACAAGTGTCTAAACTTTGCTGTTTAATCATAGTTTCTATATTCATGGTTCTCTTTTATATACATTTTTGGGACTATGATGTGGAAGCTGTTCAGCGCAATGACTGACTGTCACCACTACCTCTTCTGTCTTGATAAATATTTTCCCAAGTCTCACTAGACATATGTTATAGTTCTGTTATCCCTTTTGAAACCAATTAATTCTAAAATTAATTAATTAATTAATTAATTTAAAAACTTAGATATCAGTGTTTTTTCTACATGGTTGTATTGGCAAAAAAAAAGTATTGAAGAAGCAGGATCACACCATACTAGATATCTGCACCAAGATAAGATTTTTTGTGCCCACAAAACCACTAAGGATTTGGAAAATGGAGCTACAAGCCACAGAGACAGATTTCATAGCACTGTATCTCCCTATTTAGTCAGAATTAGAGTAACTCAGACAGCCTTATTCTACAGTTCAGAAATTTTAAAAATAACTACAGCAAGTTAGAAAACTAACTCTGTAAAAGAAGTTCCTTCCTTGGGTCATGTGTGGTGCATTTGTGACGCTGCAGATGCAGTACTGAAAAGCTATTTTACCCCTTGCTTGTGCTATTTTGTCTCTTAGGTTCTTTACCTTGCTAGTCATGAGAAACATATTTTTGGGACTGGATTTGTGTCAAGTACTTTTCAAGTGCTTCAGGAAGCCTGGCCTTCCTCTACAGGGAACACAAACTGCAAACAGGCAACCAGATGATAGGAGAAACCTAAATGAAAATATAAAAAAGTTATCACACAAGAGGTCATCTTCTTCTCCTCCAGGCATTTATTTTAAAAAATTGTATGTAAAAGAATAAACATGTTCATCTCTCTTCCTTTTCCCATAATCTCTCTTTCTATTTTAGTGCCTTCCTCTTCCTTTTTCCATTTTTAAAATTAGGAAAGCTAATAATAATAATTGTATTCAGAGCAAATTATTTCAAACTCACTGGGTATTGGCATGTTGGTAATTAAGGTCTCAGCTCTCCTGTTGTGACTTTTATTAAAGTCAATTTGTATCTGTCAGATCTTGGCAGCCCATGAAAATTCCCGGTGGGAATGCTAGGAGCAGATTTCTCCCATCATCATTAGTTGCGTGTCATTAATTTGATAATGTATCACAAGCATTTGATAGCCCTAGAGGCTGGCACTTTCAATCCAGGGCTTCTGTAATTGGCAGGAGCTATTTAAGAGCAAGCACATTCATCTAGACCCCAGGTGCACACATACAGCCCCACTGAGCTACAGCCTTGCTGGAGGATTTACTCCCATGCCAGGTGCATGTTTTTACTGTGTCTGAACTCAGGTGTGTTTTGAGGATTACCATGAAATTTGTCTGGAATTTCTGCTTGAACGTTTGGGGGTACTTTAGGTAAGAATTCCCAAACTGGAGATGTACTGAGAAAGGTGTAGCTGTGATATTAATACACTTCAAAACAGTATTAGAAAGCACAGCTTTCCACAGATAAGTAAGGCAATGTTTTCCAAGAGCTCAGCTTTTTCCTGCTTCACAGAGGAACAAAGATGGAGCCTCTGTAACACCCTTCCATTGGCAGAAGTACTATGAACCACCATGAAACAGCTGTAAAGCTAAACTGTTTTAATCTTCTGTTGAATTGTTCATTCCTAATGTTCAAGGCTGAGTGACTAAATATAATGCTTTTATGCAGCAAAAATAGTTACTGATTAGCAGCACCACAAGGGCTTCTTAATTTCAGAAGGCACATACTCTGCCCTCTTCCCAATTAAACCCCATGCTGTGCGAAACTGATTTCACAAATGGGAACAGCTCTCAGTAAAACAAGTTATGGGAGACAGATTAAGATCTTCCTCCAGTACTGACCTTCAGTGCAGTACGAGATTATTTTATAATGAAGGTATCTAATGTCAAAAGGAAGACGGCATAGGAAGTGACTGCTTGCTGAAGCTAAGAAGGAGGCAGAGAGTTTCAGTTTTCATACCCCTTTTAAATTCTTATGTATGGTGTCCTTAGGATACATTTTACTGTGTCCTCATTTCTCTAACTGGGAGTGAGAAGAGAAAAGGTAAACTGTTTCCCAGTGTTTCTTACTCCAGTGCCTTCAAGGCCTCACAGCAACTCTGAGCTTGAGCTTATCCTCAGCTCAAGAGCATTAAAAAGCTGAGCCTGGCCCAGGTTTAGGCAGAAATCAGACTTTATTACACTCCTTATTCCAAGAAAGTAACTACTAATTTCCATTAATAAATTAAAGGTGTGCCTGATGGAAAAACTTCCTGAAGTATATCTGTCCCTGCATTAAACTTTCTGTATCCTAACAAAATCCATGGCAAGTACCGGACAAAGTGTTTGGATAATTCACTTTTCCAGAAGGCAACTGTAGTACTAGAAGGGCTATTGACTTTAACGTTAATTAGGGATTTTGAGCGCCCTTTTGATTCTTGAAAAGCTCCACTCACCAGCAACTTCCCACTCTTTTCCCCAAGGCCACTCAGAAAACAAATTTACTGGTTTTCCTCCCACTTCTTCTACATTTTCTTACAGTGGACATAACTAATTTTCAGCTCCTCTGATGCCAATGTGAATTGGTGTGTAGCTGAAGGATTTTTGAACCTGGATGCAAAGGAAGGGACCAATCTTACTGGCAATATAGGCAGTATAGGCAGAAGGCAATATAACTCCACAAAAGTAATTCTCCTCTGCCTTCAAATCCTGCTGTGAGGCACCAATCTGCAACGACAGACATCTACAATTTTTCCAAGATGTGACTCATGCTCTTGGTCTGGGGTGAGTAGGGGCTGAGCAGGGAGAACTGTAGGCTGGGAGACCTGGGTATCACCACCCTGTCCAGGGGCTTCTGGAACAGAACTCACATCTCTACCATGTGAGCAACAAAATCCCACCACTTCCCCAACCCAAGGATCTCTGTAGCCACAGGGCTGAGGTACAGGTGGCTTTCCCAGGCATATATGGAGTACTCTGCTAGGAAAAGACACAGAGGCCATTTGGCAGCTTTCACCCTTCTTGCGTCTCACTCCACTGCCTGCATCTGACCTTTCACTGGTGACTCCCTGCCACATCTGGACTCCACCATGCAGCAGAGGGCCATTGTGCCGGCAGTCCTCTCTCCCACAGATGTTCTCTGTCTCATTAGGAACATGTCCTTATTCCTTCTCACACTTATTTTCTTCCTGGATCACAGAAGCTTAAACCAGCACATTTTATAGAAATTCAGTTGTTTTTACTAGTGGCATTGAGGAGCAGCATGAGTTTCTGTTACAGTTAACTGATTTCAGAGATTTTAAATCATTCCTTAAGATGAAGAAAAGCGAAAAGATTTTCAATGTGACAGCTAGCATTCAGGCACTCAAAGAAAAACAATTTATTTTTGATTCATGTAACACCATAATTGTGAGCGACTTCATTGCAGGCAGAAAAAAAGAGAGGGTTTTTTTGTGCGCTGATTTTCCTGCTCCTGCAGTTAATAGATACATTTGTTTAATAAATGACAAGACTACTCATTTTTTGAAAGGAAAATTAGTTGATAAGTTTTGCTGGGGCTATAAAAACAGCTGTCATCCACAGGTACCTGCTACTCTTTTGCTGAAGTGTTTAACATCCATTTACTACTAAGGATTGATAGTAGGACCTCCTAATGGATACGCTGACAGTTTCTTGACTACGTTTCTGGCCAAGCATCTTTTTTTATATCTTGGCCTTAAATATAATGAATCATAATTCTTACACATTGAAATGCTGATTCACATCTAGTGGGTTTGTTTTGGCCAGCTTATGGGCTTTTATAAGTACTGCAAAATCACACTGGGTATATAACTTTCACTGTGACAATAGGAGGCTTTAACTCTGGAGAGTGCAGATCCGGAGTTATTCCACTGTACCCAGTGGAGTAGCCGGAGGTGAGGGCAGCAGATATTATTAAAATTTGAGAGGGCACTAAATTAATTTCTGATTTGGTGGACCCCCTAAGATGAGTGTTGTTTTTGAAAGAAGTAGTCTGGGACATTATGAACAATGTGTTATACAGCAGAGCAGTTACACTATATGGCTGTTATACTTTGCATTTCATGTGAGACCACTGGATATAGCAAGAAGTGAGCTGCATCATGTAGTTCAATGAGAAATGATCTTATAAGGTGCTTATCTCATGTTCAGACTAATCTGAACAACTTATTTTCTCTTATAAAGAGACCGAGAGATTTAGTTGCAGCTTGAAATAATTCCTTACTCTATAATATCCCTTCATCTCTGTTTTTCACAGACCTAAAAGTATATTTTTAAAATGCAAATTACATAGGTTTAGCCTTTTACTCTTGTGTGTAATGCAGGGTCAAACATATCACTGGCACTAAAGTAAACATTCACCACAATAACCAGACAGCAGGTAAAATGCTAACTCTTCGGTGGGACAAGCAGGCATTCTTTCATCTCTTGTTATACAGGGGATGCTCTATTGCTGTTCTTTAAGTCATGGCATCAAAGGAAGCCTGTAAGTCTTAGGAGGCTGCTTCATATTTCTAGATTATAATCCTCTTTGCTCCTTTGTGACTTGCTCAGAGCCCCCAAGAGAACTTCATAGGAAAACATGACTATTTTTTTTAAGCTTTTTATTAGGATATTTTACCTATCTCATTTACATAGTCCCCTCTCATTTCTTGTCATTTGGATGTAAGAGTTTCCC
Source organism: Struthidea cinerea (assembly GCA_013397865.1). NCBI lineage: Eukaryota > Metazoa > Chordata > Aves > Passeriformes > Corcoracidae > Struthidea > Struthidea cinerea. Next base: position 740,148 of record VZTI01004282.1, read on the forward strand.
TATTCATCATTTCAGCATGAAGAATTTCAAAGTAGGTTTCAAGAGCATAGTTCACATCACTGATTACTATAAAGACCTGACTTTTTAACTTGCCTGTTAGTTTCCATGGTCAAATATTTGCCAGTGTTTTTCAAAAGGTGTCATAAACTTTCTTCTTGCTATTTGCCAGAAATTGAACTTCAAGATTAAACTTAAAGTTGTCTTCTCTTAACCAGAAAAAATTTATTCTAATCCTGTGTGCAGTGAAAGATCTTTTTTTAAAAAATTCAATTTTCCAGCTTTTATTTTGAATTTTCAGGAGACAAAAAAAGCATAACTACCCCATTTCCAGCCCCTCTCAAACTGTACAAACTCCCAACAGATGATTTCCACTCTAAGGATAATGACCATGTGTTGCAAGCTGATGTGCCAATGTGCTTTGTAGTGCAAATGGCATAAATCTGTGTTGTAGCTGAAGGTCATGGCATAATTGTAGCTCTGTGTTTTCTTCTTTAAAAAAGTCTGAAACACCACAAACCTAGGAAATTAAAGGGAAAAAACCAACAAAACAAACAAACAAGAACCACCAGAAAGCACACAAAAATTACCCACCGAGATGAAACCTATGTTAGAAGATGCAAAAATTTTAGCTGGAAAAATCAAGTATTACTTGAAAGTCAGGAAATGGCAGCTCACAGTTACCCTGTGGTATATCAACACATGATCACAGACTGCTTCTCCAGGAGATCCCTCCACTTTCTCTAGGAGGGACTGGCACACAGCAGAGCAGAGTCAAAACTTCTTGAATAATTATATTGAAGAGCTTGATTTTACAAACAAAACAGCATCCATACCTGAATGTTTCTTTGTTACTTTATTAGGTTATACAAGATTAAAAAAAAATCCAAATGTTGTTCAAGAACACACAGTTGATGACTTGTTCTGCAGGACAAAATTTGAGATGAACACTTTACAAGTGTGGGTTAGATGCCAAAGTATCAACCCATCCAGGATCTGTGTCTGACCACCCAGTTACAGCAGAGGAATGGGAATGGTGTTGCAGATGAGCATCCAGGAAGTAGGATCAAAAGAGATGTATAAAAATAAGGCTGCATGTGCGTTGCAGATGTTACCGGAGTTTTGGGTTCCTGATCCCCTTGTTTGTTTGCTTTTAAAATATCAATGACTTTTGTAGGGCTTGAGCAAGGTGATGGTAGCGGAGATACACACAACAGATGCACCAAAACCAGAAAAATCCTGAGATTGCGTTTCAGATTAACAAAGAAAACTCACAAAGTACAAGGATGAAACAACTTTAAGAGGGACAGAGATTTCTTGTTCCCTCTATAACTTCTTTAAGGAAACACTAGGCAGCCTTATCCTTTAGTTGCTGTATATCAGCAGTAGAAACCTGCAGGCAGGGAGTTACGTAGAAAAATTTTAGCTGTAGTTGCTATAAATTTGGACATTTTGAGAGAGGTTTAACTTTATGTACGTTGAAAGGAAATTAAACCAGAACATTAAAAATTGTTTTCTCATCTAGAAAAAATGTGCTTTTGGATATTAGAGCATGGATGCAGCCATTTCGAAACACACTTTGCAGTATGCTGCTTCTACACATGGCTAGGAACACAGAAATAAGGAGAGTGTAATAAATGTGATTATAAATACAAATTATTGTTTCCTACATATGTCCCTGAAATTCAGCATGTTTTTGGGTAATATATATCAGGTCATTGTGTTTAATAGTCTAAAGTAAAACTTTGCTGACCAAGCCAAACTAAAAAGACATGTTAGAAGACTTTCTTCATTCCTCATCTATACTCATTTTAAAGTCTGCAATTCTGTTGTATTATATTACTTACCTTGAAATACTATTTAACTTGAAATATATTCCATGATTTTGATTCAGTATCTGTAAGAAATTGTCCTTGCTGGCAAACTTAAATCTGTTAGCATAATTCATTTATTTTTCTTAGCAATGTCATGTTGAACACATGTATTTGGTGGTGTGTGGTGGAATTGTATCTCCTCAAATGCCCTTTACAGCCTCGTAACATTTGTGCAAGTCGCACTAGTATACACATGACTACTTCAGCATTTACTGGCTCCTGAGTACATGCAACACACCAGTTCTCACTTCAAAATGTAGTCATTATAAATGCAAATACAGTGGGTTTGTGATCCAATATGCAATCACTAGGCAGAAATGAAAGTTTTCTACAGCTGCGTCATGCCAAAGAATAAGGGAATTGATATGCAAATCTAATGACGTGTCAGATTTAATACCCGAGGTAGGCAATAGATGTATCAAAGGAAAGCACAAATCCCCCAAAAAAGAATTAAGTTATGATAACAAACTAAATTTCTGCCACAGCAATGATTTTACTAATAAACCATCTCCTTTCTACCTTATTCAAAGCACTGCCAAGCAAAAACAGGATCCACATTTGCTTCACTTGTAGAGCTGTTTTGGGAATGGTGCTTAGTACTGCTGGCATTGATATCCCTGGTTTAGCAGTGCTGCTCCACTGCAGGGCTGTGGTTTGTGCTTTGTACTGAGATCAGAAAGGACACCTCTCTCACAGCATTGTCATCTTCCATGGCCAGACTCACCCCGCCTGGTACGTGCCCATGGCTGATCATACTGTGGTCAGTAAAAGACAAAACGAGTCACTGGAAATTTCCTGTTAAAGAGACTCTGGTGAAAAAAAAATTAACAGGAGACATGCAAATGCTTCCTTTTTGAACTTAGTGTTATGGCTGAGCTTATTGATTCCTCATCTTGTTTCTGCTCTCCTTCTTCTTCTAATAAGCATTTTCTGTGCAGTTGCAGTAAGTTTGACTGATAGTTTTTTCATCCAGGAGGGTTTCATTAATCTCTTCTACATGACAAGTTTGTTTGGTGAGTTCAGTTAACTTGAGTACAGAGTTAGGAGGAAATATCAGCCTAGGACCATGCAACAGGCAAACACTTAACCATGTGTTTAAATCCCATTCAGCAAAACACTAAGCCTATTTCTTTTGATGGAATGTAACCATATTTTTATAAGTTCATGGGACTTTTTTTCTGAATAGGTATATATTCTTTAAATTATGATAATTTAAATTTTGGAATTTCATGTTTAGATCCCCAAAATAAAAGGAGGGGGTGAGGGAAAGACAAGTTAATTTTTGTCTACTCTTTCTTTTTAGCTTGAACCAAGTAGTTTAGCATCAGTCACTCCAGAAAAATCTCCCTCAGATCATTTCACAAGAAATCTACTAAATTGAGTCTTGATCGAATTTTCATAGTAAAATGAAAAGAGAAATCTTAGCAAAGATAAGAAAGAAACAGTATCAAGATGGTACATCTATTTGAATCAAAGCAAAATTTCTCAAGACAAGCTAAGGGGATTTATTTAGCTTGTCCAGCTGGCAGACAAAAGTGCGGCACTGCAGCAATTCCTATGTATTTCTTTCTTTTTGATTTACAATATAAATCACATAAATTATGCCTTGCCAGATATCAAACCTCATGTCATACAGACAGGCCTTAGCTGAGGAAAACTGGCATCCGCTTGTCCGACTCCCCAAGTAAGAGAAAGTATAAATAAAGCATAAATGATTAATTTAACCTTCCCTCCCTGCCTCCCGTTAACAGCTCAAGGACCCACAGCACACTGTGCTCCTGTGATGTACCAGTGCGGTAGAGCCTTCAAGACTGTGGCTAACCCCTTTCCAAGTACAAACACCTGTAAAAACAAATTTAGCCCTGCCAATATGTCTAAGAAGAAATGCTTTCCAGTAGGTTATAGATATAATATTCACCCCATTCAGGGGAATCCAAACAAAACACAAATGTCTTATTGGGGCAAGAGGATATTAAGAATAATAGACAGATTATATGATAGTTTATTGAAGGCAAAGGAAGAGACATTAGTCATAGTTTTGTTATAAAATGAGACTTAATCAAAGAGGAATGGGTTAGAGGTCATGTGTTCTATTTGTGCTATTATTATTTTTAAATCATTGAGACTTCCATGAGTGGCAAAAGAAATGATCCTGAACAGTAAAAAACAAGCCAGACCTCACTGGAGCACTTCAAGATGAGCCAAGAGAATCCACTGCACGAGCCCTGCTGGCTGTATGCTAATCTTCTTTTTATGTCTTTTTAACAAGGGTTGATTTCAATCTAAGATCACCTTTGCCAGAGGAGTTTGTCTCAACAAACCACTAAGCTGTCTGTGGTATTCTTAGTGACATGCAGCAACCTGAGCAGGATATAACTTATCACAGAAACAACATTGTTCTTTTGTGCCGCTTCTTTTCATTTCATCATAAATTTTTTAAGTCAAATAAGACAACTCTAATACGTGTGTTCAATTTTTCTTCTAATGTATTATGCATATTAACTTCCAGATACCTGGTTTTATGCTGAATGGCCGGGAGAGTAGCTGAAGCCATTCTGTAACACTGAACACTATGTGATTTACTGTAATAACTGTGCATTGACATGGACAATAAAATTTAAAAATTGTAACCATAGCTGCACCCACATATTTTGTGTGCAGAACTAAAGTTTTGCATGTTAAGCCTTAGAGATATAGGTCAGGATAAAATTTTTAATGTTTGTTTATAGATGAAAAGTTGTTTCCTTCAATAACAGTATTAGAATTTTATTTTAAATCTAAGCTTATACATAAAGTTACAACAGAAAATTGTTTAGAGCAGTCAGATGGACTTAGGATATAATGCTCTTGAAAATGGCATTAACACTTAGAACAGAAGAAAAAAACTAGTTTTTTTCCTTTTGCACTGATGAAGCCTCAATGACTTAAATGTAAGAATTGTACAAAGATCTCAAAATACCTGTTAGACATCAATTTTCATATCAAAACTAAATTTAAAGAGCAGATAATTCCTTGTATACAGTGAAAAAATCTCGACGTTTACCTTAACTCCTTGTCCATGTACTTTTTCCCCCAACATTTAAAAAATATCTGCATAATTTGCAATGTTTTTTATTTTAAGTAGACAACTTCCACAGCTAAATATCTTGAAAGGAAGAATGTTTCTTCTACTATGCAGTCTATATTTTTCCTTTTCTAGTTCTTATACTGTTATTCCAAACTACTTTCCAATGTAGCTGTAGCGTACTTTTGTGCTAGTCATTTTAATTTATCCAGGCTCTTTTTGCTCCCCCCACTTTTTCTGCTGGCTAATTACTTTATCATGAAAAATAAGTATTATTTAGTTGATTCATTTTGGATTCATATTCTTTGCTGCCTTTTCTTTTTATTCAAGATCAAAGCTGGTCAAGCTGCCTGCTCTTATCTGACACAGACTAAAGTCATCAGGCAGCTGAGTGCCACAAGGCACAAATCACTCACAAAGGACCTCCCAGCCCACTTCACAGGCAGGAGGTGACTGGGCTCCTCCAGTCCGTCCAGTCTTCTGTGGAGCACCACTGGTCTCAGCCCAGGCTTTCTTAGCCCACTGCACTCAGCCAGCAGCAACTCAGCAGCACTTAGAACTCCATTTTCTTCAGGACTCATCTAAGCCAGGGCCCTTCTCTGTGACAGCACAGTTGTATTGTGATAGGTTTTCTGTTTTGTCCACTGTTGCTAAAGTTTTGGGTTTCAGCTAAGGAGGCAAGAAGCAAGTTCAAAATCCTGTCATGTTTGAGAGGATTTGACCCAACTTTGTTCCTTCTTTAATGATCCCAATCTATAGGCATAGAATAATTTAGGTTGGAAAAGACCTTGAAAATTGTCGGGTCCAACAATTAACCTGACACTGCCAACTCCACCACTAAACCATGTCCCTAAGCACCACATCCAGACAAAATGATCTAGTTAAAATGATAAGAATTATATTTATGAAATATCTTTTCTTCAAGAACTTGAAGTTAAATAGTGTCTCCTAAAGTAATAAAATGGAGTACCATCCATATAGTTTTTAAAAATGTTCACAAAAATCCTTCAACAGCAGAGAAATATACATACATTTTTATACACCCATACAGACCATAGGTATTTATAAGAAAAAGATATTAAAATAGTGTAGAAATCAGAAAAGAGAAAAAAGAAAAGGAGAAAGGATTGTGAGGCAGGCAGGGACAGAAATGTTCATAAGGACTAATGGGGTTCATAAGGACTTTGTCTTTTGGAAGGACTAATGTTAAAAGTAAAACCAAACAAACTACTCAGCAACAGTCTTTTGTCTTGGCATCTTTGTCTCTTTAAACTGTTATGTGTGTACAGTATTTTATTTGTGGTTTTATAAATATGTACATTACTTAATAGACCGTACGTGGCAGTCTGCGTACCTATATCTCAGGACATTTATTGGCAGTGTGTGGGTAATACTGCTGAAGGCCTATTGACCTCCTCTGTGAGGTCTATATGAGTCTACAGTGGTGACAACGTAAAACTGGGAAAACCTTTGGGAAACCTTTGCATTCATAAGGGCAGCATCTCCCATTCTCTTATTTCTGTAATTGCTTCCCTACCACTCAAATCTAAGGAATTAGAGTTCAAAGAGTTATGTAGTTACAAATGCTTTTTCTCAGCCATCCAGGTAATTGTTTTGTCCTTCATTTGGGCTATCAACCTTTAGGAATTGGATTTCTAGTTTAAGGTTAAGGCTCTTTAAACTACCTCTGTAGCTCTGATAAGCATTAGTAGAAGGGCTCACAATCCACATCAAGCACGAGGTTTGTACCTGCACTGCTGTGCTGTCCTTTTCCCACTTTCATCAGCTGCAGTCAGATTATCCCTGCACTGTACACATTTTTATGCTCTCCATCATGACTTCAATATTTTTAAGAATTTATTCCCCCAGTTGGTACCTTAACTTGCCCTTCATACAGGGGATGTTAGTGAGGCAAGAAAGCCTCTGACAGATATTTATTTCCCCAAGCCACAGATTATCAGGAGGGGACAGGAACCATTTAGCCTGTTACTGGGAAGAGCATTTGGAAGCAGCGAGAAGTTTCCTTTGGTTTGTCACCAGCTCCAGCGTTTGAAGATGTAACACACCTCTAAGTGTATTCACCTCTGTCATGCGGGGACCAGCTGAAGTGTTTCCTGTCAAGGTCCAGTATCAATAGCACTCTGAGGGGTCTCAGTGACCCCTATAGCCTGTGCTCAAGTGGACAAGCAGCCAGATGGTCACACATTTCTGCATTCTTTCACTCTGTTTTTCCAGCATTAGATATACATGGTATCATCTTTGTCTTGCAGATCTAAAGGGATCAAAGCCCTTGAAGAGTAACTTACTTACATGGCAGGAATCAACATGGTAAATCTGAAAAAATTAAATTGATTATCAAGGGGAAGAAAAATCTGGAAATGTTTCAGGGATTTTTCTAGGTTTTAAACTCTTGTAAACAATAAGCACATAAACTGCTTAAAGCAGGGATAGAAACATTCACATTTATATGATATGCACTCAAAACAGTCATCTTAGAGTAAGCAATCAGTATAATCCTAATAATTTGCAAACAAAATAAGTGCTATATTCTGCAGATCTTCAACATAACAGTATTTGTTAAACAAGCTTGAATTTTGAGGACAAACTGTGAACTCCATTTAATGACTCATAGGTCTTCAAAAGATTGAAATGCCAAAAGGAAAGAAAAAAGAGGAGAGGAGAGGAGAGGAGAGGAGAGGAGACCTATAGCTGAGAAGCAGAATTTGTCCAGCAATCAAGGCAAAGTTTTAACAGATTTTATGTGATCTGAATGAAGCAATTACATATTTAAAGGGAGTTTCTCTGTTAGAGTAAGCCAGACTGTGTTTCTCTTGAGAATCCCTCAAGTTTTCAGTCTATGTATTCTACATGTNAAACAAAAAAATGAAAAAAGAAAAGAAAAAAAAGAAGAGGAGAGGAGAGGAGAGGAGAGGAGAGGAGCTCAGACCACAGACACTGTCTACAGGCCAAATCTTTCCTTTATGGACTGCAGGCTATCATGATTCAAAAAATACAGTAGATTTCCCAGTGCTTACAGAGAGCAGACCAGGCGTGCTCTGATGCTGGTCAGAAGTTAATCTCATAACCTCAGTCCCATCATAGTGCTGAAAACAGTTCAAAAATATGGAAAAGCACATGTGGCTCTAAGTGCTACAAGTTCTGACTGCATGGAATATGACAGATTTATGGTGTCTTACATTTGAGTAAGAGGAATAGATAGAGAAAAAGCAGTTTATGATCCTCCAACTAGCCAATGCTCTATGAAACAAATATATAGCAGTATTTAACAGAAGGTAGTTTTTAATTACAGTGTCTAACAGAAAGTATATAAAAATGTCAGCATGAGTTACTGAGAAAGAAAATCATAGTTATCTGCTCTCTCCCATGACCAATTGTATATACAAAACCTACCCAAAACCCAGTGATGAGTGATCCACTGGTGAACTTCAGAGACCCCACCTGGCTTAGCTCTAGAATTGGCTAAACCAACTCCCCTACAGGATCTGGAACCGGCTTTCGAGGCTAGGGTTTGTCTATCTGAGAACTGCAGACATTTAAGAAATAATTCATCATCTTTAATTTTCAATTTTTCAATAAATGTTGCTTGTTTCTTCCCAGGGAGGATTCAGTTTAAATAGATATTGCTTATCTTCTCCTAATGACCACACATATTATTTCCAGTGCCAAGGTCTACAACAAGAGGACAGATTGTAGTCTAATTTGTTCACTCTTGTCTATCTGTTAATTCATAAATAGTCAAAAGTCTGAAAAAATATTTGTAAAACTATGTCTGATAAAATATATTTGCAATTTCTCATTTTCTCATGTCCTGTTACACTCACTCAGCCTTTGCTCACAACTGCTGGATGTATTTTATTAGCTGGAGGTGTGTCCGCGAATCAGTTTTGGAGAGTCTGAAAAGCTTCACTAAAAGCCTGGCATAGCACATTTGCCAAATATTGTAGATTCATTACAAAGTTGAAGATACCCAAGCTTGAGACATTTCTCTCCTTTTTCTATCATCATCTATGGGCTCCTTTCATCTCCTTCCTCCTTCTCTGTGCTCCTCCACTCCTTTAATCTCTCCCCTGCTCTTTCTTTCCCCATCAGAACAGGAATGTGTGGACATTTATCTGTGTCTTTGCTAGCATGAACATTCTTCCACTCTCTCTCCAACCATTTCCTACCTCTTCATGAACAAAAGAAACCCTCAGAAATTAGCACATCTCATTTTCACTCAAAATCTTCTCAGCATAAAATTCAGAGCTGAATAAATCAGCATTCTGAACACTGTATAAAGCCCAAGGTTCAGAAGTGCAACAGTTTTCTAAATGAAATGGAGAACTGGAGAGGAATAAGTTAAAAGAACACAAGAAACCTCCCTACTTTGGCACAGCCCCTCCTTGACCTGGCTGGCTGGTATTTGTAAATGTTTTCAATCAATTTCACTTTTTATCATGACCGCCTGCATTACCTAGCTCCAATTTTGCTCTGAGCAGCAGTACATCTGTGCACCACAGCATGCTGAGGCCTGAATATCTCTAATTAGGAACTTAACACCTCTAAAACGTTCCATATGGACTCATCACAATTAGAACTTGCTGCTATTTCCACCATGGCTGCGTTGGGCTGAGATGGCTTCACTGCGTGACCTGTGACTTCCAGGTGCCTGTCTTGGTTTTCAGCTTCCTCATGCTCCTGAGTGCTTCTTATAACACGATTATGTCCTTCTCTGCCCCTTCTAGTCTGTTCAGAAATGTTTCAAAGCAGAATATTTTCTCTTCATTGGCTTGAACAACAATTGAAAAAGTATGACTTTGATTATGGAGATACAGATAGATAGATAGATAGATAGATAGATAGATAGATAGATATAATGAAAAATAGAGACAGGATATATCAGCTCCTGGGCTCTCCCATCCTGGCGGGCTGCAAAGCCGCCAAGCACGGCTGCCTGCAGGTCTCTGGGAAAACTGTCTGTACACCTTAATTCTGGGATAGAAACTTGGGAAAACTTGACTGCCTTTAGGTGACCACTAGAGGGAAATGTTGCTCTGTTAACTAGACCACTTTGGAGGAATTTTACTGCATCTTTATCTTTATTACTCTTATTTTATTTTAGAGGAAATATGTAAAACATATACTCTACCTTTTAGTAATTTGTTCACTGCTTTTTACAAGAGAACATTTTGGACTTAAATATTGATTTTCTTAAAACAGATTTATATATTTAACACAGTCCAATTAGAGTGGAACAAATTAAGCTTACCGTCCTAAGTGCATGAATCTGTCCTTTCCCTAACTGAAAGCCTTTTCCTATCTGATTCGTTTTTCTGCTGAAGGTTTACAAAAGGAATATAGATTGAGTTTCCACTCTCTTCTAAATACAAATGCTGAAACCTACGAAATACTTTTCTTTCTCATTTTCACAGTTAAAATGCTGTGGTCCCAGACTGAGAAAATTTCCATTAATAAAGTTACAGGGTTTTTTTTATTAAGGACAACAGCCCTTGTCTCTAATTCATTAAGCAATTCATTGAATCACACTGCAATGATAAATCATACTGGGATGTTCCAGTGTACACAGTCATTAAGCACTTCGGAGTGTGTGACTTCCTGATATGATGTGTCTGCATTTTTAAATAAACATATGCCTATATTCTCCTGTTGCTTGTGTACTGCAAGCACCTCCTGTTTGAGTGCCCAGCACAGTGAGATGAATTGGCTAAACTCTAACAAACAGCATGGTCAGCAATAAAATGTCCAGAGAAAAGCAATAAAATCTGGGATACCCAAAAATATTGAAGATGTGAAGAAAAGTGTTTCTTCACATGAAGCATGAAATGCAATCAGGAGATTGTATTGTAGTGTCTATATAATTTATTTTCTTTTTAAGTGCAAGTGCTAAGAGTCAAGTATGTGGTAATACTTTGGACTTTTTGAAAAGTATTATTTGAAAATTATTCAAGGTGTTTCATAATGAGAAGTAGTTTTTAAAAACAAACTAGTATTCTCAAAACAACATGTTCACATGCATTGAATTGCTTGAATCATGACAAAAATAAATAGTAAATGTAACTCAAGGGTGCATAATTTCAAAGGACTTATGGTTTATTGTTGGAGGAATTAATACTTACTATACGTTAATTTTTTTTTTTTTTTAGTTTGATCTTAAAACTAAGAATTTGTGTTTATTATTTTTTTGGTTTTTTCCACTCTTTAAGTGATTCATTTATTTTCTGATCTCACTCAGACTGCAGCCCTAAATCATTCTTCCACAAACTATTTCTGAGCTTGCCTAATGCTACAATAAAGCCATCTTAGTTATGTTATGCCAAGCTACTGCCAGGTATAATGAGAAGCTTTGGATGTAACATCCACAACTTATGAAAGCCCAGATTTTGTCTGTTGCAGTATTTTGTGCCAGATTCATCCAAGATGCAATTGAATAAAATTTATGAAACTTAATGTTTACCATCACTAAGTAAATATTATAACAGACAGTAGTAAGTGTTGATCACTTGGTAACAACTAATGCTAAAAGATGGAAGCTGTTAATTATTGGTTGTAATGAAAGAAGTTGGAGGGTTTTTTTTTTAATATGATGAATAGTTCATCTTTGTTATTGGCTGAATACACATGCAAAGCACCAAACACATGAAATTTCCATAGCTTCTCACCTTGAAAATATTACTCTTGATGTCTATGATAAATACTTCAGTTTTAAGAATACGCAGGATTAGCCAATGTTCTCGGAGAGATGGAGTGAAAAGGTAAATGTTAGCACAGGAATTCACCCCATCGATCAAAATTGCTTTTTGGACAGTGCCTCCTCTACTACCCCGTGTGAGCCCCTGCCTTGCTTCCATCAGGCTGCCAGGTCCAGGGGACAGTCAGACCACACTGGTCCTTTTAAAAAGACAAAAAAAATCTCTTCTGCAGCATATTTGAGGAGTGTCAATACCTTGATTTTCATAGGCTTATTATTCACATTGCAGGTAGTTTCTGGAGAAAATCATACCAAAATAAGTGGCTCCATCACAGTGGGGGAGTTTGGTCTTTCATTTCCTGAGTTTGGATCTTAAATGCTTTTAGGCACTTACGTACCCTGGAGACACTTTTTACACTGTTCTGATGGGCACAGTACAAACACTAAAACCAACAGATTAAAAAGCAGTACTCCTAGTGTGTATTATTTATACTGCTATAAGGATAAAAACTTCAATTTGTTCCACAAAAAACGCTATACTGTTGCTAATCTTTTCTTCTAATCGTTGTCATTTATTGCCTGTATTGGTCTGGTATATTAACATCTCTGTTAAAAAGAAAGAATAACTTTAAGTCCCAATTTGGTAAAGATTGTTTCTGATCTAAATCTCAGCTATAGAGAGTGTACTTTTTGTAGCATGAAATCTAAATGTAGAAATTGATATTCAACAATTTCTGTGACTAAAGTCATCTAACAATTTTTATACATCTTTATACAGTTGGGAACTCAGGACCACAGGATGAATTTTGCTTATTCTCAGAGCAGAAATAAGTCAACAAAATATTAGTTGATGCCCAAGTAAAATCTGATAAACCACCAAACAGCAATGATAGTGGCGGGGGGAGTGACTCTTGCAGTTCGTACAGGTAGTATGACACAATATGCATTATCAGAAGCTGATGTGTTCAAATGTGTTCAAACATTCAGCCAGGCTGGTCCTCCCTACACATAATTCAGGTTAGTATTTCAAAATGTTTGTGTTAACACTCTAATTCAAAAGGACCTTTCTATGGCAGGTTGGCCGAGACAGTCCATTGTGCCACTTATGGTTTGGTCTCCACTAAGTCCATACCTGCACAAGCAGAAGAGATCACATTTTAATTATTGTTGCAAATTAAGTGAAACAATGGAAAATAGGTTGCAAATACTTTCTGTCTACAAAAAAAATATTCAAAACTTCAGCAGGGGAGGTTTATTTCTAACTTGGTATATTCGACATAACAAAAATGTACTATGCACAGTGTTAAATTATGCTACCTCTTTCCTCCTGAACATTTTCAATTTAAGTTTGATCCATTCAATTATTTTCCTGCAAGACAACCATCTAAATGATGTTAGACAACTGGAAATAAACTGAAAAGTAATATTAATGAAAGGAATATTTGGCTATGTTTTCAGTGGGCTGTTCCTATTAGAAAAAAACCACATTTTTCATTTTAGCTATAAAACAAGCTACTCCCAGCTCTTTTCCCTGAACACTGCAAAGCAACCATCTAGAACATGCTCTGAAACTGACAACTTTCTTCCATATATGGGTAACATTTTAATTTTCCCTAGACTGTATTTGAAGTCTTGTTATAAAATGTGTAGGGATCAAAATCCCTCCTTCTGAGCCAAAACATTAAAAGCCAAATGTTTTAAAACTTAAGATGACCGAATGCCAGGCAGATTACGCACCTAAAGTTCCATGCAGATGTACTCCACAGGCAACATTTAAACTCTGTTTGGGTATGTCTGAGAGGTCGGAAGGAAATCTTTTGCCTGGAAGGAGAAACACACAGAGTGCACCTACCTTCTGTATATCCATTCATAAGCTCTGTGCCTGGATACAAAGAAATAGGAATACATAAATCAATTATAGAGTCTAGTGGAAAAAAAAAAAACTGCCTTAATTTCTCAAACCAAGGAGAAAATTTAACATCTCATGTTATTTCCATCGTCTCCAATGAAAACCACTGTAGTGTAAATTACATTGGTACTAAAGTACAGTTTATACGTAGGAGTAGCTGAAAAATTCAGCAATTGCACAAATTAGTACAAAAGAGGCCTTCCTTTCATAACAACACAAAATAGTATTAATTCACATCAAGTTAGAGAGCTCACATTCAAGTTAAGTCAGTTTGTGTGGCAGATGTTATATTCATGAAGATGGTGTATTCATATATATATATATATTTGTGGTGTATTCATGGGGGTGAAAGACCTACCCGATTCAAAATGAGTTGTAATGCTCTATTATGGCTGGACTTCATTCAAAACAGGCATTTCTCAAACACATATCCTTTAAACATTGTCTGTGTAAGTGTAATATACAATAGTTTCCAGAAAATTTGTCTCAAATGTACTGAACAGATGCCCTTAATGAATTAAATGCACACCCATGAAGGAACTCAAGGCTGGCATAATGCAATACTTGTTCTTCAAGAATGGACTTCCCGTGCCTCCACAAACAGGATGAGCTGTTGGGATGGAGAAACTCATCTAAAATCTCTGGAAAAAAGGGAATTATAATCAACAATCGTGGTCCTTGGGCAGAAGGCTGTTCCAACTCATCTAGGAAGCATTGAAAGTGACATCAGCATTCTCTACTTGAAAATTTCCAGCTTCAAGTTTCTTCATTTCACTAGGATTGAAAGACTAGATTGACAGTTTCCTCCTAATTGCAGTCCCTACATGAAATTTGTTTCAAGTAATTTGTTTCAGGAATTAAGAACAGGATCAGAGGAGGTGACTATTATGTCCCAGCTCCTGAGTCAACACTCCTAAGGACGTTATCTAATAATGATATAAATAAATCTTTATATGCATTTCTTTCTCCTTGCACCCAACATGTTGTAGTGATAACTGAAATACCATTAATGTAACAAAAAGATGTCTCTCCCACAACATGGCAGCTGGTCAAGAAACACAGCTGCTGGGAAGACTGGCTAAAGAATTTAAATAAAAAGGTCTGTAGCTTCAGGAAACCCTCATCATTATGGAGGCTCTGGAGCTGTCAGCTGAAGGACAATTCAACTTACAAATGTGACAGAGAGAGGAAGAAATTTCTTCTGAGCCATGCTGAGCTCGGGACAATGCAGCCATACTACAGCGAACCTTAGGAACATACCTTTCACAGAAATGTCAGGTTACTTCTTCCTGTGCCCATGGACAAAGAGCTCCTGAAGGAGACATGTGTCTGACCTTTCTGCTCTCAAAGAAATTGATAATACCAGAATCCTAAATAACCTTTACGTTTCTCAGTGTTTATGAATGAGGAGCATATGTTTGCATTTCTCCACTTCTGTTACACTTTAATATCTATGGAACAATAAATATCCACTTAAGGAGTACCACACTGCATCTAATCTCTCCATTTTGGCAATTCACAGAGTGAGAGAGAAGTATTAAGAGCTTATTTGTGTAAGTCAGTCCTCTCCACCATTTCTTTTCCTGGCTCCCAACAAACCATAGCTCTGGATCTTACTGGGCACCAATTTCTAGATGGTTCAATGCGTACACCGGTAACAAATAATCCCCTCTTCCATAATGCTCTAACCTCTTATATTCTTGACCACTATAATGTCTTGTGGCTGGCTATACTCCTGTGTGAAAAGGACACTTTTTCCTGATTTTGGATTTATAAATGGTACTTCTCCTTCAATTCTGCTGAACTCTGTCATATCTCTCCATTGCTGTATCTTACAGATGAAAGATATGGAAATCATTCCATGTGCATGCTATCTTTTGACCATACTTTACCATCATCAAAACCATTACTCTATGACATTTGCACTTTTTTAGTGCTGACTGAGCCAAAGCAAACTTGCTGATTTTCAGATTTCTGCACGAGCTTCTAGGACCAGCAATTTAAAAAGACCTGTTTGAACATATTCAATAAGTAGAAGCAAGACAAAACAAGTGTGAGTGTGACACCGTAATCTCAGTTTTACAAAGTATACTCTACAGCTTAATCTTAAATATAGAGTTAGATTTATGGCAAAATTTTCAAAAGTGCAAAAGCATTTTAGGAGCAAAATTCCCTGTGACTTTCAGTGAATGTATGATCCAAAATCACCCAGACACCTTTGAATAACTCATGCATAGGTCCTCAAACTTATATTGTAAAAAATATAGGACCTTTTCAGCTGCAGGAAATTCCTCAATTCTTCTCCTAAAAATGGACTTGGCCTTGTGCAGGAGGAACTTTCCTCCCATAGAGTCTTCTAAAACATATCTAAAGTTAACATATATTTGCAAGAATGTTCAGGGAATCAAGAGGTCTACTTTATATGTGTTCCATAATTTGCATATTACCGTTAACTGTCAATGACCATTATTTTAATCTCTTTCTCTGTGTATATATATATATGTACATGAAATATATCATTCATATGAATATTCCATAAAATCTGCAGTTTTTCCATTTTATCAAAATATTCCTCTCAGGGCTTTATAGCCATTGGGAATATAAGCATATCCCTAACACTGTCCATCTGTCCCTGTAAAACAGCACAGGCAGAGTGCCAAATGTGGTTTTTGGAGCAAGGAGTTGTTCTCCTCAAAATGTTTCTGGAGACCCATTGAAACTATGAACCCTCAAAATTAAACCTGCCCTTGAAACTTCAGGGAGTAACACAGCTGCTACCCTCACCAGCAATTTGCTGGTCTGCAGTAGTGAGGACAGACATGTGGGACTTCATGACGCTCATAGGGAATTTGCCTTGCTTGACTGAACATTGCACTTCTTGATCAGTATAAGAATATCACTGAAGTTTCTGTTAATTATGACTATTGACAAAATGCAGTTAAAAGAAAGAAATCCAGTGATCCACATACCTGACTTTAAGTTGTTGTGTGGACCATACAAGGAGCACAAGAATACTGACATCATTTCATGGGATACCTCGTCTGCGCTGTCAAAGGAGGAGTCACATAAAAAATCAAGCCTTTTTAATTTTGGACAGAACCACACTTGGGATGACCCAGAAAAGTCGTCATGTTGCTTTCTTTCAAAAGGTACCTCTGGGCTTTTATGAGATGACATTTAAATTCCATGGCCATCCCAGCAGAAGCACTCTTATTTTTACAAAGTGCTGAGTGGCAGCGATTGTGGTTACCACTCACTGCTTTGTGTTCCCAGGACACTTTGCACCAAGGTGGCTGTGCAGCACAAGCATTAATGGGTAATGCTCTGTGTCTCAGAGCAGGCACAGACTGAAGACCCTGCACTGTCATTTGATCTCAAGGAATGCAGACTATGCCAGGAGAGGAGCTCACAAATGCTCCATAAAATGGTGCCACAACTGGCCAAATGCTGGATAGCTCTGAAGCAGTCTCTCCTGTGACACTGCTTTCATACTATCTCACAAACAGCCGTACCCTGTCAGCAATGAGATCTGCTGTATGTTTCAAATCATAACACTTAACCATTGTGAAAGTGTAAGCTAGCTGCAGACATCTGACTACCAGCTCAGACAAAAAAAATAGCACTTCAGTGATCTGCTGAGCTGTGCTGATTAGTTGTAAACTTCTATTTTTAACCTTTCAAATAATTCTTCTACAAACTACTGTGAGCAACGTCCTCTCAAATCATGTTTTCAACACATCACTTTAATGGCATTCACCCACATCAATAAAATTCTCTTCTCTGCAGTAACCAAGGATATTAAGGATTAAGAAGAGAGAGAAAAATGCAAGAACTAGACAGATGCATATTGAACAAAAAGCTCCTACCCACACATCTTTCCAGCAAGAAATAAAGATATTTACTTTGGGTTAAATCCCATTGGGGATCATCACATCCCACTTGCACCTACCTTTTGCTATCTCTACTCTTCAGGAAGATGCCTCAGTGCCACAAGACACATGACAGCCCAACCCACAGTACTTACTGATAAGTGAGTTGGGACTGGAATAAAAAGCAGAGACCAAATTGTCATAAGGTATGATTAATGTGCTCTAGCCTCAATTATTGGTGGAAGTGCAATGTAGAAGCTGCAGAGGAAAATGCTGATGTCTTCTGCACTATATTGAAACTACATCTTTCTGGTAGCTGACACTGGGAAAAATGTCCCCCAAAGAACCAGGGCCTGGGAAACAGTACCTGAACGTGCTCATGCCAGTAAATGGCAACTTCCACCTCCCTGCCTAGAATCCATAGCAGAAATATGCAGTAGATAAGTTTTTTTCAATGCTTTCAAACATACAGGAGGTTCTGTAAAGGTAAAAATCTCCAGAGGAAAGATTGATCTTAGAAGTGTGAATGCTTATGTTCACTGAAAAATGTGAAATTGTTCCAAATGTTCCCGTACCTTGAATGGACACAATCCATGTACTTCTAGCATGTAGTTTCTATTTAAGGCTGCAGTTCTGCAAGTTAGTGAAACAAGTCTGCAATTCGAGCATGTTGGTGGCTCTACAGAAGTCAATGGGCCACACAGTTACACTGAATTAGATGTACCTTGTTAAACAGGCTGCTGAATGGGCTGAAGACATGAATAATAACCGATCTTTCAGAGGCATTTCAGGGCAACAATCAGCTTGAGCAGCAGCCATGGCCCCTGGCTCTGCAGAAATACAAACAGAAACAGTGAACGAGAAATGAGCCCCAAATATCTGGGTCAGCATTAGACAATGTAGTTTCAGATACTCTAACAGGGACTTTCATTTTCATTATTACTATCGTAGTTCATGATATGAAATTATTTTGGTTTCCTAAACATATGAGGTATATGTGGTATTGCTGCTGCTGGGCTCCTTCTAGCAACATTCGAATGCAACAGCCATATAAATACATTAGAGGGGCTCTCTTCTCCAAGCTTTCCAGTTCCTGAAAGTTTTGTTAAAACAAGCTTCTGAATAGAAGAGAGAGCATATTGATCCCACTCACACAGCGCAATGTTATCCTCACCATTTGCTAGACACCAGTGAATCCGCACGGGATCTCAGCCTTCAGCATGAACTCCGCAGGAAACCAGGCTTCATTGCCCCTGCCACTCACACAACTATTTATACTTCAACTCTTTCATTCACATGTCGCAATAAACAGTTTTGCCATGACTCTTTCTTTCACATGGCTGTACTTGACCCTGTTCAAACACATGCACACATAAACACACACAGTTTGTGTGGAGAGTCCAGATCCCTTTTTCAATAAATAAATAGCTATATAGATGTATAAATTAAAACAACAAAAGAATCAGTGATACAGGACAAGAGCTGAAGATCTGCGTTGTGGACTGGATGTCTCAGTACACGCCTCGTGGTGAACTGTGTTAAAAACAGAGTTCTCGTAAGCTCTTCCCACACAAGTTACCGAGATTTAGATCCCTCAGTCTGATATGGCTTACTGTACTTGTGTTTATTTGTGCAGTGAGAAGTCTACAGAGGTAATATAAAGAGTTGTCAGCTTCATGGAATGCTTTAAGTTGTAGCCCTCTTAAAAAGCACATTCCTACCTGGACTGCCGCCCCAGAGCCAGCATCCCTGGAGGCCCCTTCTATTGTTGCAGTGTTAGTGTCATCACTCCATTAGGAGCCCACCGGAGGCTGTGTGCCTAATTCAGAGAGTGCACCTGTACAAGCATAGAAAGAATGACAATTCCTGGCTCTGCTTTGGTGTGAAGTGCTTTTTTGTAAAACAAAACAAACTATTCATGCCACGATGAAAAATAACTTCTGCTGTACCTGTCAAAGGATCAGTGGGTCTTTTCTAGTGAGTGAATGAGCACTGGCTGGTCTTTCTTAAGCCAGTGGAAAAAAAGAAAACAGTTCATGCAAGTAAATATATATAATACAGGACTATACTTTGCTGTTCTTATGCCAGCTAAGTAGTATTTTACAGAAGATATAAGCCATGGTGCTTCTATGGAATATTTACAGAGAACAAGCTGAGGACATCATGAAATTATCTGTGCACAGAGAACTGAAGGCACTTTTGCACCTTTCCGTCTCTGTGGAGCTGAACTCCCCACAGCTACTCAGGGCTCATGGCTTTTGCACTAGCCTTTCATGGCTTGGGGGCCACACACATGCCACACTCCTGCTTTGTTTTAGATAAAAAGCAGAGTGTTTGAAATTGTCTGAATTACATTTCAATCCCTGGTGTCCTACAGGGAAGGGCAGCTCCACGTTCCCTTGCAAATGCTTAGCAGGAAGGTGATGCTACTGAGAACAGAGTCCAGGCTAGTCAGTCCATTGGAGCTATCTGTCAATAGGGCTGATAACATTTCTAATCCTAGTGCTCAGCCAAATGTACAAGGTGATTCAGCTTATTTCCAGTTACGAAAAAAAAATAGGAGGCAATCAGGTGTCTCTTTAATGCAACTTGGTTTACAAAGATGTTAAATCTTTTCTTCTCCAGGCTTTTCTCCTTCCTCTGTGTACTTGTGCTGGATAGGCATGGTACTCTCCCTATGCCCTCTTCAGCTTCCCCCACAGATTCACAAAAAGTATCTAGTAAAATGCCATTCATATGTTAGATGAGCCTTTGTTCTGAAAAATGGGGTGTTGTGAATGGATATTGCTAATTCAGCAGTATTAGGGGGAGGGGGTCTCTATTTCAAGAAAAAAAGTCTTTTTAGTTCTATCTATGCAGCTATCCATAGTTTCAGATAGAACTCTCAACCAGATAACACCTTAGAGACTCAAGTTAACATTGAGCAGACACTGAAATCTGGATTTCCTTTTAGATACCACATTTTATGGGTAATTCAGAGTGTTATCTCATTTATTACAAAATCGTTACAATATGGATAGCAAAAGCCCTCTTCTAATCATTAGGATAACTTGTTTGACTGTATTTTAGATGCAGTGCTATATAAACTCCTTATTTCCATACAGTAGGAAACCAAAGTAAAATGTTGGAATTCTAACTTATGGTCGAAGACCTTGCAGCAGCTTCTCAAAGGTGCAAATATTTGCCTAGATTATTGTATTTACAATTCCAAAAATATTTCTTCTGTTGAAGGCCTGTGTACAAGACACTACTCCAAACCATTTTTAAGGGAGTTTTGACATAAATGAAACTTTATGCTGGCATGGCAAGTGAAGTGCTTGATTAATAAAGAGTTTCACTGTTTTCAAACACATATTCCATGCAGGCTCATTTGAAGAAAACCGCAAGTGGAGAATGCTTTACTGCTTCCAGTCACAAGGGGGTTGTGTATTTCAATCCTGCTTACACAGTCAGCTTACTTTGGAGCTCTGGTAGGAAAGAAACATGACCAGGAGAAATAATGCTACATTCAGTGACCCTGCCCTTAGAATCAATTGGCCTGATGGGAGAACTTTTTTTCCTCTCTTTTGCTACTGTTTTCTTAGTTTTTAACCTTTTAATACTTAATATTTCTTGAAAGACCATCTTTAGAGAAACATCTACTGTTCACAGACAAGAAGTACTGACTGAAATGGCCTTCTGACACTGTAAATGGGAAGGCAAGACATATCAACAGTTGATTCATAAGTAATGTACATGTTCATAGTCTTCTAGAGATGTTTGGGGATGATTTATTATTTTCTGATTTAAATATTGTTTAAGTATATAGTTGAGATATTTACGTTACAAAGGGATTGGTCTTCAACCACTGTAAAAAGTGAAAGAAGAGGACAAACAGGTCTAATGAAATCTGCAGAGAATTCAAAAAGTCTTGAAAATCTGGAAAATAAAATAATAGTAATTTCTAATAGGCTGTGGAGTAGCCACCCACTAGGCTTGGATTTCTGATTGTAGCCCTATCTCTAGGGTATTTCAAAATCTGTTTGAACAAAGCAATAGAACACACTGCAGTTAAAATGAAATGCAAAGTAAAGATCACTACTTATTTTTTCTCCATCCCATAAACCCTTACTGTCAGGCAAGGAAGGAGTGGAACTGCTTCAGTCGTTGGTGCTGCTTCCTGGCCGGCTGGCATGTAGACAAGATGGATTAGCTGGTGATGATCACTGACTGCCGGTGAAGCTGCCATTACCTATAGGGTATATTTAAAATGACAATTTGGAGCACTGTTTTAAAAAACAGCTTTCAACTTTGTACACACACAGTAGCACTGGTAACCTTTTTGTCCAAAGACAAACATTGAGCATAGTTTATTATGGCAAGGTAAGCAACTCACTGCCTGTCCAAGCTTCATGTACAAAACGAGTCTGCCCTTGCAAGTGCTCCTGCTCTTGCTTCAGCCTCCCAGCTGCACTCTGGAAGCCTGGGCAACAGTGCTCTTTGCCTACATACATGAAAACAGGACAGATGAACACAATCATGTCTTGTCCTGTCACACAGCTGCTTCACCCTTCTTTCAGCAAGGACTAAATCTCTTAAGGTTCAAAAGCAGAGAGCCTTCCCCTCTTAAACTAAGCAACCACTTGATATGACTGAATCACAGTAAGTGTGCTGAAGCAAACTGGTTACAAGCAATGACTAATTTCTGCTTTCAACTTTCTCTCTTTCTCAGTGTTCTCAAGTATTTACTGTTCCCCACAGTGATAACTTGTTTCTTTAGAAATGAATCATTACCACTGAATTTGTCTCAAAAGACCATAGTTATAATGCACATTCTTTCCACTTTCAGGTGTTCTTCTGAACCACAGTGCTCCAGAGACAGGTCCATAATAAAATAAAAAGTAAAAAGAAAAAGAAAAAAAAAGTTGTTTTTTTTTTTTTTTGTCTGAATGCATAGATATATTTTCACAATTCCTATGATTTAAGTTCTAAAATAAAAATGTCTGACCAAGTACAGGATAAATTTTGCTATTTCATGTTTTGAGGGACTCACTTACTAGAGCTTTAAGTGATTGGTTCTTGGGAATGGTTCAGGACTTCTAGCTAAAATACATACCAGTAACATCAGTTTTGACTTCAAACACCCCTTCTAACCTCCACATGGCAGTACTTCAGAAGACAAGGTATTGTCATCATCATTAAAACATACCAGCTAAATGAAAGAAACAGCTCATAGTCAGCCTGTCAAAAAGCAAATCAAACCTGCAGTGGGATGTTTTTCTACTCTTATTTTGTTTGAACACACACCATTACCTCACCTAGTCAGTGGTAGGTGCTTTATTTCAATGACAAAAGATTTTTTCTTCCTGTTTTTTCCACCTGTTACCAGTACTGGGTTTACCCTGTCAAAAATCTTTTCACTCAGCACTCATGGGGTTGCATTGGGATGCTGCATGCAGTTTTGAGCCTCCTCATACAAGACAGAAGTTAATAGCCTAGGAAACATTCAGCAGAAGAGAGCTGTGATGGTGGACACTTGTTCCAGGAGGAGAGGCTGGGTAGACAAAGTTGTTCAGCCTGGAGAAGGGGCAGTGTCAGGGAATGCTGGCAGCAGCCCCTACCAATGCCACAGGGAGGCTTCAAGGAGATGGTGCTGTCTGGAGAGCAAGTAGAGGTCATAAACCGAAAGAGGACAGGCTCAGACTTGATGAAAGGAAAAAGATTTCCACGTGAGTGCAGCAAGGCAGTGGAGAAGGTTGCTCAGAGAAGCTCTGTAGTCCCTACATTTAGGGGCTTTCAAGACCCATCTGATGCAGCCCTCTGCTGAGCACTCTGCCTGAGCATGAGCTGACCCTACTTGGAGCAGAAGGCTGGACTGAACACCTGCCAAAGTCCCTTCCTTTGACTCTGTGTGTCTGAGTCAGCCCTGCAGATTTAACTCTCCGGTTTGAGGCTAAATTCACAGTTATCTGCCAAGTGAAACTCAGCACATTTGACAGAGAAAGCATGAGAATACAATAAACACAAAATCTCATCATGCTCTTGTTACTGAGATACTCTTCAGACTACTATCATTTTTGAAATGTGGACTTTGGAAAATCTGAATATTTCTGAAATAATACGCATAAAGTCATATGCATTCGTATATAAGGGACAGTTCTTTCTTGGAAGTTTTCCCATGAAAATAGTATTTCATTCCAGTATTTTACATAAATGAATTTCCCTCTTTATAAGAAAAAATATTCAGGATAGAACAGGAAAATGGCTATCTTCCTTTTTTTCCTCTTCTTGGTGTCATCAAAATACTTCTGAATCACACTCTCCTGTGAATATTGGGAAAATCAAAGTAAATATCATTCAAAAGATTAGGGATCTTAGGGTTGTAATCAGCTTGCATGACTTTGCATGCCCTAAGACGGATTGTTATGTGGTCGCTTTGGTGTGAGTTGCTGAGTCACCTTTGATACAGTAGCAGAATTATGCTTTCCAGGAAACAAATGATCAGCATCCATTATTATATTTTCTAAAGCCTAAGATAAGCAGCCGAAACCAGAAAAGGAAAACTTGTGTAGTTTCTGCTAGACATAGGAGGTTAGCCTCGTGCTTGATTCAAGCATATAACTCTCTGCTTAGCAAAGCACTGGCTCTTATAAAAGCAAAAGTATCAGTTGAGGTCACATAGCCAATATGAACTGTATAGTCTGAACTCATAAAATATGAAATTTATGTCATTGCAGAGAATGAAAACATGCCCTGGTTTCTTTTAGTTTGTTCTTGCTTGTGTGAATTTTCATCCAAGAGAACAGAGATAGCACATTATTTTTTATGTTTAATATAAAGTATAGATATATATGTATATATATAGTATTGAATGTATGTATATACATATATATATTTATGTATGTATCTAGTAATGAATAAGAAACTGTTGAGGAAGGACAAAAATAAAGGCTGAGAAGAACAAAATAGGTGAACTGACAAGTCTGTGAAGTCAGATCCTCATTTTTTCATGGATCAGGTGTCAACTCAGACCAGAATTTAGCCAAAAATAATTTCCAAGCATAACTCCGCCTCTTCAGAAGCAGAGCTGTGCAAATAATTATTACTGACCTGCTGATATTTCGGCTGTGGAGTCCTAACTAAAGTTTTGACTTAAAAGTTAAATACTACATCAATATCCAAGTGGATAAATGACATTTTCTATGCCTTCCTCCAGACAACCCAGGTATAGCTAGAATGATGAGTAAAGTGTGCATAGCTCATAGATGGACAGAAACAATCCCCTCAGAATAACAATTATCTCACAGATTAAGGCTCAACTCAAGGAGCAATTCCACTTTTAAAATTTGACATTTCAAATGAGTGGATAGGGGCTTGTTCCTAAGGCATTTGTTCTATTATGGGTGCAGCTCACAGGTCTGAGAAAGATATGCTTTGCTGACAAACTTGGAGAAATAATTGGAGGCAGAGGCTCCTCAGTCAGGATAACAGCCACCATTCATGAACATGCATTTTCCACTGGAAATCATTTGGTTTGTGTAGTCTGAGACAGAACCACCAACATGTCACTTCCTTGAACCTGGGAGACATTATTAAGAAGGGTAAGTATGCCTGCACAAAATAAACCACTTGTTTCTCAATTTATGGCAAGATTTAGCCTCCAATCACAAAGCAGCAGGCAATTGCTAGAATGGCTGCAGAATTTTCCTCTAAAAGGAAACCTTTTTAGAACACCTAGCATCTTCTCCAAGCAGACTGTATTTCCTCCTTTGTCTTTCTGATTCTCCGTTTTTAATTGTCTGTAAGAAGATGAGTTGAACCGGGGTTTCTGGATGACTGCAGTTGCACAGCTGGTGAACAAACAGCTGTTCTTGATCAAACAGAATGTCCTTCCCTAACAGCTTGGAAACTACTACTACTGCTTAAACTATGCCACATACAATGAAAATCTCTTAAACCGTACATACCTCAAGTATTCAGTAAATATTAAGTAGAAAAACAAAAACAAGGGGTCTGCCATATGTGGACCATTCGGCATTTATTACTAGATAACTTGTAGCAGGATTTAAAAGTCATTTATAAAAGCAAGGGCAAAGGAAAGCATTAGATTGAGAACAGGGATTTAGACAGAGGGATACTGAGTTTTGTAACAAAGCCTCAGGCACCCTCTCACCAAACAGACATATTTAAACTCCCTCATACAATGTGTGGAGAGCAAAATGCCTCAGGAGCCACCAGACTCAGGAGCCATTCCCATATGTCCGCTAAATTGGGGACTGTGTCAAGCAAGGTGAGAGAAAAAAACTATTAATACAGTATAGGCTTAAAATGGACACTGAGCAACTCTTGGCTTTCCAAAGTGATAATGCAAGATTCCTTCAGAAATGCAGGACTCGGACCCCCTATTAGTAGATACTTCAGGTGTGTAAAGTAAGAGGGAGCTACATGAAGGGTCTTCACAAGGATGGTATCTGAAAGTTGAATAGTAATACATAAAGAAACTCCTAGTGTCCTACGTACGTTGTCTACAAGATTCACTTGTAATTTTAGTCCTTAATTTATAAATTTTGTGTTCAAGTGCTAATTTTCCTGTCTAATTTCAGCTATGAATTGTTATTTTTAGCTGCTTGTTTCACATGAGACATTTGTTTTCCATGTTTTGTGACATGTTATGTACTGAATCACATAGCAGAGTTCAGTCCCCTGGTTGGACACAGCTGTTATAACCTGGTCTGATATAAATGTCATTAAAATTAAACCCTTTATTCTGTGTGATTTTAAGTGTTGCTGAGGTATGAATCTACTTCCCAACGCACGATGAATTTCACCTGGCCTGATTTCAGCTATTGCCCAAAGTCTGAATACCAAATTCAAGCTACCTCAACAAAAACCTGGTTTTGAATTCAGAAAATTAATGGTGAACAGATTTTACATGCTCCCACTAGTTCAAATCTTATTTTCACTTTGGGTTTTAAAAAAAATTACTATAGCAGTGTATAATATATAAATTGAAACTGGGAAAAAAAATGGTCAAAAACTCCAGTAATATCATGTATCCAGGAAGTAATCTGGAGCACTATAAAGAAGACAACACTGCAACTTAATCCAACAGGAAAAAAGGGAAGAAAAAAAAAAAAGAAGAGCAGTGAAAGAAAAGAAATATTTAATTTGTTGTCACACCAAGATTAGTCCCAGAGCTGGCTGTCAGATTATCCAGAGTGAGAGTCAAGCACTACAGCCTACAGTATACTGAACTAATCTTATAAAGTACTATGGAATAACCATAAATTACTGAGAGTCTGCAAAGAGTCACCTCATGCGAAGAGGTCTTATAATTTCATTTTGGTTTTGTGTTTAAAATTCATTCCTTTCACATCCTGTTTTGTTTTAATTTGTTTTAATCTGTGCAAAAGAAAAAAGGCAGAATTATAACTTCTGTACTTCGCAAAGCCTGTGACCCTGTCATACCTGGCCTGAGAATGACAACCCAGCATCACAGGAGAAGGGCTGCCAAATACAGCAATACTTTGTTGTTTGAAAAGATAGTTTATGACAGATCTAATAGATTTAGGTGAATACTGTTTCCTGCAAGCCAGAAGAATATCACAAACTTTTTTTTTTGTCTCAGAAGTAAATTAACTGTGTTTATCCTGATACTTGTAGCCAGCACACAGCCAGCACACTACACAGTCCCACTGAATGTGGGGTTTTAGAAGCTTCTCACATCAAACCTAATTTTATATAATTTCAGGATATAGTTGTTTTTTTGAACATATTTTATCTAGAATATCTTAAAAGTAGTTACCTAGTTCCAGTCTCTCAACTGCTGTGTGTGCAGTTCTCTCTGCCTTATCCTCTCCACCACTGAATCTGAATGTTGATGAGTAGGAGGAGGCTGAATGTGCCCTCAGACATCAGCAGATGGAGGCATGAGCAGGCAACATGCTCAAAGGCAGTACTGCTACTCAGAGGGACCCAGCCAGGCTAGAGGAATGGCTTCAAGACGAGAACTTCATAAAATTCAACCAGAACAAACACAACATCCTAAACGTGAGAGGGACTGGCACCCCTGAACCAGGACAGGCTGAGGTGTTACTGCCTGGGGAGCAGTCCTGCTAAAAAACACCTGGAAGTCCTGGAGGGCAGCAGATATACAACAGCAGCAATGTCAAAAATATACAGGACTCTATCAACAGGATCACAGTGAGCAAAAAGATTATAAACCCTGCTCAGTCAGTGCTCATCAGGTTGCGCCTCAGTGCTGCTTCCAGTAATGGCTTCCCTAATACAAGAAAGGAATCCCTTGGATGTGTTCAGGAAAAGACAACCACAATGGAAGGGGGCTGGAACAGGAGCACCTGACCAGAGAGTTGGGCTTGTCCAGCCTGTGGGACCCAAGAGCAGCACACAGTACCTGGGATGGCATCAGGGACATGGAGTCAGGCTCTTTATGGAGGTGCAAAGCTAAGGAACAACAGACAGAGGTCATAAGTAATGTTGATCTTAGTCTTTCCTTTCATAAACCTTTGTGGCTTAGTGTCAAGGGTCTTCAAGTCTAATCCACTCTCCTTTGTTTTACTAAGACAGTCCAAGCTCCTGACATTTTTCTAGTCCTTATGTCCTTTTGATCAGATGCTGGCTCTTACAAATCTTAAGTCTCTAGCAGTCATCCTACCTTCCCATAGCTCAGTTCCCTTTGGCTAAGACCCAAGCTAAATTTCCAAATCACTCTTTGCAGCTTATTGGCCCCCATTAATTGTCTGCTAAAGATGTATTTGTGTTCTGCATGTGGTGTTGGTGCACATGTGACTGTATGAGAAAGCCTCTTTTTCCTTAAATGCCTCCTCTTCAGACCCACGGAAGGATTTTCCTACAACAGATAATAAAAAGTCAATCAGCCTTTAAAATAAGCCTCCTTTCTTTCTCCTGACATAAATTCCACATTCATGTTTTGCTTAGTTACTTAACCTCCTCTCCTCTGAGTTTGTTTACCACTCTTACAGCTTTTCCTGTTTATTCCTCAGGCTCTTAGCATTTAAGAAAAAACTTCCTAGTTATTTAATTTGCCTTCTACTCAGGTTAGATTTGGGGTTTTCATATTATGCCTTGAAACCACTTGGAAAGAAAAACCATAACTCCAAATTTTAAACTAACTGCTTATTCTTTGAGACAAAATCTTGCATGAGGTTGGGCTTTTTTTCCAATTAATAGGCATGGGTCTAGCCCTAGTTTAAACATAGAACAATTCAAGTAGTGATAAAAAGAAAGGTGTTATGTGAATCTAGAATGCATTACTGTGTCCTAAACCTAAACTCAGTTTTGAGAAAAGCCACTGAAAGGTTTAGACAGAAGTAAAAGCAGTGCCACAACTCAATCAATTTGGATTTAAGTCTTAAATCGACTGCTTTTAATAGCAGCAGCCATAAGGGAGAAGGTTAAGCTATTATAAAATATACATCTGGGGATTAAACTACTCACTAATGTCTCCATGCTAATTATACAAATAGCTCAATAGAAGTTCTTTCGGTCAGGCACATTCAGTGCTGCAGAGGTAAAACCACTTAGGTATTATTGCAGCAGGCTTTATAGCCATCTTAATGTAATGGAAGCTTGCTCCCTTCATTAATTCGAGGTATGACTTTTTCTAGATGGTTTGCAGGTAAGTGGTGATATCAGTGTGGTTATGCCACAAGCATATGCACTTCACGAATTAGGAAAAAATATCGCCACTCACCCCTTGCTAATTTTGCAACTTCCTTTTAAGCTGTTGCACTGCAACCTCATAGCAGCATGTGCTCCTTTTTTTGTCCAGTTCAATTTTCTGTCTGTGTTGTGAGATCTTGGCTGAGTAGAAGAAAGGTGGCCACTTCTGCGTGAAAATGAGTGGGTTTCGCTGATCACTGAAATGTCGACTTTGCTCAGGAACGTGAGAGTTTACATTTCCTAGGTAATGGGCACCAAAACCCCTGAAAACTGGGATAAAATTATATGCAACTTTTATGGTGCAGGCCTATGAAGCCATTTATAAAAATAAGCTGGGTTTTATATGATTGGTAACAAAAATACATAAAAATGTTGTTTGCCCCATATATTGGGAAATATCCTGTCTTGGCACTCTGCAGCTGGTGAGTCATAATTTTACAGTTTTTACTAAAATAAAAATGAAATTAAAAAGTCCACACTTTCAAAGAAGTACAGAAACATAATATTTATAGAAGATCATAAACAAGTACTCTGTTAATAGCTGTTGAACTTTGTTTAAAGAATAACAGACTAACATTTCCAAAGTACTCTTTGCTGAGATTGAACAGGATTTTATTCAAACTTTTGCGGTAACTAATGAAAAACAAATGAGATTTCCAAACAGTTTGACTGTTAGGGGTGTGATGGCAATATCATTGCTTTTTGCACTTACAGCTGCTGCTTACACTGAAACTACCTATTTAAAACATGGTGTCATTTTATACTTGAACTCCTGATCTGCAATACTGAAGGGCCAGGCATATTGAAGCCAGACTGGAATCAGTCTGATGCAACCCCAATTTTGCCATTGTGCATGAAGACTCTTTGGCTTCCAAATTTACTTAAAACTACTGCCAGATCTTGCATAAAAATATCACCATGTTTTTGAGAGGCTGATGCTCACAGCAAATATAGCCAGAGTGCTTCTTGTGCTTGTCCTGTGCTGGATGAGGATCTGGGCACAGACTGTGCAACTCCCTAAGTCCCAAAAGCCATTGGTATCTCATGGAATTTCAGTAGAAGTGACCTGACTCATCAGACAGAAAAAGATACCAGCAGCTGAAATAAACCTCTTGTATGGCATTTCACTAATACACCTGAACAGAAATTAAAATGAAATTGAAAGATTTTTAAAGGCCAAAATTTTCATTTTGCTACTGAATTCAGAAATTTCCACACTAACTCCACATTCTGTCTATTGTTAACGTCAACATTATTCAGAATTGTTAAATTCAAACAGATTTTAGCATTTTCCACATATAAATATATTTTATGATGCTCAATATTAAAAAAAATAGTGAGTACATTTGCAAACACTAAAAAAATTCAGGTGGAAAAGCACCGATAGCCGATGCCTCGTCATCTATATTAGGAAAGGTATACAGAGGAAAGTGTAAATATTGATGATCTGAAGAAACTGACCTCATCTTGTTACCTCTGTATTATTAAATTCCTGGGTAGTCTATTTTTCATGCAGGCAGATCTGCTAAGTGTCCAGATTTTTTTACTCAAATGGATATAACAGAAAATGGCCTCATGAATTATAAACTGTTTTAATTGTTGGTCTCCATTTTACAGCTCAGACAGCATTAAGAATTCAAATTATTCTGAATCCTGAATTTCAGACCCTTCAGATTCACTGTTTGAAAGTGGACCAGCCTCTGCTTTAGAAGAGTTAAATTCTTTGATATTGAATTCAGTAGAAGTTTATCACTCAACAGTAATGAAGTCAGATTTCACCTATAAATTTTTTTCCTTTTTAAAAAAAGAACAACCAACCCACCACCAACAAAAAATAGTTAAAACAAACAAACACACACACAAAAAAAAAAAAAAAAAAAAGAGCAGAAGTTGAAAACAAATACCAAACTCAACTCATCTAAGACACTTTAAATGTTTTAGATAAAGGTCAGGAAACAAACATGAAAGGTTGTTGAAAAGACAAGTGATCTCTGAGATTAGCAGGGCTAATGCATTCTGGCTGTGTCCATTAAAGCTGCAGTAGGGAATTACCAAGGTCATACAATATTTTCATGTATTATTCTGCAAATTAGGGCACATTCAGATTTCATTAGCTCCTTTGCAGATGTCACTTGATCCTTCCAGATTCTCAAGTCCATCCCTGCCTTGATTTATATTTGCCATAAATATTTTGAAGTAGGGCAGATGTGACCACACAGACCTTCCCTACTGTTTAGATGGGGGCTGCATCTACTGCTGGAGACAGATGCGCTCAACAGGAAAATA
This sequence comes from Struthidea cinerea, assembly GCA_013397865.1. Lineage (NCBI taxonomy): Eukaryota > Metazoa > Chordata > Aves > Passeriformes > Corcoracidae > Struthidea > Struthidea cinerea. Next base: position 771,538 of record VZTI01004282.1, read on the forward strand.
ATCTCAGTCATTTTACTGTACTAAACCTTGACATACTCCAAAGCTTTTTAAAACACCTGTTCTGCATAGCTCTGAGCAAACCTATATTTAAAAAAAAAAAAAAACAAACAGAAATCACATAGAGGAAAGGCTAGAAGACAGTAACTTTACTCTTCCTTGGATACAAACAGTGAGGAGAGTGTTTAGCAGAACATGAAGTGTATTCATAGCTCAAGTTTTTAAGCATGTTTTTCCTCCATGTTGCATCTAAATTTCCATTTAACCATTCAGAATGAAGAAATAATGATAACTTAGAAGAATTAGAGGATGCAATTAGCCTGTCCTGCTACAGCCTACTGAAAATTTTGATGATAGAGTGTTAATACCAATTGAATAGCGTGTTTGTATGTAAGGGAGCGAAACTCAAAGTCTAATCCAAATTATAGCCAGGCTTATTACTTGAGTTATACTTGTGGACATGCTGCATACAGAAACGACTCTGTGAAACACCCAAGGCAAAGAAATCCTGCTTTATAGTGCATATAATCGGAAAAGTAAGGAAAGAAAATTTAAACTGTTATTTAAACAACTCTCATTCCAATTACTACTTTCCTCTCTGTCAGGGCCAATTATTCTCACTTGAGACATGACTAGCATTTCTAGAGGGTTTTTTTTTTTTTTTTTTACAATGTATAGAGTGCCACACAGTCACTTTGAAAAGCCTGAAAAATAAATTAAAGTACACAGGAAAAGGAGACTTACTAAACTGAAAGATATCCTCTTATTTTGTCATACCAAGGCACATTAAAATACAGAAGGACCTTACAAGCAGTAAAGTGTTTTGGACATGTATTTACTTTGCCCCTTAAAGTAACAGAGAGAAAACTGAAAACCAGAGCATTTCTTCCCTAGCATGTATGCCTGACAACAAAGCAAGTCCAGGAGTATTTCCTTTCTTGTTCAGAACAAAAAAAGTTTAAAATAGAGGTACTGGTTATGAAATGAATATTACATGTTAATTATAATGCCAGACTATTGATAGTCTAGAAGGGTCCATTACTCTTGCCACGAACAAATATAAGGAAAACAAACAAAAAGTGGCAAGCAGTCAAAACATGAGATTGTATTTTTTACTATTTTTTACCGTATTAATATGAGAACAGTTTAATTTTTTCTTAACCTGACATAAAACAATTAGAAATTTGCATTCATTCAAGACTTACCAGAGAAGAGGGGGTTTGCCTCTTGGCTAGCAGATAAGGAACTGCACACTGGTTGTCCATAGCTTTCTCATTTGCTTGGTACTCATTCTAACCAAGTAGAATAGAAAATTTCCAAAACCATATGTACCTGGAGGTCTTGTTTTGCTGTAAGTCTCCCACTTGTCTGACTCACACAGACCAGGGCTGCATAAATGAACCTGTGTTCCAAAGGACTGCTTCATCACACTCCATCCTGCAGGCAAGAAACACAGCAGGAAGGGAGATTTATTATATTTTATTTTAATGAATAAAAAACACTGACTTGATACTTGTTACTGCAGGTTTTTGCCTGAAGGCCTCCAAAATATTTTGATCATAGCTTATTCATTTGCATTATTAATGGAAGCACTGTCACTCATGAATTGTATGTCTGCTTTTACATCTGCTCTCATGGATATAGAAAAGCTGTGCAATCAATAGAATTTCATGCAAAATGCTGACTTTACTTCTTGAATAGTCTTTTCCTTCTTTTTCCTAGGTATTCCCATCTCCTTTACTACTTTCTTCAGTATCTGTGCCAATACAAGTTGAGGTGCCAGCACTGTTGATTAGTCAGGTCAGGCAGAACCTTCCTGGAGGTTTCAGAAAAACTCTGGCTGTGGAAAGCTAACAGCTTGGGGGCGACTTTCCCTGCAAGATGTACCCACATTCATACGCTTCAGCCATTGTATTTTTATTATATTAGCTCAGGAAAATTACAGCTGGTTACCACCATACTTTTTTGGGTTAAGCTGAGGGCATGTGCCTCAGACTCCTGACTATGTGATATTCACCTTAATGCTCTGTGCGTTTGTTGCCTCAATTTACCTACAAGCCTACATTTCTAATTTTCCTAAATTTCTCATGCATAACACCAGAACTGCTTTCATAGATCTTCATCCATACAGCTAGGCAGAAATATGAAACCAGGTAAAGTGCAAGACTTAAAAAAAAAAAGTTTTCTTCTGAAATTCATCCTAGCCTGAAATTTTTAAAAATAAATAAAACACAGGGGAAAAAAATGAAAATGTGGGGTAAGCTAAGGGATTGAAAAGTTACTCTTACATTTAGACATTAAAATTGGTTGGTTTAGAAAGCCAAACTACCCGTGAGAAAAAGAAGTTGTAGGATTATTTCACAAGCAAAGAAATGTGCACTAATTCTGCTACCTTTTACACAAGGCTAATGTATTTGCCCCCATGGCAACACAGTTCCTTCCTGAGATGGCTGCTTGCCTGTGTACAATTGACTTGAAGTGGTAACTTCATGATTTTGTCTAAAATTCCTTTCTTCAGCTGATTTCACCAGTGTATCAGTTTCATGTAAGGGATTCTCACCCATGACAGGTGACACTCTTCTTTATCCACCTGATTTCAAACCCCAGCTCATACATGTGCTGTTATTATCTTTCACTGAGGTCCAGACCTGAAGGTATTAGTCTTTTTCCTTCTCACTTTTCATATCTACAGAGCTCCAGATTCCTTTCAGGCTCCACACACTGGGGGAAGGATTTTGTCGTTTCCAAAGGAATGCTCACAGGAAAGGCTCAGCTCTCTTGGCTCATCTTGGCTGCTGCAGAACCCATGGTTTGGCATTCCTCCCATTTCTCAGTCTGGCACGCAATGGGATTGCAGATCTAAAATTAATGACAGCTTCATCTCCATGACAGAGGTGAGGAAAGCAGAGTGTACAAGTGCATAGTTCAAGTTCTAGAAAGAATTGTATCAAAATTGCAATAAATACAGTTCTGACCATCTTCACTACAACATAACAGAGAAGACATCTCTAAGTGCCCTTTGTTAGTCTCACAGCTATTTTTGGAAGGGAGGATATACGTGTAGAGATAGGTGAGTTCTGTTCTCTCTCAGTGTGCTGTCTACTGGACCACATATATTATCATTCTTCTGTCACTCCTATCTTTGTCTTGATTTTGTGGTTTTTCTTCAGTAGAAAATAAATCTGAATAAAAAGGAAGCCAGAATGAAATTATATATTCTGGTCTCTTTGAACCTCAGGATGGCCACAAAACTGGGAATTAAATACTAGGTATTAAAGAAAAATCTATCAGCAACAGCAAAAGGTAGAGACAGGGTAAACTCAAGGTCCCATCTCTAAGAAGAACCTGGCTGTGGTATGATGGGTTGATCTGCAGTGTGCATATACACGTGCACACACAGCAATCTGCCAGGTACAATTTAGATTTGTGCAGAATATTGTAGGAAAAAAGGGAAAATATATGAGAGCCAGGACCTCTTTTTTTTTTTTTTTTTAAAGGTAATAGTTGCAGATGAAGCACAAGACATTCTCACGGGAGTTTCCTTAAACAATAAGGACTTTATTGACACTTTAACAAGGGGAAGCATTTCTCTGGATTACAGCCTTATTTAAACATTACCCAACAGACATGGTGTAAAGCGGGTAAGAGGGTTTCTGAAAGTTCTTATAGGACTATCAAGGTCTAAAGTCAATTCTAATTGAAGTAATGAAATTATAATTTTGCTGCCTTGCATAGCGTGTCCTGCTTTTGCAACAAATATTTATAGGATAAATCATTCTGTTAGGAAAAGGCATGATTCATTCTGCCCTAGGCAGACATCAGTGTAATTGTAAATGTGAAATTCGTAGTTACTAGCACTGGTAAATATTTGCACAGAACCATTTCCTGTTCCCTGACTACAAAAGTCAAGTTCAGCTCAAGACCCAGTTAGTGCTGAAGCCAAAGCTTTCTCACAATAACCCTGCTGATATAGCTGCTGAAGTTTGGGGGGGCAATTTGCATGACTGAGATGAGCAGAGTTTGACTGGTGATTAGAAAAACGGAGCTGTTCTACAACATGTCCTCGATAGCCAGGGCTTTGCAAAACAGCAAATCCAAGACATTCAGACAAAAGGTCAGATGTCATATCCTTCATTTAATGGATTCACACACATACCTGTTTTGTGACTTCTTCTATTTTGATTCACCATCTTCAAGAATGTTGTGCCAGCTGCACAATAATGCTGTTGCTGACCTTTTCTAGCCTTTTTTTACAGAATAATGGTAAAATGCCCATATCTGTGTTTAACTTTCTGTCAAGCACAGTATCTGCAGAGCTATAGGATTTACAACCAAGTTGAGAAATAGAGAAGAACTCAGAGATACTACTCCTATTTTAAGTACCATCTGACTTACTCATTCCTGTTTATTTCTTGCTGATGGAACTGACAGCAAGGGATTTATATTGTTATTTCTAATACTGATTACTGAGGGAACAGGCTGACTGTGCCCTGAGTTCTCCCCCCAGCTTCCTTTCTATGTCCTTGTTTCCTGGTAGTTTCTCCAATTTAAGAAACTGAAGGAAGCGGGATTTGGGCCCAAATGTTCTCCCATATTTTCTGTTTATTTAAGTGTTTTTTTGGTACTGCTGAGTATAATTGTTTAGGGATAGATTCTCAGTGTAAACTGGCAGAGAGCCTCCAAGTGCTGCATAGTCATGCCAATTTACACAGTGGAGAATTTGATACGATCTCAGTGGAGGGAGCATAATGCTACATGCAACAGAAATTCAAAGTCAGAGAAGGGCAGACTGGCAAAAAGCTCAAGAGAATGAGAGGGGGGAAAAATCATATCAGAAAATCTTGTTTAATAACTCTGTAAGGGGCCAGCTGTAGGTAGTGGGGAAAAGACAGTGAAGTGTAACAGACTGAGTTATTTTGCCCTTTGTGTGTGTGAGGCTGGAGTGAATGCGTATGATTCAGCTTCCTGCTAATGCTGTGAGATGATTAAACAAGGTATCAGTCATTGTCTCCATGTACTGTGAATATAAAAACGTTCCTGCCAAGCATTTCTGTTATGCAAGTCTGAATTTATTTTACAGTATAAGTAGGAAAATAGTGCAATGAAAGACTCAGCATGCCATGACTACACATAAATTCAAAGGCACCATGAACCACATTCAGTAACACTTAGATTAGATTAGCAGACCATTACCAACCTGGAGATCACTTGAATCTGGTTTATACCTGCCATGTGTCCTCACAGTCTATACTTAAATATTTACAGAGCAAAACCAGTGTGGCCTTTTCTGTTTTGCTATATTTCTATAAGCAAAGCTAATAAAACTGTGGCACCAGAAAAAAAAAATAGGAAACTCCCACTATGGTAGCTGGTTGGGATCACTCAAATGTCTGTGAAGAAGGGAAAATCCTCATTAACGAGCCAGGCATCTCCATCCTCACCATCAAACTGCAGTCTGGAACACCACTGTTTAGTTACAGCAGCTCTTACTTGGAGGTTGTCAGGCAAGCCAAACTATAAGCACAAAACCCGCCAGCCCTCAGTTATCAGAGATGGGGGGCATGGAAGAGAAATAATAATTGTTTTGTCCACCTGGAAAGCTTGCTACTACAGAAGCTGAGCCAGAAGCAGAAGGATTGTGTCAGATTGTGCCAGTCAGAAGAATCTGAGCACCCCATAATAATTAAATAACTCCTGATCACTCTAATTTGCAGAATAAGTAAGGTTCTGGGGAAAAGATGAACTATTCAAGGTATGTTTAAAACACAACTTATTATATCCTTCAATGCAAAGCAACATCCCAATCTTCAGTTTTCACCAGGACTTGCTAAACAAAGAACACCTGGTCAGTCAGTAGATCCAGCCACACATGTAGGAGCAGATAGAAATGGATCCTCCCCCCTGCCCAGGTTCTGCCCTGGCTGCCAATATGACACTTCCATCCATGAAATACCAAGTAACCATTGTACAAACATTATCAGTAATGGCTCTCCAATACTATATTGTGCAAGGCAATAGTAAGTTACATGCCCACCCCTATCACTTCTCTTGTCTGGTACTGACTGCACCACAAAAAACTGACATTTGTTGGATGCACCAGTCACAGCTTCATAAATACATTAGAGATGCAGTGTAGGATAGATGAATAAATTCAATTGTGTGGCATGTGGAGAGGAAGCCACATTTATCAGATTTGTGTGCTTTTGGGAACAGACCATACAAATTAATCTTTCATGTACAGATGCAATATGGAAATTCGAAATTTCACAGGAAATGTCATCTATATTATTTAGACAAGAGTCCATATCAGTATATAAATATATTGATGTATCTATAGAAAGATATACATACCTCTGAATGTAGCCCCTATTTTCCCACTTTTGAGGAAAGCAGGCTTTCAATAATAATGTGTTTTACCTCTCTGATGGCTGAAGTATGTACAAAATAAGCATCCACTACCAATGGCCAGAGAAATCCCTCCTAAACTTCCATCAGAAAGGAGCGATAATGTTCCTCATATTTCAAATACAGAAAACCATACAAAACATCAGTTCATACTACCAGATCTCTCTTCCATGGCTGAACACCATATCAAAGGGACTTCTGAGCCATCAACAGGATTACCAGGGAATAAATAATATTATAGAAAGAAAAATGTGAAACTATGTTTCTGTTGCATTTAATTATCAGGGCATTTAGACTAGCACAAGGGAACTTTAGAAAAGCTCACCAATTTAATTGGAAAATCAATGGTATAATGGCACTGGAATTATGTCCACCCATTGGAAAATCCCAAGAGCTCATCCCTTTGGTAGTAAATGAAGCACTGTGACCAGTATTACACAGTCTCCACTGTTCGCGACAACAGTCCAATTTAATTTTAATTCTAGCAAAATAGATTTAAAAGACATTACAATGTTGAACCTACTGTTCAGTGTTTTGCCTCACATCTAGAAATTTTAAAATTCAACCATCAAAGTATCCAAATAACACTCTAATTATGACCCTAAATAATGGAGTACATATAAAACTTCCCTGGAGAAAATGGGTTACATCCGCCCCTAGACACATAATCCCCACTATTCCTGACTCCAGTCAATCAACCATCTCTTTGCTGACATGTTGGACATCAGAGGCTGAAGGAATGGCATCAGACAAAGACTAGCAGAAATATCAAGGCCAAGTTGGATGAGGCTATGGGCAACCTGATCTAGTGGGTGGCATCCCGGCCTGTGGCAGGGTGGTTGGAATTAGATGACCTTTAAGGTCCTTTCCAAAACAAATCTTTCTGTGATTCTATGACTCCATGATTATTCACATAAGAAATAGTAAGAAATTAATATTCACACTGTCTGGACAGAGCTCTATGCAATCTTCTACTAGGAAACATGCCACAGGCTTGCAACTTTTTCCTTTTAATGGGAAAGCTCTACCCAATTTCTTGCAGCCATCCTGCAGGCACCCTTTGTTTTCATCCCCATAAACCCTGGGCTGCCTTAGTCAAGAGGAGTGGGAAACAGGCAAGTAGTGAGCAGCAGGACAAAGCTGCATGAAAAGATAAACTCACCTGCGTCTTTGTGTGTTTACAGAAAATAAGCTTGAGATTAATTTAATTTCTCTTAGAAGATAGCACAGGTTCAGAGCAAGCGGTTTCCTACAGGCCCCATGCTCTACTACTGATCACGGAAGTATATTTACTGAAATAAATGTGTCAGCCTTTTAGAATGGTTTAGCTTTTAGTAGTCAAAAATATTTTATCAAACATAAGTATGTTGGTAGAATTTTGTTAGGAAATGCTCATCTTGTTAAAAGAGGGCATTTTTTAAATTTAGAAATTAAATAAGTAATTCTCATACTTTTAGAATACATGCCTTTCTATCATGTGAAAAACAAATGGCATTGATCTATCTTCATTTAGTGTGGAAAAACCCTACTGTATTTACATTAACATTTCTAGTGAACAATGAAACATTTGAAAATGAACAGTAGCTTTCTTTTTTGAGGAGGACTTGAAATCAATTGGAGGGCAGAATTTTTGTATTAATAAGTGTCAATGAAGAGTTACTGCTGTAAAACAAAACAAAATGTATATATTTTAAATTATCACCACTACTGGAATATCAAACACTGTTAAAATGCAGCCTTTATTGCTCTTTAAATTTGCCTAAATAAAAAAACAAATTCCATCCCAGTGATATTCAAGGATTAACTAGAGCTTTCCTGCAAGAAATAGTTTTGTGGGTTTATCTGAAATTATGATGGTTAAAATGCAGGACCTTTATGACCTGCTCAATGGCAGGTTTACATTGAAACTGTTATAAATTATTACAGAGGTGAAGCCAATCTAAACAGTCCAACATAAATATATCTGCAGACATACTGGCTACTACATATTCTAAACACTGTCTGTATATGAATAAACAGAGCTTTCTAAATCATTTAAGAAAATGTATTTATTCATAAAATCAATAATATTTATTTTTGTGTTTGACAAAAAAGGTCTATTATACCTAACTTATTGGAGCTTGAAAACTTTTTTATGGATTCTCATGTGGTTTTCCTACATCTGATAATGGCTGAGAATTTTAATTTTTAATTATGTGAATGTTTCTAATAGTTTTTGTATTTGATTAATCCTTATCTGTTTAAATTGTTATTTTATTAAATTTCACAAGTTAAATATTTAAGTAAACATGCTGTACAGAGCTACATTTATTCAGTGCTCTGTCAACCAAAACTTTTATCAGACTGTAAAACAGACATAGGTAATGTTGGGAAACAAACCCATATTTGTGTGTTTCTACTTTCATAACAGTAATAAAAAATACATATTTCAGTTCATACTATTATAATAAGCAGCATTTGTGGCAGGAAAGGAAATGTGAGATGTTAACACATGACCAGACCCAGGGTATTCCATTTATATGCATGAAACCATACAGGAAAAATTGCAGACTCAAATAAAGTTATGTATAATGACACTGTTTGTGTTGCTTCTTAATTTCATACAATATTTAAAATATTATATCACATTAAAATTCCTCCTGCTAGCTTCCCAAGAAGACTCCCAAAGTGCTTTGCAAGGGGCAAACTCTGTGCTGCATTAAAGAAAAAACCCAACACGTAATTACATATGCAAAATAGACTACTGAAAAACTATAAAACTATAGAAAATGGGAATAGAGAAAAGCAGTCTTAAGATCTGCTACACTTTGTCTTGCAATGTTTTTTAGAGGAATATGACAAAAATACAACTGCAGCTGTGAAATAATGTAATGCCAATTTATTTCCATTTACAAACTGAGTTAAATCCAGAAGCCTGAGATTTTGTGTGGTCTTTGAAAGTCCTGTTGTTCATTCCTTAATTATTGCAAATTTGTGTTGTCTTTCCTTGTTTACTATATAAATACCCTGTAACTGTATCATATAATCATAGCTGTGTCTATACCACTTTACTACTTATCTCCAGAATGTCCTTCAGCAAGTTCCCCCTTGTACCTGCCGTAATATATGAAAAAAATAAATAAAAAGAAACTAAAGCAACCTTTTTATTCTGAAAATAACACAATCATAGATTTCAATCCTTCATGTCCCATATATTTCCAAGATCTCAGCTATATTCATCTGCTTTACCATGAGGTGCTTATAATAGCCATACATTTTCAGAGTGCTAACAGGAACTGGAAGCTCTATTCTTGCAGCTTCCATATATTGCCTTTGGTTGCTCCTGTTGGGGAACTCCCCACTGATGCTGTTGAATGTTTGTGGGGAAAAGAGTTTGATTCAGTCTTAAAAGAATTAACTAGGGAGTTTTCCACATTCTGCTGGATAGCCAGGAAAGGTCTGAGGAAGGTAATAGCTCTTTTGGGTCAAAGCTGCAGCCCCTGAAGAACCACTGGATAAAGTGTGTTTGGGGTCAGATTTCCTCTGATAAAGTAGAGCAGTTACAGGTAAGGTGTAAGACTGAGAGAGCAGGAAAGAAGTGTTTTAAACAGGAAAGGATCCCCTCCCCTCCAGCCTGCAGAGTCTGGATCCTGGTCTGAACATCCTACCTGCAGAAGTTTCATGTTTCTACCCAGGTCCCTCAGCCGGGATGGTCGGTCTGGGAGAGTCCCAAAACACAGACACAGAGGCAGAGCTGGCACAACCCCTTCCCAAACTTCCTGCTCTACCTGGAACTGCCACATGCGGCCCTCGAATTTGATAAAATGATTGAATAAAATTGTGATTATAGTGGATCTTTGCCAGCCCACAATCTCTGGAAGCATCAGCAAACGAGGACACTCAGCTATTTCACACGTTTAACAGGAGGCAGCTCGTTTTGGCTTCAGACAAAAGCTCTGTGATGGGAAGCGGCCGCTTTCCACACCGAGGCCGGCAGCAAGGGAGGGATGGTCCCGCTTTGGGCAGGTTTGATAAGTGGGGTGCTGAGCCATGAGTCACTGCTGCCTTCCCTCGCTACTGCAAGCACGGCTTCCCCAGGAAGCTGCCTTCTGAGATAGCGCTGGCCGGAGAGTAAACAACTGACAGCATTCCTGCAGCTCTCACTCACTGCTTCATCCCCACGGACGGGAAAAGGAGTGCAACTGGCGCTGTTGGGGAAATAAAGACTCATTTTAATCCAGGCTAACACGAGAAAAGAGTAAAGGTGAAAGACGGGAAATAAAAAGATAAAGCTAATAAGTAGCCACTTGTATTGAAGACCTTAAATTTAAATATAAAATGTGTTTAATTAAAAGAAAGAAAAGTAATCAAGGTTGATTGAAATAAGAAGAAAGCAATATGAATGGAATTTAATTTCTTAGTAAATATTCTCCAATTGTTTAATGAGTTTATTTCATGGATGTAAAATATAAAAATGCCCCCTCAAGGGAGGAAGAAATTATTTTGTAGAAAAGTAGTAAGAAAAACAAACAAAAAAGAGCAAAATTTAAGAAGATTCAGAGGAAATAAATAACCTTTTGTAAAGAAAGGCAAGATTAATAAAAAAAATTAAGCAAAAATAAAAGTCTGGCTTTATCCATTCTCTAAGGTTTTAAAAAGAGTACATTGCAAATAGCATTTGTTCTTAAATTGCCTGTGATGTTAATTTAGCGATTCGTTTCCTTCTCATAGGCCACAGATACTCTGAGTGTGTTCTCCATTCAGTGGCAAAACCTGTGGTGTTCCCTGGACAATCGTAATTTTATCATATTTCCAAGAATCAATTATGTGTGTAATATAACCAGCCGCTGTTGGTGTTGAATTATGCAAATTATAAGATAGGCAGGAAATCATATGTGTTGTAAGTGATAAAAAGGTTTTGTTCGGATTTCTGTAGCTGCTGTGCTGGTTGGTACTTTTTGCCTTCTGCTGTCCTTTAAAATCAGCTCAGAGGTCAGCCATCAGCTACAGAAATATGTTAACAAACTTCAAACATGTCCTCAGCTGCAGTGGCAGGAGCAGGATTTCAACAAGCCCCACTTTTCACTGACTGAAACTTTTTTTTCCTCTGAGTGAAATGTTGCATAATTTAAATGTTCTCTGATAGGGGAAAAAAATTGTGCAAAAAATAGGACTGAATGTGAGCCAAGTGAAGGCTGGCAGGGAACTGTCTGACCGTGTAAATGCTCATTTGTCATCTCAGGGGAGTGTTAACTCCGGCACCTGGTTACAGCAATTTAAATGTCATCAAGGTAGTTCTGTCATAGCTGACTTAAGGATAATTTAAATCAATTGTTAATCACTTTAGGTTTCATTTTGCACTGGAAATTTCTCAAAATATAGATATTTCTGTAAGGTTTAGTTGCCATGGGATTCTTGGTTGAATGTTTTTGTAAAATAAAACACTTCCAGGTTTTGGTTGCTGTATCACTTTTCTCTTTTGTTCTCCCTTTCTTTTCACTATATCTACCACTTTCTCTGGAATGACTAATGTGGTTGTATTTTTAAAATCATCACTACAGAGACCAACATTGTAACACTGCACATCATAGAGTGTTTCTTGTTAAACAAACGTGCAAAGAAGAGAAATCTAGAACACCTTTTTTTTTTTTAAAGTGGTCTGGAATGAAAATTACATGTTAATGAAAAAAACCCTGAAGTACCAGGAAGAATAATAATTTTTTTTGCAGTAATTTCCCTGTTGATGCAGCCATAAGACCAGTTGAAGGCAAAAGGAATGATATTTATGACACCTAGAATATTTGCAGGAATTATTCTATTTAAATAGATCACAACTGTGTTTCAGTTACCTAACTAACAGTTAACCAACATAGGTGTTGAATCCTTTTCTCCTCCAAATGTCTGGCACGATAATATTTAATCACTTTACACAAACAGAAATTAGATTATTTATTAACAAAAACTCTGCCAGTTCCATCAGTGAGCAGACGTCCTTCCTCTAACACTTGAGCAGGTTATTTCAAAGGACCCTGAGTTACATTTCCAAAGAAAAGGTAAGCACTAACACAGTGAACCATCAGTGTTAGCTAATGTGAGACATCTCTATATCAAATGATACTTACAAGTGATGCTTGTGTGACTTTAGACTAGGCTGCCTGATTGCAGCTTTTCTGCATCATGAAGACCTTGAAAACAAAATAAAATTTGGCCATCCAAGAATTATTGCAACCAGGCTGCATTTATTCTTTGTTGGGAGGAGAAACCAAGTAGGTGGTCCCAGGAACAAGGGATAGATCTCTGCTTTCCTTGGCTAGAGAATTTGGCAATTTGAAGTCTACAATGGAAAAACAAAGTTTTAGCTCTTCTGGAATGAGTGAGATTATACTGGCTCTGGGCTTTCTCATTTTATGGGGTTTTTTGTGTATCCAGGAGCAACAGATATCACTGTACCTGCTGTACATGTGCTCATTCCCATCAAGGGCCAATAATATCCTATATTCCTTACAGTCAATCTATAGACCTCATTTCCAGTTTGACTTTTCCAAATCAGCATTTCAGTCTACTTAATTTGTTGCCCACAGCCATATAGTTAAAAGTATAAATGAATGATGGAAGAGACCAATGGATCTACACTTCTAAAAGGGTTCCTGAGACAATAGTCGTGTCAAATGAAGCATGGAAACTGTACCCTCGGTTTTCTATATATTACTATTTGAACTTTCAGTCAGTAGCTGGCAAAAGAACTGAACTTACAAAAAAAAAAAAAAAGGCAGAAACTTTGATTTTTTCTTTCCAGAATGACCTAAAAATCAGAAGAATTAATCTTCATAAGCTCTTCAGTTAAAGGTGAGTTCTAAAAGTCATAGAGTCTGAATGGCTGAGAGATTTGTCTAACTGAGATAACAAAATCACCTTGGGTCACAGTGTGTTCATCTGACTAAGTGTAGTTTTACAAAGGTTCCTCCTTACCTGAGTTGGTCAAAAGGCTGTGTCAGATTTCTAACATAAAATGTGTATATCCTGTGTTTCATGGAAATAAATCTGACATCATCAGTCAATTTTCTGTTTCTTCACATACCAATAAATCATTTTGTCTAATTCACTGTTAATCTGTACCAATAAGTAAGTGACAGAGAAGTTATGCCGGAACTATCAGGATGCACCACCATCTTTGCTTTAATGTAAAAGGGATTGCCACAAATTTCTACGTATGTTAATATAAAATCAATATTGTTATTTTATGAAGAGACAGCAAATAAACTAGAGAAGGTAGAAATAATTTAGAAAGCTCATCAGTAATCAAACTGTATGACACTGGGAAGGCAATCTTTAAACCACAAGCATGAGTATTTGCAGACAGTGCTATGAAGGCAGATGCTGATGTGCAAAATACTACCTTTTTCCATAATTAGGTACTGAGGACTATAATTATCATCCAAAGGAGTGGTCCGGTTTTGAGAAGTAAATGACACCCAGCTAGACAAACCTGTCTAGCATTTCTGATTAATTAATAAAAAAATATGTTCAAAAAGTAAGTCTATTCGCTTGTACATGCACACACATAAACACACAGAGACTGGCAATGAATTAAAGGTGAGACAGACTTTCCAAGTAAAAATGCATAAAACCAAACTTTTCAGTTGAAATGTAGATTAATATGCTAAAAAAAAAAATTGTTTTACTTACATAAAAAAATGCCAGAAAGTAAAAATCACTAGAGGGTATGCTAACACCAGTTAGTAATAATCTAGCATGGAACAGCAGAAGAAGCTACACCTTGGAACGGGCAAAAGAAAACGGCCATGGGTGTCACGGCAGTGGGCTCTGCACTGTGCTTCTCTAGAACCTTAAGGCAGACAGTTAGAGTTCAGTTTTAGGGTTCAAACTTCTAACAGGAGGGTTTGGGTTCTAATGTGCCCATACATGGAGCAGAGTTTGAAAGAATCTCACTTCAGCTATACCTATTGCTATCTGATTACTGCCTCTTTTTCTTTACTGTGTTGGATCACAGCACTTGTCACACAGTGCCTGGCAATACCCTTTGCCCACAGTACCTACTCAGATAGTGGCAGGGCCAAACATGCATGAGACATGCTCATTCTCAAGCATGCAAAGCCCCGTTTACTTCAGGTGCTTCTTTTCTTAAAAAAAGTCAGTTTGTACTTAAATGTTTTGCTGACCTGTGAGAAAGAATTAAACCTCATCCAAGAGTGAAGTCTAAAAGGGAAAACTTTTAAGAAAACTACATTTGTGCGACACACAAATGCTCAGTGTTATACAGGAATGCCAAATGCTCAGTGTTACACAGGAATTTTAGTGAACATATTGCGAGGAATAAAATACAATGGGAACCATGTAGCCAAAGAAATTGCCATACTTCCAATATACAATGTATTTCAAGACTTCTAAATCTTCCATTACTAAGGCACCTAAGTTGTATTTACCTTAGGCATAGCCATATTTTCATTGTTTTCTTTTGTTAATCAAATAAAAACCTGTGGAAAAATCACAAATTCAAAAAAGAAAATCAACATTTATAATCAAAGGATGTTTCTTTCCTGTGAAGCAATATTTTCACAATTCAGGTACGTACATTTCTTTTAAGATTTGTAGGGTGTGAGGGATTGTCCAACTCAGTCCTGCCATAGCAAACAGTTCTGTTGATAGTTTTTATTAGAGGAAGCTACTTTCAATGCCTGGGATCTGTAGGAAGAGTTGAAGTAACTATAACAAGCTTACTTCAGTGTTTTGACTGAAGTATATGCTGATGCTTAATTAAATAGGTTTTGTATTATCTCTCTGATGGAACAGGTAGTATTTACCTGAACATTGTTTTCACCTGTCTGTACACTATAAAATTATATTTATTTATATACATATGAAATATATATATGCTCATATATAAAGCTGATACTATATATAACATGTATTTTATATATATATATATATATAGGAAGTTATTGATAAATTTTTAGTCTAGATATTCTAGTGTTGCTTTCATGGACCTGTAATGTAAACCATATAGATCTGCTGAAGAATTTAATTCACACCATCTGGGAAATTTTTGACCCTTACCCAGCAGTTCTTACCGATGAGGCCAGATTTTAAATTTAGTGGCGATATTGAGAAAGTAAGCTGCCTTACATTTGTCCTTCTAAAAGTTTGTAAAGGACCCAATTTATATCAGGTTGTAACCAGTTCTAGGATGGGTTCCTCTCATTTTCCCATTCTGCAGTTCTACTCTTTCAGGACTTCATTTTGGATGGGAGAGAACAGAGAAAATCAGACTATGATGGCCAAAAGATCCCTGAAGAGCAGAAACGCATTTTCCTTCTATTTCAGTAGATTTCTAAGCATATGTAATTACGACACAGTACAATAAATAGGGGATGGGAAATATGTAGAAACCAGTCATGCAGGGGAGACTGAGGATTAGCTGATATCCAACCCCACACTGAAATTCCTTATGTACATCTTCCTAAGAGACCATACTGTATATTACGCTTTCACTTCAGTATCAGTTCAACCAGAGTTTTAGAAAGGCCATCTCTGGCCCATTTTCATCACCACAGCAGTACTAAAATGGCATTTTAATCTGGTCCACCATCTTAGGCACTTTACTGAGTTCATGTGCAGTTACTCCTGAGATGCATTCTAACATGTTCTGCAGCTCCACTGGAAAAACTGGTGTCAATATCTACTACTGTAAAGTATATTGCAGATTTGTTCTGAAGCTCTAATCAAATTAATGTATTAGCATAGTAAAGTTTACATTTTATTCCATAATCAAGGATATTCACACACATTAAAATAATAATTTAGAGCAGCAAGATATTTGGTTTTAATAATGGGGTTTTGGATGTTATATTTATCTATAAGTAAACAATGCAATTTTCCTATACAGACCTGAGAGTTAATGGTGGTCTTCAGAGATAACTCTTTTGTTTAAAGTAATGCTGCATTTGGGAGTCTTTTTCAAAAAATCATTTTTCTACTAAATCTACAAATTATTGGTGATGGTCAAAATATGTGCATACTTGGAGCAGAAACAATTGTCCAGTTTACACTGCTTAAAAGTCTGACCAATATCCCAAAGCGACAATCTGGGAAATATGCAAATGATTTTTCAAGTTATTTTAGAAATAATGGTATTTGACTCAGGAAGTTTATGTTAAATACAATCTACAGTGGAGTTACAGTGAGAACTTCACTTTGGCTGATGGATGATAAGAATAAAGTGCTCCTCAGATGAATTGAGCTTTGTGAATATATACACAAGCCATGCAAGACAGCTTATTTCACATAAAATTCCTACATAATGCATGGTTTCATCTAACATCAGTCCCAGTCCAGTTGGATCCTGGATTATCAGGTCAGATTTTTCAGCTGGAAAAATACAGTGGTAATATTTGCAAATATTGGCTTCAGGTTCTTGGAGCTTAAATATGTGACACAGTACACAGAGATAATGTGGGAGGTAGAGCTTCTTTCTGGGAAGTTCAGAGTTTGGTATTTCTGCAGAGTATTTGATTCTTTTTTAATTCTGTTTTGTGTCAGAATGGGAGAATGCCGTTCACAAAGTGAGCATTGCTACTTATGAAACAGAAAACACCTAAAAAATGTTATCCTCCAGAGTGGGAAAACCAGGATGTGGTGGTGTCGAAGTATAAGTATTTCACTTCAGGTCTCAAAGCACGCCTGAGTGAGGGATATTTTCACCCCAAAAAAGTTTCAGATTATCAAAATTCTTCTTATATGAATTTTAATAATTTAATTTAATGTAGTGAAGCTACTGTGAAACCTGACCCAAAGGCATACAAAGAATAAAACACATAGAAATAGTGAAAAAAGTTTTAAGTATTTTTGAATGACATGCTTGCTTTGAGTTTCTTCATCAGAGGAACGTGACTGGCTCTCCTAAGATCCACTGTAATTTAAGTGATAAAAATACTAACATAGGAAGTGATATTGTCCTTTTCCTGTGCTATGAATCCATGTATATTCTTCCACTGAATTCTGTATATTCTTCTACTGAAACCTTGTCCATGATTATATCAAACAAAATGTATATCTTCAATTTGAAAGATTTTTCAAGATTTTCCCCATATGATTTTCCACAGCTATTTGTTAAGTTTTCCAGCATATACATTCACACTATCTCCTTTGGCATACCTGATTTTTCATGAACATAAATACAGCTATTGAAGTACTCTCTCACTGTATGAAACTTGAAAGAACTGGGCAGTGTTCTGATTTTCATGCACTGAAGCTGCTGTGATGCTAACCAGTATTGTTTCACTGTTGCCTTGCACATCTTCCTTCCTCCACCAGTCTTTTCTCTCGGACAATGTTACCAGAATGGACAGTGCGTAATGAATTGTCACGTTTCAGTGACAGAATAGTGACCCACCGTTCATAGGTATTAGTAAAAAATAATATATTAATGCTAACAATAATCTGATGACTTCTAACTCCAGCTAATAGAATTCATTTTATTGGATTTTGCCGGAGCATTCTATTCTTTTTTGTAATTAATCTGTTCTTAATTTCCCAAACTAGGTTTTTAAAGTGCTGTATAAATTATTTGTAATGCTTTTTATAATAGAAAACTATTTAAAAGCTATTGCTTTTAAAAAATAAAAACATGAGGAAACTTTAGTTCTTACAAGCTTCTTATTCATTGCAAGCTTATAATTTTTAAAAAAACAAATACGTATACATTAATATTCAATAACTCTAAGGTACATTTTTGCTTTGCTGTTCATTTTTTAATCCCTTGACAACAGAAATACATGTTCTATTGTGAGAAAAAGTGACAGCAATGGTTGCTTTCATGGGTCTGTCTTTCTCCACTACTGTGTTAGAAGGAGCTAATAGACCAAAAAATAAGCATGATGGATTGGAAGAGTAACCACAGACAATTTCTTGTTCTTCTTAAAGCACAAAATTCTTAAAATTCAAATTGTGGCGACTCAAAAAGAGTCTTGGATTCCCCAAAATACCACTTAGCATCATGTGAATACCTGTGGTCTTTTGTTGGTTTGTCAGCTTTGTAGTCAGCCAGAAAAATGTCTGGCAGGGGAAGGGGAAGTGCAAGCAGGGACATTCACTTGCGATAAACCCCAAGCAAAACACTGCTTTAAACTTTCAACATTAAGCTTAAAATTTTGCCTTGTTTGAGTCAAGAGAGAAGCTTATCTACATTTCCTCCTCAGTTTCTGGAGGAGACAATTGGGGCCCACTCCAGGGTTTTGGCTGTGGCAATGGTTGTGACCTCAGAAAGGAAGAGCTAGTCCTGCCCCATCCCTTGCTGGAGCTGTGGGACAAGTCTTGCTTGGCTCCCAGATTCATGAAAAAATAAAAATCATTTACAATTCTTTCTGTTCAGAGGTGAAAACACTAACTTTTTAGACTTTTGTAAGAAATTCTTTTCAGCTATCCACTGAACCCCCTTGCTGACATAAATGTATTCACAACGTGTTTTCTGGGCCAATATCAGTTTAAACAAGTCCTTCTCCCCACGTCCATTTTTGTTTCCTGCTTTGTTTGAGACAGCATAACTGTTTGCGTGGTGATGCAGCAAAAATATTTGAAACACTGAACGGGATAGTAAGTCTCCAAAATAAAATTCTCCCAAGCCAATGACTCAGTCAGAATGGTCACATAGAGCATTTACAGCAGCCCAAGCACAGGGGTGTTGTGGGAACTGAGCCACTTCCTACAGCAGTGGAATCCTTTTTTTTTTATTTCTTATAATAAGTTTTCTAAACTTGGGGCATTCATTTAGATCCAGAAATAAGGACTTTCACCTTTTAATTTGAGGCATGCTTTTTTAAAACTTTGGCCATAATGCAAATTCAGTGAATAATTTAGAGTAATGCCAAACCACCGATTTTCTAGAACAATTTAATTAAACTAAACTAATAGGCTAAAGAAGGACATGAAGAGTACTTCTTGTAAGATACTTTATATTTGAATTAATTCTGTGTGTAGGAGAGTGCTTAAGATATTAATTTATTATATCTGTTAGCAGCTATGTGTTGTCTTAAAAAACAAACTGTGGCATAGAATTTCAAAAGCAAGGGCTGCAGTTGGAATTTCTATGTAGTGGTTCTGAGTTGTTGAGTATAATTTTAAAAGGATTAGTTATACCAAAATATTTTGTTAAAGGCGACCATTATACAAAAAAATGTTACCTGTGAAGGAGCCCCAGGAAGACAGCTACCAGGCTTGCTGCTCAGCTGGTGAGCTTTGTACCTTGGCTGTGAGGGATGGAAGAGCTCGAGTTGTCCATGCATGTTCACAGAAGAGTTTTTTTAATAATACTGGTTGCCTTTCTAAATAACACATCTGGGCTTAGACATGAATGATGTTTGTCACAGCAGGAATAGACCTTAAACAGTGGTTTTCTCCCCATTCCGTTTAGAAGGTTGGCTTTAATTGAACATTCAAATGTACATTTCCTTCTGCCATGAGGCCTGAGGGCTGGGATCTTGTGGAGTTTGTTCAATTTATCAGTAGACAGTGACATTTTTTTATTAAGACAAACATAAGGAACTCTTCTACAATTTATGATCACATAATGGAACTTATGAATGACTCTCTTGCCTCTTAGTAAATGGAATATGTGGCACAAATATAGCTTTCATTTCTCCCATCTCTACAGTGTTTACTTAGAGTTGAGTGAGGACAGGAAAAAGTCATTCAGACTTTGTTTTTTATTGTTTTTATGTTTCTGTTTGTTTTTTTAAGTTATACCTTTTATACAAAAACAGTATTTCTACTTTACTGCATTTTGCATGAGAATAGAGAATGTTCTTAAAGAGAAAGTGTTAGCTTATTTCTCTGTGGGTACCTGCTTTTAGAGCAGTTGTTTCTGAGTTTCTATAGCAGGGAGGGAACTTAAACCAAAGAGCTACAGGGAAGCAACATGGTGGCATGGTATGGAGGGATGATTCTCTTTTCACTGCTCCCCTGTATGAGTGGATTGCATACAGTATTGTCAGGCAGAAATAGAACGCATGCAGTTATTAGTGTATTCACATTTCCTTTCGCCCTCCTTGGCCTTTTCACAGTTCTGTTTAGCTCATTTTCTCTCTGCTAGGTGTTACTGTCCATCAATTTCCATGCCCTCTGTCTTCGTCCATCGCCTTTCCTTACTTTCCATATATCCTGCATTGCAAAAATCAGGTGTGGTCTCACCCCAGAAACAGTCCCTCCATCATACTGACTGTAAACCCAGTGTGAACTTCCAAGGAAGTTAAGAAATGGGGGAAAAAAAGAAAGTTCCAAGGCATGGGAATGCTTCCATTTTACGAGAGAAAAAAAAGAGGCGTGAGGATAAGAAGAGATAGTCTGACAAAGCAGAACACTGAATGGGGCAGAAACTGCAGGGCAACTGCTGGGTTGGTTTTTTCTTCCAAATTAAATGCAGAATGGCAGTTGAAAAAAATGGAACAAACCACACAGAATAACAGAAATTCCTTTTCAAGAAATCCACAATTGCATAATTTGATTGCCAGAAAATATCACTGAGGACATTGGCTTACCAAGGTTAAAATATACGAATAATAAGAATATTAAATTATAGTGTTCAACTGGAAACAAGAACAAATATCCATTGAAATCTCCACAGAAATTTCCTGAAGAAAATAATAGAAGTGTCTTCTTTCCAAAATTTTCTATTTTTCTGAAGAAAATTTAAAACCTCTAAACTGAAAAAGATTAACAGACATTTTCAGAATATTTTTAGTATTATTATTATTTTAACAGAGGTGGATGTTTCATTACAGAAAACACATTCCATCTGCAGAATACCAAGTTTTCCATTGTAAAGCAGAAGTCAAGCACTATGTGACAGCAGGACAGATTTTATGTCTCTCTGTTACACCCTCCTCCCCAGCAGCTGAACACTATCAGAAATGAGACCATGTGGGCCACTAACCCACTTCAGTGCAGTGCAGTTCCCATGCTCTGGATGTAGAAAGTTTCCTATTATTTAAATATACTCTGACTTCTCTGCACAACATCCAATATATTGCACATATTGTTCTAACATACACATTTTGTTTTGCAATCAGGCAAATTTTAACTCTCTACCTAAATATCTGTCTTCTGTTACCATTTAGAGGATCAGACATTCACTTCCACCAGTACATACATAAATGAAGCTGAAAAAAACCCTATACAGAGACTGTGAAATGTTATAACTCACTTTCCTCCGTTGCTCATCCCTTCTTTTATATACTTCCTAATGTGTGCATAAGAATATGATTTTTCTCTGTTTAGTGACCAAAACTCATTTCACACACATTTAAAGCAATAATTTGAAAGAAAAATTTAGGGTTTTTCTGTAAAAATGTAAAATTACAAGGTTTTGCCGCTGAGCTTACTATGCTCATGAGGGTTAGAACATAATTTTATAAAAGAGAAAAAACTAAGGTTTGGAGAGAGCAATATTTTCCGTATTATTGGGTACAGTGGGACTAGCAAAATCAGGAAATTCATGTTTTATGAGTTTAAACAAAAATCAAAGTTACATAGTGATGCTAAACATCACTCTCTGTTTAGTGAGGTACTTCTAGTAAAAGGGTCTAAAATGTTTAACAACTACAACTTTGAACTTTGTGTTTCTTTAAACTGTTATAAACTAAGTACCTGATTCGGGGAGAATAACTGGTATCAACTTCGTGTGAGCCTCTTTAATTTGCTTTTCTTTAAGACTTTTTATAGTCAAGCATTTTATATACTGGGGAAAAAATTGTGTGCCCTTTGTATTTACTGATTATTCTGCAAGTTAAAATCTAGTTCAGTGAACAAGGGAAACTCAAGCCCTCAGATTCCTTAGAATTCCTTCAAAATCTCAGATTCATTAGAAAAAGAAATCTTTAATCTGCTCTTAAAATCTCTGACCTGGAGTTTTTGCTCCAGAAGAAATGTGCATTGTTCTGGATAAGTTTTCTTAGGTTAATTGCAGATCAGCATGCACAGCAGATATAACTTGTCGTATTTCGGTAGCAATCAGTTCTGGCACCATTTGATTAATAGCCAATATTTAATGGTTCACAGTGTACCTTAGCAATGTGCAGAAATCCTAGCTTTGACTAGTAATGGCTTGAGAGAACATAAGACATTGAAAAGCAATTTCTTGTTTAATCAAAATGTAGTTCTGATGGTTTTTATATTTCTACAATCAGAGCTGTCCATGTTTAGCTGAAATACTCTTTTCTCACATACTCTATTGATGAAAGCTTTGGAAAAAAATCCTTACTTGATCTGTTAGAGTTAATATATGCTTGTCCATTTGTTTGTTTATACTTTATTTAAAATTTACCTTTGGATCTCAAGAAATCTCTATTAAAATAAAACCAACCACTTTAATGAGTAAATTAATGATTCAGAAGCCACAAACAGCACTGGCAGAATTTTAGCAAATATTTTGATGTCACTTAAAATAGTAAAGGAGAAGAATATTTCTTTTTGTCTACAAGGAAAAATAAAAGTGATGTATAGCAATAAATATCTTAAAACATTAAAATAATGCAAAGTTTCTGGAGGAAAACTCTATTGCAAACTGACATTCAACTCCACTAAAATTACCAGGCACAGGTTTGTTCGGTGAGTTTAGACTAAATATACTAGGGAACAAATTAGAGCTAAAAAAGTATTAAGTATACATGTTCTTGTATTTCTTTAAATGCTTTAGTACAGCTGGTCTCAAGATGACCTAACCTAACCATTTAGAAACAAAATATTGTGACACTTAGACATAGATGGAAAAACAGCACAATCCGCTTGGGGCTGGGAAGCAGCCTCAAACTTCATATGAACTTCCTCATCAAATAGGCCCAGTGTGGTTATCAACTTCAGCTCCAGAGCAAAGCTGCACAGCTGAAGGATACACGGTCTCCCCCTTCTATTGATCAATTATTACATACGCATAAATGAAGAGTCATGACAGCCTTTAAGATAAAAGTTTTAATTTGTTCGGCCAGTATTTCTCTAGCTGCTTGACTTGAACTTTTTTATTATGACATACTACATGCTAGAGGGCACAAGAGACCGTTTTGATTGTGCAGTTAAAGGAACCTATTAGAAATATGAAATCATTATTTCTGGAGTATTTGAGACTTTTTTTTTCCTGTGGACAGCTGCTGGCTGTAGAACTGAGAGAAATTTAATTCAGGAAAATATCCTGAGTAATGGAGCGAGAGAGGCTAAATCAGAGTGGTAAATATTGCTAAGCCATCATTACTCGCTAAATAGATATTAGTCATCTCTATTTTTTTACTGCATGCTTAAAGTTCTAAAAAGTCATTGCTTGTGATACCTTCTTAAACAAAACAGAAAAGTCCATCCTCTAAAACCAGAGAAGTCTGCCAAGGTAGCCTTGAGGGTCTAGTTTAAACCCCTGAAGTAAAGAATTCCACATTTCAAGGATTTAAGCGGAAATAAAATAAAATCCAGGCTCAGATTTTCCTTCAAGACTACACTGGTGGAGAAACAGATAAATAAAAAGAGAGAGGGAAGTGCTCATTGTAGGGAAGATAGCATGAGAAAAATATTTGCAAACAATGTGTAAAAACCCAATTAAAAATCTAAGCATCCAGTCACAAATGATCCATGACTGAGGACTTTCTACACATTG
Source organism: Struthidea cinerea (assembly GCA_013397865.1). Classification (NCBI taxonomy): domain Eukaryota; kingdom Metazoa; phylum Chordata; class Aves; order Passeriformes; family Corcoracidae; genus Struthidea; species Struthidea cinerea. Next base: position 795,566 of record VZTI01004282.1, read on the forward strand.
TAGAGTTTATATCTGTGTAGAATTTAGTCCATGGCACGGCTGTCTGTACATGTCTTGGTACATATGGGATATTCTAACAATCATACTTTATACTGGTCTTTCTTTTTTTTCCAGAAAGAGGAAGCATAGTCTTGTTTGAAATATTTGTCTTTAGAGAAGTGCAATTTGATTAAAATAGTCCAAATATAAATAGAAGAATCCTGGTAATCAACCTTAAGTAGGCAGTAAAACTAAAAGCACTATAAAACTTGTTCATGTCCCTATATCTCACTAGTTTTTCTCTTTTGTATTAATAGTCTGAGAGAGGAATCCATCAGACCCAAAAGCAATAAGTGTTATTTGGGAAGAAACAAGTTGACTGTGGGTGGAAGATGGAGCAAGAAGTCTAAGAAAGATGTTTGCCATCAAAATGGGTCTCAGACTGAAACATTAGGACAAAAATATCTCCTGTTAACAAAATAGTGACTTCTGGCACATGACAAAGTGCACATTGAGTTCAGATATGTCTTTCCCATTAATTACAGCACAGTGCGTGTCTCTTTTCACTTAATTATGGCAGCCAAGGGGATAAAGCACCACAGCCACAGGGCAGAACCAAGGCACAGTGGCAAAGATGAGCCTCAAATGCATAGTAACTTCAAATGCATATCACTCAAAAATGACAACTCGGCAGATCAGATTTCTGTTTATTCTAAGTCCAATTCAAATGAGAATGAGGGATTGCTAATTAGGAGGCCAAACTGAAGGTGCAAACCAGGGATTCTGAAAGTCTGAGTAAGCACAAATTATTCAAGCTGAGGTGTAAGGAATCACTCCTGTGTCTTGAAAGGATTATTCAGGTAGAAGAAAAGACATACAAAGCATAATTCTTCTTGTAATTTTGACAATTAACAACCAGAGGTTTGTCAGCCATCAGTTCTGAAAAAATCTAGATGATATATACAGTGTGCTACAGACTAAGAAATGAGTTCTCAGGAAAGACCAGGAGCAAAAATTATTGGAATTTATATGCAAGCATATGAGCTAGAGTATAATGAAGAGGTAATAGAAGAATGTTTTCTTTCACATATATGTATATGAATAAGAGAAGTAGAAATTTGATGGATTTACCTGTACCGATGAGTTTTATAAATTTTTAATATTTCAGATCCAGTTCAGAATATATATATCTATTAAAGAAATATTTCTTAGCAGTGCACTGGTATGGTATTCTCTATGTGGAGCTGAATGATGCTAATAAATCTGCAAACATTTAAAAACTATAATTTAGATTTACCCTGTGTAGTGTTTTTTGGGTAAAAGTTTTTTTCATCTTAAAGAAAGAACATTTCTAAATACATGCTACCACGTGCATTATTGTACCTGGTCAGGAAGTGCTCAAAAAAGAACACTGTAATGTCCTCGATGGCTCAGACGGACATCTCTGCTACCTGAACTTAGGAGAGGTAGAGTTACCCCACTTAGATGAGAATCCAGGCTGCAAGCTCATAACCAATCTGACATATTGTGGAAATCCAGTAACAGAGAAACAATGTGTTGTAATGACCTATTTACTTAGAGTTCATTATTCAGCTGCCAGACCTCCCTGCACTGTCTTGATAGAGCTCCAGATGGAATGTGTATCCCAGCCAAGAGGCAAACTGAGCTGTGACTTCAGCTGTTAACAGGACGTTTTTGTTTGTGAAAGAATTGTTTTTCTCTGTCATTAAAAGGCACCTAAACAAAGAGTCTGTGATACCATAAGTGGTGATGCAATGTGGTGTGAGAAGTACTTCTGACACAGTGACTTTTCTGATTATAGTGACATGCTGAATTGTTACTTCATCATCTTTTGTCTTTAACCAACAAAATATTAAAAAAAAGCTGCAAAAAATAATTTTTTAAAAATCTCTTTTTTTGTTGTTTTTAGCAACCTATTCAAAAAAATAAAGGTACAACCATAAAATTCCCTTGCTTTATGCCAGTAACAAAGATGAAGAACTTGTGTTAGTAACCAATCACAGAGAAATTACTTTATAGCAAAGAAATTAGTTCACTGTGCTTTGATATATTTTAAGCACGCAAGGGCTACTTACAGTACTTGTGGCCGGAAATCATCATATCAAATAATACCTTGGGCAAGTTCAAGGTCTGTCATCTTTCTGGGAAGAGCACCCTGAAGCTACAATTGCTAGAGTCAACTCTAGGCAGTGCAGAATGCACATTTCAAATTGTGTCTGATCACAATGACAGCTGGGATGACACAACACTCAAAAACCAAATGAACAATCAAGAGTCTGCAGCAACATTTGAGAGAATCATTAAAAAATTGCAACCCATGAAAGAAAGGAACAGAACAAACCAACAGAGAGAGCAGAACAAAGTAAGAGCTGTTCATTCTTGTACGTCTCGCTACAAACACAAATATTTTGCAATAATCTGACCAAACACAGGTGGATGGCTTTTTCTGTGGACCTAATGAGACTCTTTCTCCAGTGTACCTATTTTCTGACTGTACCTGAAAAGACATTCTCTTCCCACTTCTTTCTCTTGCAATGTATTTCTAAGAAACTTGGGACTCCCCTCTGTCAATATTCTTCAAGCAGGCAATCTACACTGGTGCACTATGGTGAACTGGTATTTCCTAGTCCAAAAGATGTAAACACCAAAGCAGCTGAAGAACTACTTAGAGTAAATACCATCCAATGGAAAAAAAAAAAAAAAAAAAAAAAGCGTTATTAACCAGGTCATTTAGCTGGGAAATAAAAGACAGACTCTACATGTCAGCGAAGGATCTGGACGAGTGTTAAAATACAGAGAGCATTTGCAGTAAAAATTTCTCTTTTTTAAGATGTTTAACCAATTCAGAAGTGGGACTTTTATGGTTACTTAGCATATAGGGGACTGGATGCTTGATGTCCAAGTCAACCTTCTGTTTCGTACGTCTATGTTGTACTTAACATTTTTTTTCTCAACCTAGAAATTGTTTTCCTCTTAAAGATGGAAATATCCAGCAGAACTCTCTTAACATTTATAATGAGCTGCTATGTATCAAAAGGTCTGGAAATCCTAAACAGACTCAAACTTGAAATGTAACTTGAAATAAAATGCAGCTCAAGTTTATTAGCCAACATGTTAAATTACTCATTTGAAGTAATGTATGATTCATAACTAAGCAAAGTTTGGACATTTCTCCTTTAAAGGTCAGAAGAAGGTGACATGGTTTTTTCAAAGAGACTCTTATTAACATGGTTGGATTGACATTGAGGATAACCATGTACTCTAAGTATTTGTATTCTTTATTTATCTGTTTACACTTATTTCCCCACTGGTGCCTTTCCCATTCTCTCAGCATATTAAACCGATTAAAAGTACATATCTTAAACAAGACAGATCAAAAGGATCATAAAAAAGACAGGCCTCTTAAAAAAAAAAAATCTCCTAAAATGTATTGGACATCGTAAAAAGTGTGAAAGAATGTGGTGATCTGTTCACCCATCGCTTTTCCTATCCCATATTGCTCCCCGCGCTTTCCCCTGCCCCCGGTCCCGGCCATGCCCTTGTGCTCTCCCTATTGGGTCCTGTACCCCAGTCCCGCCCTTGTACCGCCCCTGCGGCCTGACAAAACCCCCCTGCTCCTGGGTCAGGAGGTCTCTCTGCCCCTGGGAACTGCCTGGACAAGGTGCATCAATAAAGCTCTCGCAGGGGCTGCCATGAGGGTCCATTCTCTGCCTCCTTTGCCGCCTCTGTGTTGTAAGGCTGACAGCTAAGGGAGAAAAAGTGCGGGGCTGTCCAAAATGGACTACGGGAGGGCAGAATGGCTGCCTGCCCTAAGAAGCCCCCACAGAGCTCCTAGAGAAAGCTGCAGCTTGCTGAAGTAAACCTAGCATTGCCACAAAAGAAAATTATATGAGGCCAGGAAAAATATTTTATTTCCCTGGGAAAGTGAAGTCTTCAATTACCTGTTGCTTATGTTGCTGAAGCACTGAACAATATTCTCAATTTTAATTATGATAAATAACATTAATATGCATTTGCATTAGTCTTATCTTCTTTCTGGGGTTCTAATGGCACTGATTATGCTTATGGCAAATTTTCAGGTGACTTCAGAGGGACCAGGATAAAAGCCAATGGTCACTGCCACCTCCTTTGTTTGTACATGAACATCTGGAAGATTGTAATGCTCTAATGTCTGTGTGACACGAAAGTGTACAACCCCACATCTAATAACCATGTTCAGGAGTCTGGGATCATATTTTGGAATGTCTGGGGCGGCGGGGAGAGTGTATGTTTGCAGAGGGTGAGGAATCACTTACCTATCAGAATGCTCAGTGCAAATTAAACCAGCTGCATTTAAACCAGACTTTTGAGCCAGGTTCTTCATGTTTAATAATACTTTTTTCACAAGTTGATAGTAGTGGAACTTCAGGGGAGAATTAGTTCAAGCAATGTATAAGCAGAGTAAGAAACACACAAGAAGAGTTTGTTAAGTAAAGCCCAAGTGGGATATTAGCCTGGACTTCAGAGCCACAAATGGGAACACATACCAAATAGAATATGAAATCATATTTGAATATCATGTTTAAAAATCCCAGACTGGACTGTCTGTCAGTTACCAAGTCTGTGGGGAAATATACAGTTACATTTCATTACAATGCTAGTCAGTAGGGCTATGTCTCCAAAAAAGGATTAAGTCCTCTCTCCCTCTCACACACCGATTCATGGCTAATGAACACATAAAGTGAGTCATTACAAGATGTTACTGTTATTCTGTGGCCTGGCTACCTCAAGACCTTAATGGGTTTTTCTGTTTATGGTAATGGGGGAAATTCTCTAACCCAAAAAAGAGTATAGAATTTTTCCTTCACTGAGGCCATGTTTCATCCGCAGATACAGATACTTGCGATGTTTCCACATATAGCTCTGACCATCCTGTTCCTTTCCCCAAGGCAAAACAAGTCCAGACTTTGCTAGTTTAAGAGCAAATTTAAAACATTCCTCTGTATAAAATTTTTCCCATGTAGGGATAATAAACGACAACATTTAGGGATGCTAAACCACGACAAGGGTATATGGCAGGATAAAAAAAAAGTGGGACTACTGAAAATTTGGAAACCATCATAGCAAGGGAAACAGAAATATGAGAATTGTAATCATATTGATGTTTATGCTTGGGAGAAATAAAGTCGCTCAGAATATTATACACTCATTCAAAAATAACTATATCACTAGAAGTGGAAGGAGTTACAGGTTTTGTGAGTACCATTCAATTTTAAAGTGCAGAAATTAAGACAGGATGGACTAAAGAAATAGGACTTTGGTTTGGTGTTGTTGAAATAGAAAAAAACCCATGTTTATTCCTTACTGTCCTTGTCTTTTTTCCTTGCATATTACAGTATCTAAAATCTTTAAGGTTAAACTAAAGCAAAATCCTTCCACTAGATGAAACAAATGTGCAGCTACTGTATAATTAAAGCTTTCTGCTTCCCCCTTTGATGCTCTGATTTCCCTGTAAATGATAGTTTGCTTTTCTTACTTAAGCAATAAAGAAATCCTGAATACTTAATGCATTCTGTGAAACCTCCCATGTGGATCTGTGTTTTTGTGGGTAGACGATGAAAAGGTAGCCTGGAATATATCATGAATTTATCAGAAACCCAGAGGGGTAGTATGAAAACAAAAGAGTGGAATCCAAAGCAGGTGCAAGTGCAATGAAAACTGGTTTGATTTCCAGATTGTTACTTGTTCTTTGTTTAAAACCACAGAACTTGGAAAGGAGTCAAACAAGATCAGGAGATGTATTATGGAAAGCTGAAAATAATCTTGGCTTCAGTTTGCCTTTTAATCAGCAGCAAGAAAGTGGAGAAGTACTTCAGATCTTCTCCATATCTTGCCTTCATTTGCAATGATCTTTTCTGAAAACCAAACCCTGTATTTCTCCAGAACATGCTGTACCCATTACAAAACCATGGACAACTACAAATGTTTCCATAAAACACATTAGCACTGGGCCAGACTACTGGCAGTAAGCACTCAGCTAAGAAAGAGAATAAACACCTTTAGGACATCATTTGACTTTCTTTGAGCTGTGATTCTGGCTGTGGTCAGAAGGGCAAGCTCTGCACTTCTAGTGGCGCAGGATGATGTGGGACACATTGCTTGTCAGTAAATCAGCCCTGAATCCATACCCAACTTAGTACCTAAACAGAACAAATTCATTGCATATGATAAACGTGCTTATTTCCCCATCACCAAAACGCATTTCACTCAAAATTTGTCCTTGTGTCTGCTCCTGACCATGCCCATCTTCTCTGAGGCACATTGAAGTACAGTTCAGTGCATGAATAAATAGAAGGCATACTGATTTGCAATTTTCCTCCTTGTCAGAAGAGCCTGGACAATAACTTACAGACAGACAAAAAGCAAGACCATTAACAAGATGTAGTACTCAGTAAGACCCAAATCCAGTATGTAGCATTAAAACTAATTTTTATATCATTTTCATTCAGGTGTATCATTTTCTGACACACCTGAACAAGGTAATGAATTCTACCATAAAATTACACCCCCAAAAATTAATTTAAATTATTCCTTCCTTTTTTATTTTGAACCTGATGTGAGATTTTTGTATGATAATGTTTATTTCACTTATTCTGGGAGTGCCTTGGTGATATGCTCAATTGACATTGTCTTTGTCTGCAGTCATTATACTTCAGTTGCCTCTCTTCTAGAATAAGGGGTCCTAGTCTACTTAATTATTCTTCTCATGGAAGCTATTCCTTATTTTTCAATATCCATTTCGTCGTTCTCCCTATCTTTAGCCTTTTTTCTACAGCCTCACCGGGGACACCAGGGATGCACATGGACAAAAGGAAAATTCCTCTTTGCTTCTCTACCTTTTCTAATTCTTATTAATTTGTTTATTCTTCCTATTACTGCTGAATATGGAGCTCACTTTCTCATACACTTATAACTCCATAATCGTTTTCTTCTTTTCAACACTTAATTCAAATCCCTCCCCTATAAATGTAGAATGAAGACTGTTTCCTCACATGTGACTCTTACCATTGTTAGTGTTAAATTCCTTTTCTGATTTTACTACCCTAGTACTCAGTATCAAGAGAGCTTCTCTCACCCCAGGGTCAACTTTTGCTTTTAATTCTTATGTTATTTTAGCTCCATCAGCAAACTTTGCCATATCCCTACACTACCTCTGTTCACTAGCTCTTTAGCTCAGCCTGTTTCAGCCATTAATCCTCAAACTATAACTGTATCCTGGGGGGAAGAAACACTGAAGAGGAAGACCTTAAGAACCACCATGGATAACAGTGAAAGAATTTAATATATCAAGGTTGGGAAAGAAAGAAGATGGGAGTCAGCCAAAGCACTTGAGAAAGAGTAACACCTGGTCACTGACAGTAACTAGGAACTAAAAACCTAGAAAATGCAACTACATTTTAACTCTGGAATTCCTTGTGTAAGAATAAATATGTATAAATATAGGTATTATATTATATTTACATATCTATATGTATGTATGTACAAATTATTACATTATACTTACATATATATATGTACGTATGTATGTACAAATTATTTATAAATGAAGCTACTAGTCCTCAGAGGAATTCTCCACCCAGCTATCAAATGGTGACAATTTTTACAATTGCCTTAAAATTATTCTCTTATGACACTGATTTTGTCACTATTAAAAATATAACACTGAAGTTTAATTGCTTTTCTTATGCAAACATCTTTTGAAATAGAGGTAGAGATGTAAAACTTAAATGCTTTCTTATAAAAGTGTTGAAATGCATTTTGAATTTGCCTTCTAACATTATATTAATGTAAGCATTCTGAAGAAAAAAACCAGACTGTTGCTTTGGAAACCAACATAGACTTATCATTGGGTGTTCAATTCAATACCTATTAGTGCTTATACATATGGTATTAATTCTGCATTAATTCTGTCAAAAATGATATCATACTCTGAACGTCCAAATTATGACATCACTAAAACAACTTTGCTCTTCGTGGGTTTGGAGCATGACTGTGCCAGAGCTGACTAGAATTTATTCATGCAGCTGATTCTGACAAGCTCTTTTTAATTAGTTCATGCCCTCATAATGAACAAGAGTCCGTGTTTTTGAAGATTTGCCAGAATAGTTTCTAGTCTCTTCGACTTAAGTGCCAAATGCATGCACTTCTTTATACTATTTATACCTTTGCCTATAATTACTGTTCCCTAAGGTGTGATTGTCCTATTTCATAAGAGTTTGTGCAGCTGCCAACATGAAGATGTAAATAAATTGTAATACCGTTGCTATGAGGTGTAAAAATCCCACAGCTCATATCCAGACCCTTGTATAATAAACTCAAGTAAACATTCCATTTCCTGTAAGCGATTGTGGTTTGTGACTAGATTTTAAAAAGCAGTGCAGTAAGTCATCACTCTTTTAATGATTTGCTGAAAACAAAGTCATGAAAGCATGAAACAAAAAAACAGCTATGTGTAAACATCTATTTTTATGAAGGAGAAATATCTGCATGCAAAGCCGAATGCTTTGTTGTTACCTGATAGTTTTAGGAAGCTGCCCTCATTTCTATTTGCTAAGAAAAATTCTGAGATACTGCTGATATGCCAGAAACAGGGGCCGAAGACTTATGCATAAAGGTGTTCTGAAGGTCACTTCTTCACTGTTTTGAACTTGCTGCAACCCTTGTAGAGATGCTCTCAACTCCCTGTGTTTTTTAAGATGCTGTAGTTTTGTGCATTATGAGTTGGACACCATGGCCAGAGGTGGCCACAGCAAAAATTTTTTCAGATCCATCTTTCCAAAGCAGTGAAAGGTCATAGAGCAGGAGTCCTTCCTTTCATCACCATTCACACCTATCATACGTGGAGAATCCACACAGGATCCTCTCAAAGGCCAAGCAAGCTGTTTTCTCCCTTGCTTTAATGAGGAAAACAACCATGCCGTACCGAGGAATACGGTTTGATAGTTTTTCCTCAACTCATAGTGATTAAACAACCATTTTACTCCTTTTTTCCTGTGATGGGTTATGTTCTGCTCTCTGTCTTCTAAACCACTTTGTACCTAAAGTGTTGACATAACATTTGGTATGAGATTATTTACACCATGGCAGGCACATATCAGTAGGAGGCACCAATTCAATACTGGTGACAGGCACACTGTGAAGATTAAATGAAAAATCATACCAGTGCTGACATCTTTTCAATAGAGAGGTTTTGTATATGTTAGCAGAGCAAATAAATGAAATATTGGGTGCTGGTGGGAGTAAGATGAGCACACGAGTCACATATGTCTGACTTCATGAGTTAAGTTGACCATGGAGCAGCAATAAAATCTTCAGGCCACTTTACACCAGCAGGTGTTTTACATCATGACACAAATAAGGTGGTTTAGCCATGCTGCAGGATTTTTAAGCTCTTTGCTGGAGTCACTTTTTCTCAGTTCCTATAAAGCCATATTACCTAAAGATCGCAAATTCACATGCCCCAGCTTCAACTGGAAAGCGCAGTTAAAACTACCATTTTTAGCTGGGCAGTTGCGGCTTTCATGAGGTTTGGACAGTAGATCAGGAGCTGTGTCGTGACATTGAATTGCAGCTTGGTACTAACCTTTTTCAGGACTACAGTTGACTCATTTTACCAACTCCCTTCTGTTCTCTCCCTCTTTTGAGCATGAAGTGCCCATGGTGAGGACTGTCTGTGACCACGCGCTTCTGCAAGAGCTCTTCACTGGGGCCTGAGTTGTAGTTGCTGCTGTAGGCAGCAGCCCAATACAAAATATTTTAAAACATTAACCAGCACCTACATAAATTTAGCTTTTAAACTCTGGTACTTTATATTCTAGCAAGTCTTGCAGAGATAAAAAAAGGCCATATCCTGTTGGAAAAGGGGGAATCCCATCTCTACCATGGCATAATATATTTCTGGTCCTAATGAACTGTGGGTTATTGAAATTTAAACCAGTCATTAGCCCAGGACTGAACATTACATGTCCTGGGAATCAGTCCAATGTAATTTGGGGGTGGGAGGGTGGCTCAGAATTCCAGGTTTGTGAGGAAAGCAAGAAATATTTTCCTGGCAGGTTTGTTTAAAAAAAAAAATGGCAGCTGTTCTTAATTGCTGGGAGGGTCAGATTGTTAAAAACAGTCCCAGTGGAAATGGATTAGTGTATGGGAGGATGTCAAGGTGCAAGATAAATGAATTTAGTCTCTAGTCTGATGGTTTATTATCTGGATAGGAACTCCGTGTACTGCGTGTATGCACACGCAAAACTCCCGATGTTATGGATTGGTGTGAAGGCATTATTGTTGACATGACTTTGGAATGACAACATTATTCATGAAAACTAAAGCTGTAAGTGAGTTATGCAAGTTGCAGAAACTGAGTGCAAGTAAGCTCTTTCCATCAACACCACAGGCTGTATGTTTCCTTTAGGACATAATATTTTTCATGAAAATTATTCTAGAAATGTATAAGCTATTTAAAATGGCCATGTGTTTTCTCTCTAGTTTATGTTTCTCTCTCTGGAAAGTCAGATTTTCTCTCAAAGTGTATCATGAACCTGTATCCTTCAGAAGACAGAATGATTCTTATATATTAGCTATCTCAAAAATCAGCATATAAAACACAGGACCTGGAGTTGGTTGACATAGGAATATCATTATATCCTTCCAGAAGGCACTTCAATTAATGTTGTTTCCATTATCAGACTTGTTTAACAGGGCCTGGCTGTACATCACATCCAAGCTTTTCAGATTTCAGTATCAGCTCTGTTGAAAGAGGTCAGGCTAGTGCAGTGCAGAAATCTGACTGAAGAAAAAGGTTATATTTGTCTAGAAAGAGGAACTGTATTTACATAATGTAACTGAGGTCTTACCATGATGACATTCAGGTTTTGGTTCATCTTATGCATAAGGACCATCAGGCACAATTAGAGTTGTCTCTGTCAGATAGAGAGAGTCCTGTTTAAATGGTCAGTGCCACCAGGAGGTTAATAAATGTGACCAGCATAATGTCTGCATTTGGAGCCAAAACCAGAGCCTGCTGGTAAGATCCTGATACATTGAAGTACGTGCTAAATCACTCACCGACCTGCGTGGGGTGAGGGGAAAGGGCAAATCTTCAGGTTGATGCTGCTAGACCTGCTCTTCATCCAGAGCCAGGCAGCAGCTCCTGCCTCTTTTGCCACTTTCTGCTCCATTTCTTCTCTGTGTTCATGCCATGCTGGCCCTTAGCCAGGGCTTCCTCATTTTCCCTGCAGCCTCTCGTGAGGGGTTTGGTTCTGCTTAAAGTAAAGCAAAAAAGTTAGGAAAGCAACTTTATCATTTTTCCTACTGATTATTCTAATGAATTCTTCCACTTAAAGCCACCTGCAATTCTCTAAGTGACTCAAGTACTTTTTAAACATTTGCTGCTGTTCCACATTTCAGCTTAGAATCACAGACCACATGAAATTGTACTTTCCTACTAACAGTTCCACTACCCCCTTTTTTCCATCTGAGTTCTTAGAATGCCTTGTGTACTGATGCTTGCCTGTTTATCCATTTATTGACAGTGAATTCCTTTGATTTTTTTTCAGATATCCCAACCTTACTGATGATTCCTAACACAAACATTGTTTACAATTTTTCTCTAATATCTGTATTATCCATCACTTCTCAAGGATGACAAAATGATTCATCCAATTTTCTGACATAGTTCCTGAGACACATACAAACATACTGTTAGTATTTTCAGTTGTAATTATGACTCATCATCTTACACCTTATCTCTTACCTCGAGAATTCCCAAATTCCTTAATATCAAGTCCTTTCCTTGCATTGGACTCTATTTCAGTTTTCTGAAAGCTACCATATTGTCTTAAATAACATCTTGAACCTTGGAATCTAACTGTACTAGCTTCTAAATGGCTTTCTATTTTATATTTTGTTAAGATGCATTCATTCCTCTGTGACTCCTGGGATGCCTAAGAAGCCTCCATGCTGAGTGTAAGGATTTTAATTTCCTCACTTTTGACTGTAGGGTTTTTTAACTAACTTTCCCCTTGAAAAAATTTCATTATCAAAAGTTTAGTGTCACAGTCCCACATTTGATTCAATCACTCCCTTGAGAATGTTGAACTTAATTATACCGTGGTCACCATTAATTAGTGGCTCAGCGATAGTTACTTTATGAACCAACACTTGTATATTACATAGGACCGAGTAACATTCCCTCATGTGTGCTGTAGAACCAACTGCTATAAAAATTATAGTCTGAGAGGTCAAGAAGTTCTCTCTCTAAATTGTCCATTGGAAAGGATAAATTTCTATGCAGATAATTGAAATTCCCCATTACAACCATTACTCAGTCTTGGTTGCCCTACTTGTGCCTGCTGACACTTCACACCTCAACATTAATAAAATGTTTTTGAAAAGTAGGAAATTCTGTCATAGGTTATTAAAACGGTAACATGTGCTTTCATACTAACTTGAATTCCAATATCAGAATTCTCTTCAGGGCAAAAGGTTTGAAAATGTTGGAAAAAAGTGTAGTATTCCTGTGAAGTTCTCAAGCAACATTGCTCAATATTATTTTAATTATTGGACTGTTAATAGCTTAAAAACTGCACTAGTATTCTAATAAAAAGAAATATTTTGCTGCATCTATTGTATTAATTCTCCCTGTGCTGACTTCTGTATTCACTGAATTCTTTGCATTATTATGATGTAGTGCTATTTCTACATCTTTATAATATATTACTCTCCCTACAGCTGACAGGTATCCTCGTACTCTGTAAGAACTTGTCATGCTATACTAATATGATAAGAAACCTCATTCACAGATGTTCAAAATACAGGCATCTTGTATTAACCTTTACAGATAGTCTTCTTAATTTCATACTCTATTTATTGAAAAGATATCTACTTTTTCTAACTATTATCTCAGATTGTTGTGTTGGCAGGGGAAAAAAAAAGAAAACCTATTAGTTTTTTACTGTACATTTGTAACATAACTGTAATTACATTTTGTTTCCTGGAGTTAAAGATACTAAATTATTTAAAATTATTTCTGCACTGATGACTTTTTGTTGTGAAGTACTATTCTGACACATCTGATTTCAGTGGTTTTAGACAGTGGTATATCCAGTGAGACTGTGGCCATGATTTCACTAGGAAGCAGCCAGATGCTCACAAAAACAGAAAAGATACTATTTTCAAAAGAGATGGCTGAAAGATCAAACCCTTAGGGGAGCTAGACTTTAACCAGACATGTCCAACGTGCTGATACACCACCACTTGTAATTTAGAGGACTCTGCTGATTCTGGTGCATGTTGTCTTTCCTGTCAAATTCAGCTCTGCGACTTCACAAGGCCCAACAGAGGTGTTAAATCAGGGCCTTTCACCCCTCAGATACAATTAACATATTCTACAGCCTAGCACAATCTGTTTAAATAGAAGAAATCAGGGCAATGTGACGGAAGTGGCACTAATGATGTCAGGAGAACTTGGCTGACTTATATCCTTATCTCTAGTGGTCTGCAATGTTCTGTGTGGTATATTTTTCTACCTTCTCTAAAATTCTCCACATATGACAAGTCATATATGTAAAATTACTAGCATAAAACCTTATAGTGAGATTAAAATTCAGGAATTTGTCTCTTTATGGCAACTGTTTGATACCTACTCAGTGAGAAAATACAGCACTGCCTTCTAGATTCTGATAACAAATGCTTTGTTTTGGGAATTTTCATATCTAAAAGGCTCATCCAGCCCAGAATAGTGATGATTTAAATTTCAGATTGTGAAATTCCTTCCCAGAGTAAAATATACACACACATCCCAAAAAGGGGGAAAAAAAAAAAAGAGCAGAAGTTTGTATATTAACATTGGATTTTAACAAGATATCTTCCAAAGACAGAAAAGGGAAATAAGTCCAGTGATGGTGGAAATTCCAATGTCTCAGGTGAAAAAATGCTAATACAGCTTTTGGATATGGTTATAACCTTTGCCAAGGAAGAAGTGGAAAATCAAGAGGTTCTTGGAAAACGAAGAGGTTTTGACTGAAGATCAAGACACTGACTCCAAAGAGCCTGAAATTCTACAAAGGCTGTTGGCAGCTTGCGTCAGTGAGAACAAGTGGAAACAAACCAAAGAAATTTATCTTGTTGCATTGGCAGCTAAACTTAAGAGAGAAAGAAAAATGTGTTTATTCTTAAATTTTGTAATTACAACACCTCAGCAGCTTTTCTCTTTCACTGTGGCCCTGATTTTCCATTGCCTTAAAATATTTTTATTCTGTTTTTATTTTCTTTCCCTTAGTTTTTGTATTATCAAAGAAGTCCAAAAGTGTTTTAATTTATGTAACAAAGGGGTTAATATTCCTGATGTTTTCTCTGCTGACATGCTGAACAGGGTCACCAGATGTGATTCATAAGTTGTTCTTGCATGAGGCTTAGCAAAAGCACAGCTGTGGTTACACACTGGGGGTGGAGGGAAAGGGGAAGAGATCCTGACCCCATTGGAGTCAACGGGAGTTTTACTATTTACTTCCACGAGACCAGAATTTCACCCTGAGTACTACGTGGGTCTTGTTTGTTTTTCTTTTTTCAAAAGGATCCTTACTGTCACTATTGCTAGATTTCATAGAGATTAGATGTGAATCAATAATGGATTTAATTATTATTATAACCACCAATCTACAATATTGGATGACAAGTAAAATATGACTAAAAGCTTTGCCTCATGATGAAACCTTGTTTTGTTAGACAAAATGGGGCGGTTCATCCTTTTTTTTTCCTCGAAGTATTTATTTTCCTGAAAAAATATTTGCATCTAAATATGAGCATCAGAGAAAAATAGTTTATTCTAGTTTAAGTCTTTCACACACTCCCAAGCTCTCTGTTTTCCGCTTCACAATTTTACAGTGTTTTGAAAAATAATCTAACTTTTTGATTGGCAGGAGCAAAGATTTAGTTGCCTCTAACACTATGTGTAAGACTTTCACTGAACTTGGTTCCATGCCTGTTTCTTAAATATGAAAAACTCAAAATTTAACACAACCAAAGACTTAACAGAACCTACTTTTACCAGTGCTTTCACGCTAAGCTGATTCCGTGTACATTTTTATTAGCTAAATGCAAAAAATTTAACTTAGCTAGAACTGTGACTAAAGTAGCTTCAGAAAATCTTATAAATACATGCATATATGAGTAACGTAACTGCAGATGAGAAAATCAGAACTATGGCTATGTTAAGAAGGAACTTAGGTTTTGAAAAGGATCTTTCCTACATCAATTTCTACCACTTTCCACTTATGTGTAAACTAGTCCATGATGGTCATTTCCTGTGGTATTAGCTCTTCCTATTCTTCTATCTACAAAAGGTGAGGTTTTGATATGAGATCTTCTAATTCCTCAGTGGAAGTGGGTGCTCCATGATCTCTGTAAGTATTGAACAGGCACACACATGAGACTGGAAATGTGATTACGTAGGGACACACTCAGCCTGGATTACTAGTTGTTATCTGGTACTTGAATTCAACTATGAGATTGTAGACTGCAAAGCAGATAGATACGCTCATCTGCTTTACAGAGCTTTATAAACTACTGTGACATTTCTTCTGCTTCCAGTTTCTTGGCTTTAACAGGAATGAATAAAATTCATTGACAACAAAGGAAATTTTTTCTTAACAATAAGCATTTTCTGTCCAAAATGTACAGCCTGACAGGAAAAATAGAGTCCACCTTGGAATACTTTCATAAAATATTAGTACATTTCAATATCTTTTATATATTCACTAATTTACTTACTTTCTATGCAAACATCAGTACAGTGTTTTCACCTCAATACTCAGGATGGTCCTTCTTTCAAACACAGACACAAATGCAATCAACGCTCATTAGACAATTGCTGAAGGGCAATCATCTAATTTTTCTCAACCACACCCCAGGTAACTGCAATGACCTGAAAGCAATTGCTGGCTGTTTCACCAAAGAATGTGAAAACTGGAATGTTTGCTTCCTGTGTCTGATTTTCTAAGATCATTGAAGAAATATGCATGTTTTATATATATATAATGTCTTCACTAGTATATTAAACATGCATATAGCTGTTCTGACTCCATAACGATAACTTTCTAGCCTTTGAAAAAGAAATTACCAAATGCAAAGTCCCTGCTAATCCTGGACCTTTGCTAAATTCCACAGTGAACCTAGGAACTGCTTGAGAAAAGTACATGCTGACCAGGGCCAAAATAATTTAGGTACTGTTCTAGCAATTTAGCAATGTAGATGTCTGATTTCCAGTATCCAGGAAGTTCCTTGGCTCTGTTTAATATCATAATAAAGGTGGAACTGGCATTTGCTTGTGTATATGCACCTTTTCTATGACATAATAACGTATCAATTTCTGTATTTCAGTAATATTCTGCAGCACAGTAAACACCAGACCCTTCCCAGCAAACTACATAAAACTTACTTCACAATGACCCAAAAATCAAGTGACTACTTAACCAGATGGGATATTTTTTATGTTCTGAAGTTCAGTGGATAAAATAATCTTTGGCTCTTACATAGGACCATTCATCCAAGCATTTCAAGAAACTTGGAGGCACTAAACAAGGAAAAAGATTCCTTTGGGAGCAGCTGGAAGACTGTGTAAAGAAAGCAGTTCAAATCATTATGAAAGTTATTAACAACAAGGAAAAAATCTGCTTCCAACAGAACTGTTAGGCTCTGATATGTTTCATTCTTGTTACTATACTAGTTTTGTTGGGAAATAATTCACAATTCCTTCTTTTTAATAAGTATTTTTTCATCATTCAGGCAAATGTAATACCTTGGTTGTTACTTTGCACTCTGAAAATTTATTGAACAATGAAGAGAGGACAGTGTAAAAGACTTTGAGATGTTGTCCATCAGTCTGGTATCTGAGCTCACCATGGAGACCTGGAGTGCAGAAGGAGGAAATACTTCACCATCCACTCATCTGGGGCAGATGAATCTGTTACAGTACCCAGAAAAGGGATTTTGAAAGGTATTTACATATGTTCTCATGTAAGATTTTATTGCTAAAACATTTTATTTGATCTCTGGATGCTGTCAGCCTCCAGTTCGGTCTGATATTTTGTGGCAGGAAGGACCACGCTATGATCCTGTCCAGGAAGGCTGAGTTTCCAATGCCTGATCATTGGCATCAGGGACCGCTTAGACGCGTCATCCCTGAAGGAGTTATTGCCTGGTGGTGGGTGGAGGAGCAGGTAATCTCTGAGGACAGGAGGGAAGGTGGCAAATAAGCAGCAGTGGCACATTGCATCAACCAAGGAAGACTTTTGACTCCACTCCCAGTGAGGTCATGCCAGTGGATAAGAGGAATGAGCCTCAGCCCAGGCAGCAGAAGCCAGATTTTATTTTCCGTTGAAGTTTTTACCTCACAAATCCATAGCAAGTCGTCTCCTCACCAGGAACTTTTCCAAGGGGAGGAGCAGAGGGCTGCTTCTCAGTTTAACAAATGCTTGTGGCTGGACAACTCCTTTTTGAGTGGCTTGTTTTCCTTTTTTCCCTCTTGCTGTTCTATAGCAATGTCACACTCTGTGAGAGCACATGCACGTATTTGTACAAACCCTCACTTTTGTAGGTCGTGTCTCTCTCTTCAGCAGCTACCCAAAGCCAGGAGCACACAGGCACTCACCGCATGTGCAGTGTTATCGGCACAGCACAGAGAGAAGCTCCAACCCAGCCTTGAACCAGGCAACTTGGGCAGCATGTGTGTTCTGGCCTGACAGACAGAAAACTTAATAAATTGCAAATGTGTAATCACACCACCTACCTAAAATTCTCCCAGTTACTTCATTTATTATGTTTTACTGGCTTCCAACACAGCATTTTATCTTTCCATCTTGAAGAGCTTTTTAAGAATGTACAAGAGGCAGCTGGTTTCTACCTTTCCAACGGCAGAAATGAATAAGGTAAAGCAAGTTCTACCAGTGCAGTTATAAGCAACGCAAAAATTTTAGTAGTTTGGATGAGATTTCTGGAAAAAAAATTTTTAAAAATATGTAATATAGAAAAATAATGTTCCTTAATAATTAATAGTATATTATTAATGAGAAACCCTAACAAAAATGTAGTCTATGATTTCAAGTTTCTTTTGACTTTCAGCACAATGTATAGTCCATGTTTAATCCTCCTTTTGTCCTGTTTTTGTCAGCTATTACTTCTTCAAATGTATGACATTGTTAATCAGTGTTAAAGATTATGGAGTGATTTCCATTTTGATTCTCTTGGTTTTACAATTTGTTTGTACAAATCTAGAAACTGCTTATTACAGCATGCATTTCCCGGGCTTGTTTTGTGTCTGAATTTTACAATAATTTTATCCTCAACTGTTCAGCCTTTTTTTTTAAAGATAAGAACAAAATAGATGAACATTCCAACATGTACGGCAACACAAAGTAGAGCACCACCAGCAACACTTTAAGTATCAAGTTTCACATAGCAAAGAATTAAACAGTGGAAGTTTTGAACACAGGCCAGTGTGAAGGCCAAAGATTAAAAATGAGATAAAGGACTCAGGCAATCTCCCAGAGGATCCATTTTTTGGGTAATCACTAGCTGACAGGATCTAAGACTGGATCAATTCATATTCACTTCTTCCCCTGTGGATTTGCTAGTGGCTACTGTCAGCATCAGTATAACTTTCATTGAGAGGATTCTTTGGAAGTGTTACATTTGGCTTGAAAAGAGCCATCATTGGGTAACATGCCTATATAAGATAACTTCCATGGCTAAATATAGATGTTCTTGAGAGAGTAACTATGAAATATGATTAATAATAGCTGGGTAATGGAATATATAAATTCTAGAAACAGACTTCATAAGTGAAGGATAAGTTTTAACAGGATAAAATTTTATAGCAACCAACAAGCACTTAAATGGCCAAAATACTTATGAATCATTTAAAATATCTGTGACCAAGCATGAGGGTTCATTTTTAAGCTCTGAAACTTCTAGTAATTTTGTATGAAATTTCATAATCTATAACCAGGCTTGCTGAGTCCAACAGGTATGTGCTCAGTACAGCAGTTTTTACATGACACACTTTAGGAAGTCCTATAAATATCAATCCAGATGACTGACAAAGCAACCTGGATACACTTAGATTAAACTGAGAGTATTGAGTAAGGGCCTATAAAGGCTATTAACTATTGTTAGGTTGTGTCACAATCCACATGCCTTTCCTAGGATGACCAAGGATTCCTCTGCAATTTCAAAAAACATCGGGGGACTTTTACCCTGTAAGACTCCTCCATGACGGCAGGAGATTTTAATGTGCATTTGGTGAGATGGAAGTTCTGATGGATGGTGTTGGAAGGGGCTACTATCAGAGATACTGGGATAGGAAAGGACAGATGTTTGTAATGCTGCATCTCATTTTCCAACCTGTCAACCGTTTTTTCAACTGGAGTGGCCCCATTATTTTTTTTCCCAAATCTAATGTGTATTTCCATTCTGAAATTCAGCTCTGCTTATTTAGGGAATCCTGTCATATTTACTGATATACTTACTGGGAAGCAGAAAGCACAGAAAGTTTCCATAAAATATCAAGGTCAACTTCAAATGAGTGTATTGACTGAGGAAAATATAGGACTTAAAACAAAAGATAAAAAGTAAAATATCTGCCAATAGCTGGAAAGAGAAAACACATTTTGTGTGATGCTTTGTTGTTGGTGGTGGTTCAGCACTCAGGCAGAAGGTTAGGCATGATAAATTAATTCCAAAGAGGTGATCACACAGCATGTACCCAAAACAGCCCCACTTATTGCCGTCAGCTATCTCTCCCTAGTTTTGGAGATGTGGTTTAGTGGTGAACATGGTGGTGGTGCTAGGATGATGGCTGGACTTGATGATCTTGGAGATCTTTTCCAACCTTGACTATTTTATATTTCATGATTCTGTTACCTTGGAGAGGGGAAGCCTTAGACTATTTTTTTTTTTTTTAACTTGTCTGTGTTTTCTCAGCCTGTGTAAACTTTAATTCTTATTAGTTATCAATCACAAGAGTGATACGAAAGTGGATCAATATAGAAGTATCTGAGCTGTGCAAAAAAGAGGAGTGGAGAGTAGGAAGAAAATGTTAATCTTTCTTTGGTCATAGTTAAATGACAAATCATAATCTCTACTATGTATAATACACATAGGGACTGGACATAGTAAATATATACAGTTTAAACCGGAATGGAAAAAGTTCCTTGATCTCAAAAAACTTCAAGGAATTAAAAAATTATCCCATTCTATCTTTACAATGTTGTATAAAAACGGACTATCACTATATTTCTCCCTGTGAAAGCATACAAATACTTACCCATTCATACAGCAATATCATTTCGCTTCAAGCAGGTATGTGAATATAAGTATTCTTGAATGTAAAAGTCTTGGATTCAAATCACTACTTTTAACTATTTTTTTTTGGTGGATTGCTCTCAGTGACTCTTGATGGAGAAAACTAAATAACCCCTGCACTGGGAAACTGAACCTTGCTTTGTTCCTTTCTGTGTGAGTACAAGTTGGTTATTTTTCTACAGTTGGTAAGTTTCTGTCTGATCTTGACACAAATGTAATCAAAACTGAAAACATTTCAAAGTTTGTTTTCCCTCACGCTTCCTTTTTTTTCTTATAGAGTAAAAAATTTATTTAAACAGTATTTTTAAAATAGTCACAGCAAATTCTAACCAAATTGGCTCTCAAAATGAACAGATATATCTTAGTGGAGTTGAACCGCAGCCATAGATGGAAAAGACAATATCAATAAATTCAATGGCCCTGCAAATAATAAAATTGTTAAAAGAAATCTTCCAAGAGTCCTGGGCAAGGTAGAAAAATACAAATAACTAAGAAATAGTAGAGAGGACAAGGAGGAGCGGGA
>VZTI01004282.1:816523-930784 GCA_013397865.1 Struthidea cinerea
GAGAAGGAGAAGGAGAAGGAGAAGGAGAAGGAGAAGGAGAAGGAGAAGGAGAAGGAGAAGGAGAAGGAGAAGGAGAAGGAGAAGGAGAAGGAGAAGGAGGGAATGGTGACCTACATGAAGCTGAGGAAACATTTTCTATATGTCTGAAAAAAGGTGAGAAAAAAAGTAGGGAGTTTCCTACTTATGCCTTAAGTGAATGCCATAATATAGTATAGCAACACTGAGGCTGAGAAATTCATTTTCACTTCAGGTCTAGAAGAGAGTTACTTTGGAGTGTTATTATTCCCAAAATTCTCAGGAGGACTGTGGCAGACAGGATTGGGCCTACAATCTTGAATGCCATTATTTGAATCTGTCTTTTCTGTGTCACACTAGTTTGAGTGTATATAGTATATTACCTTTAATTAATTGAGTGTTTATGTGTTAAAAAGTTATTCACTTGTGCAGAGAGTGATTTGCTGGGATTTATGATGGGAACATTTTATAACAGCAGCATGTGTTTCCCTACAATTTGTATAGGTTCATTCATTATAATTTTTCCTGATGTTTTGCCTACCATATTATTAACTTCCCCAAAGCAATGAAATAGCAGCTTGTCTTCTCACAGCAGAGAAACGAGAGGAATAATTATGAATG
The DNA here is from genome assembly GCA_013397865.1 of Struthidea cinerea. NCBI lineage: Eukaryota > Metazoa > Chordata > Aves > Passeriformes > Corcoracidae > Struthidea > Struthidea cinerea. The sequence continues at coordinate 817,160 of VZTI01004282.1, forward strand.
TGGAAATCCCAGTGAAAACATGCTTCTATTGAAAGGGCCTACTGGTCCAAATAGAGGCCTGCTGGATTTATGAAGTCTATAAAAAAAGCAAACATACAGAAAAACAGATGCTTTTTTGCTTCTAAAAATCTTGGAAGTCCTACACTTAGGAAAAAAGGGGGGAAGGGAATAGGAGAGAATGTTACATTTATCATAGAATCATAGAATCGTTTAGGTTGGAAAAGACCTCTAAGTCATCAAGTCTGCTAACTGGGCACTGCCAAGCCCAGCACTAAACCATGTCCCTAACATGGTTTATGCCACTATTAACAAAAATTTATCTTTTACTATAGGCTACAAAGTCTGAATAAATTGTGAAAGCTTCAAGTCTTTGCCATGCATAACTATTTAATTATTTGCAAGTGTTCTTTTCAAGATGTAAGAATTTGTGAGCATAGCATTTGATTTGCTACTTCTTCAGTAGCAAAATCACCTTTAGTTCAAAGGGATTGCTCTTTAGTACTCTTTGCACACAAAAATTTACAATAATGGGAAAATGAATAGCATTCACTGATGGTGGTAGTGGAAATTTTTTTCCAGGCTGTCAGTGAAGATGTAGAGGGAAAGCCTGTGAAATCAATTCCAGAAAATGTTGTGGATCACTGGTTATTTTACAAAGATCCAAAGCTGACAGGACCACCACAGTCATTTGTGTTTATTGTTCAAAAGGGTGCTTTTTTGGACCATCCCTACCAAAACCAATCTCGTTTAAGAAAAAAAGTAAAGGGGGGTTGAGGGGACCAAAAAAGCAGGAGGCAGAGTAAGCAATGAGCCCTCTTCAAGCCCCGCTTGAGGATAGCCTTCCCCAGCACTGCCCTGGCCCTACCCCTCGCTTAGGCACTTTGTATTATTACATGTGCACTCTTCATTGTTTTTTCTCACAACAACCCGGTCTGCTTCTGCACTCTGTCGTCCGGGTGGCCACTCATAAAAAATGTGATTTACATTCTTGTTTCTCTCTCGCCACCTTTTCACTTCCTGTTGCTTCTGCAGCCCATACTTTGCTTCACTTTTCTGTTCTTTTAATCTGAAAACTGAATTTATATACATTTTATGCTTATTGCTATTACATTTGTGCATGCCGCAGAGGAAAAAAATTAAACACTGTCATCATAATTGCCCTAGTTTTTCTTTTTTTAAATAATGTATAAATGATAAATTATTCAAACAATGAAAAAGAAAAAAAAATACTTTGCTGATGACAAAACAATTCAAAATAATTGAATTTAAAAAAAATAAATAAAAGCAAAGAATTTTATCTTAGTTGCTTCCCATCACATTCCAAAATTTTTCACACCTAAAAATAATCACATCCAAAATATTATTACACATAGACTACAACATGATCCTTTGCAACAGGTAGAAACTCATTTCAATGTCACTGAAAAGCAATGCAAGAAATCTAAAGATTGGAGGTGACACAGAGTCACGGTGGATTTGACAGATGAAGTCATGGAGCTTGAAAACATGTGCTCACCTTTTGCCAGGACCAAACCTCAAACAGCCAAATTCAAGTCCTTTGAAAGAGTTAAGACAATTTACCCCCACTGAGGAGCTGCCCCTGTGAATATAAATCCATGCTATAGCAGAATAAAAGGGTCATTTTGTGCTAATTCAGTCCCACTCAGCAGCAAAGCTTGAGCAGAAAGATCTGTCATCAAGTTGAAGCTCTCTGACTGGCTGTACACTTCTTGCTGTAAATCTCACAGATTCTCATAAAAGCAGGTCCATCCTGAGTTCTCGTTGGAGACTAGAAGTAGCCCTTAGCATTTTTAGAAATAGGCAGCAGATATGGCTGTTTGTTCTTTATGCCCCTGTCTGCCTTAAATTCAGATCCTGTTTTCTCTATTAGGGCTAAGGAAAGAAAAGCAATTAACTGGAAGAACATGTGAACAAGTGAAGAGATTCAGAGTTCAAGTATGCACAAAAGATTTGGCTGCTCCCCTGGAATTTATTTAAATTGACCTGATTTTTTTTTTCAGAGTTAAGGAATGATACATCATGCCCACAGTCTTCCAGCTGGTAAAGCAATCCTTCTCTGTTCCCCACTCCTCAGAGGCAGTCTGCTCTCTTACCTGAACATTTCTTTTTAAAGGGTAAACAGTTCCAGCACCATCAGTCTTTCAGGCACACACGTTTTAGCTTCACAGAGCTTTTCATCTGCCCTCAGTACAGCTGAAAGGGAGCGCAGCCCCCGCAGCTTCAGGTGTCTGAAAAGATTCAGAAATGTGCCAATGCCAAATCTGCCCCACACATACCATACAAATGTTTCAATATTCTCACCTCAACATTACTTCTCTGCAAGTTGATGAAAAAGTCTATGCCTATTTCAGCGCACAGCATTGGGAATTTGCCTTAGGAACCAAAGCCATGAGCTCAGGGCTTGCAGTCAGCAACTTCTGGCTTCTCATCCCAGCTGTGACACTGGTGTACAGGATGACACTGGGGTAGTCATTCTATGAGAATCTGTCTTACGTTCCTTAGCCATAAGATAGAGTTCCTTGTTTTTCACAACTCTTTTGGGAATTAGTTACTTACTTCTGTGTGAGGGAAGGGGAGAATTATATAGGTGATAACAGTTATTCATTAATAATAGGAAGAAATAGGGAAAAATGCTTCAAACCCAGGAATGATAAACTATTTTTAGTATATCAATAACAGTAGCACTTCTGTAACTTAACATCAAGGCAATTAGAAGATATTTTTTAATCAGTTCTCATGCTTATTTTGTAAAATAGTGACTTAAGATTCTTGTTTAAACCTACATCATAAATTACTACAATGAAGTGATTAAGTTAAGTCCCAGGCAACATAGCGAACATAATGGCTATGTTCATTTGTATTACATCAAGTGGTTTGGTGGACTTTAGCTTCTACTTGATTTGAGGTACAGAAACATCATAAAGAAATTGAGGTGGAAAAGTCTGTCGGTAGAAACCAGGGCAAGGGAAGAAGAGGTCTAGATGTGCCCAGAGTGCATGACAGAGTTTAAAACAAACAGGTTTGCCTGTCCCCTGCCCAATCTTCTTAGCTCCAGAACAGCCTTGGTAGAAAATGTTAGTACTATTAAACTACTAGGTTTAAGCTTTAGCTAGTATATTTGTGTGAAGTTACACTTCTGCAAAACACTGAGTGTTATTTAAAGAACTTCTTGCAAATCAAGGTACAGCAAGTATGTACCCTTAACAACCGTAAGCCAGGGAACAAGGGCTCTCACTCATGGTTAATGGCTCCAGTGATTGGGCTGCAAAGCAGAGAAAAGTAAGTAAAGTCTTCAGAGGAATATTGAAAGATTTATAAAATCATGTAGGAAAGAAAGGAAAAACATTCAGAATCTCTCCATGGAGGAAAAGAAAAAAAAGGAAAAATAATCAGAAGCAGCAAGTTCAGTGGTTATCAGGACTAAAATGAACTTTTTCTTCTCTGCTTTGAAAAACCTTCAAATACAACAAATATTCCTCAGACTGAAACCTCTTTGATTTTAAATGTTTCCCAGTGTCTTTCTTAAGTGTTTTGTTTTAAATGATGAAGTTTTAATAAATAGTGGACACATAATAAGCTTCTGTGGGATTTGGACTTTATCCCACAAGTGAGAGGAAGACCTCATAACTCAAAGAGTGATGAAGCCGCAAGAGACTTATGAAGGTTTTTCCGCACTAGTGGGATTAATTCCATATTCCACAGATGCCCATTATATAGAGGTTCTCTGTTTATACTGCAAGGAGGTAAGAAGATTTTTTTTATATTAGATTAAAATGTCAGGGTTGAATATAAATGTCTTAGTCAGAAGAGTAAAAGAACAGCTGCTTTGTGGTGTCACAAAACATCCAGAAAACAGTGACTGGGTTAGTGGAGAGACATGCATTGAAAATGGTTTTTGTAGCAAGGAAGCATCACTACAGATCACTTGCTCCCTCTAATAGTAAGGAAAGGAGCCCTTATCTTTTGAAGAGGATTTGTGAATTGGTTTTCTTCATCACTTCCAGCATTCAAGCCCCTGTTTCTACTGCCCTTGGGCTTTGCTGCTTCATAACATTGACGGGTCTCCCCAATATATCAAGATCACTGACAAAGGAAGAGGTGAATTTACAGAAAAATGGGCTGCCCTACTTTGACTAAAATGAACCTTTAGTTCAACATTTTGCAACTCTAGAAAACCACTGAAACTAAGCTGACTGGTAACGTCCTGGTAACAAGGAGTGTATTCCATATGAATCAGTGATGCATTTGCTCAGCAAAATGCCCAAACACTGCCTGTTTTTATGTTAGACTACTGCCTTGCTGTATTATGCCATTATTTTTATATGGCAATTCTCCTCTCTGTTCTGAAGTATTTCAAGACTGGATATAACCTTCAGCATAAGAAAAAATCAGGCTCATGTATTTACATAATCTGTTTTCTTGGAGATATTTGTCTTTTAATGTCTTTTACTGTTTATCTTCAAAACGAGAAGGCTCTAAAGCACAAATTTTGAAAACAGATTTTGGCTTTGATTTGAAGACCATAAGCTTTCATTAAGAGACTGAGTTCTCTGCAATACTAAGTTTTAAATTAAAACCTACATTGTTCACTGTTATAGTGGAATCCTCTCTATTTTTCATGACATTAGGCAAAACATTTTGGTTTATGTGGGGCATAAACACTCAAAGTAACTTCTGACCGTATGTGCCTTGCAATGTGTAAGCCCCGAAGCAATGTATCTCTCTGGATTTCATTCAGCGTGGAGCAAGCTGCCTGTAAACACTGTATCATTCTGCCCAGCTTTTAAATACCTGGGAAAATCTGTCCTCATTTATTAAACCCAGCTGCTGCTTATGGGTTCAACTGAAACCTGCAGCTTGAAATATCCAAATAAGAGGGCCATGTCTGAATTTCAAAACTCAAGCAGCTATTTCAGAATGAAGTCTTGCCATAACCACAGAGCACAGACCTGCAATGAAGACTGGAGTCGGGGGCCATCTGGCATGGGGCTGCAGAAATCCAGATCATCCTGCTGGTTAGTGTTGATAGTGCTGGGCAACTGGGAGAACACACCCTTCTTTAATACTCTGTCTGATGCTCCTTTCAGAAGAGCCCGCTGAGGTGCCCAAGCTGTGGTCTGGTTCCTGTTGCTCCATGGAGAACTGGTGAGCCACAAAGGGCTGGCTCCCTCCCTACTGTGAAGGCAAAAAAATAAGGAAAAAAAACCCAAACCCACAACAAAACAAAACAGAATGAGAAGAGCAGAAAGGGGGTAAATAAAGTCAAGAGAACAAGCTGATGGCAGGATTCATGCTTTTCAAAAAGGGAACATGCTTCTGTGCAAATAAAATCTAAGTCTTTTTTAACCATTTATTAGCAATTATGCTAATATTGCACAAAAACATAATTTCTGCCATAGCCACAACTGTGTAAGAGCCAGTGTTCACAACAGCCTCTCCTAAGCATGGATTGTGACCCATAAGGCAGCCTCTGTGAGCTGTACTGTCTCACTAAGAACAGATTGGAGACCCCCATGCTATGCTGAGAGCTTCAACACCCATGCCAAGAGTACTAGAAATCGGGAAAATATCTGGCCTTCCTGTGATGCCATCTCACTTGGCAGCTTGGTCTACATCTGCCTTAACCACAAGTCTATAAATCTGAGGCTCTGCTCTGGGTAGGATGCAAGGAAAAGATCCTTTTAAAGGTCCTTTTACCCTCTACTTCTCATGGATCGGTATTTTGAGGTTAAGTATTTTTAAATATTTATTTTTAGTACTTTAGCATATCTACTTGCCTACTTAAAATAGCTTAAGAAGTATTTTGGGCACGAAAATACAAACACACCTTTAATGAAGTTTTGGAGTTACCTCCCCATCAATGACAGCAGTGTGGAGAGGTGCTGTGGTAAGTTTCTAATAGGGCTCTGATACACCCCATTGCAAAAAAGGACAAAGTTAAAAATAGCAGAACTTGAAGGTGAGACAAAGAAAAGAACACTAGAACATCAGTAAATTTCTTCAATTTCTCTCTAAAATTTTGTCTTTACTTTTAAGCATAAGTTTTACTAGTCTGTCTCAAGGAAGCTAACACTGAGTTTAGTCAAGAGGATATCTTTAACAGGATCTGCAGTGTGATGGAGAAAACTGACCAGCAACCCAATCAGAAATTAGAAATTGGATTATGTTCTATCAACTGTATTCTATAAATCACCTTCTGCACTCTGGACCTGGTCTCTTCTGGCATACATTTTTTGCATGATGGTAATTTCACAGCTTCTTTATGGAGTTCTTTCAAATTTATACTAACACTGTGGAAGCCTCTACTAATATTTCTGCATGCTTTCCTACTAGGTTGAGGCAGGGAGTGGAAAGTTAGATGCAAAGAAATCCACCACAATGACATCATCCCCTCCCAATACAGAAAGATTTCTACACCTAACTCATCCTATCCAATCTTTCCTACATGGGAAAAACACGTTGTACCCCTTTTCTAAAATCTCCTTCACTGGAATGGTACTATGCCTTCACAGGGAAGCAGGGAGGAAGGTGAAGGAAGATGACAACTTGGAGATTGCAGTATCCTCTCCTTGATTGATGTAAGTGCTCCACTGGGGGTATGACTTCAATTCTTTCCTTGAAACATGAATCAAACGAGGCCACAAGCAAATATATTTCCCTGTCAAACAGTTCACTTCCTGGAGACAGTTAAGAGCTGATGTGACATACTGTGCACAGTTTATTTTTGCTTTTGGGCCAGAAAATTGCTGTACTGTTTTCCAGGCCCTTAAACTTGGTTTGTGTTTGCTGAAAGAAGCGTTGCAGACACACTGGCTGCGAGTCCAGTAGGATTTCTAGCACACTGACTGATCCTAAGCATTCAGCTGAGGAAATGAAAGATCAGTAAACCAAATTCAGGCGAGAGGTACATGTCTTCCTCTTTGCTAAAGATCTCAAAGGAGCAGACCATGGAGTTTCTTTCATGTCATCATATTTGTTGCATCATCTAGTTTGCCTTTTAACAAAACTATCAACTGATGCAATTGCCTGGCTTGTGCATACAAAAAATGGAAACCCAGAGAACACTCTTGTTCTGCCTTTTTTTGTCCCCTGGCCAACACATATTTAAAACCTGTGCAAATTCAAGCATCAGAATAATTTCTTAGTGAGAAAAGCAGGACAATAAGCAGTAAGTCTGGCTCACAGACACAGTAGTAATAAATGGCAGAGCTAGGAGTAGACCATCCTCTACAGACCTGGCTGTTCATTCACTGAAGTAAATGAAATCCAAATTACTTTGAATTAATTTTATCCTAAGTTCCCTGTGGTAAAGAAGGGGAGAAACAGATGCTGAAGAATCACCAGTGATTTTGCTGATTTGTGAGACAGGGATCATGACCCACCTCATAACAATTTAAAGCAGCTTTTCTTCTATCTGCAGGCTTTAAACATCCATTGAACCAACAGTAGAGCAGCATGGTTATCATACATCATAACAGGACAAACTTGTTGAATGACTGGACACTCAGGGTTATCTGAAAGTTGTAAGAAGCAGTCCTCTGTCTGATAGTGGCTGTGATTATTGTAGGGCATACTGCTGGCATGGCAACATTAAAGAAACACTGGGATCTTCCTACTAATGTGACATTACTTTCTTTTTTAATAGGTGTCACCTCCACTTTTGATTTCTGTGGTACTAAAATGTAGCAAAATTAACAGAATACACATTTTTACAGCATTGTGGTACAACTACAATAGAGCAAAATATTTTTTGAGCACTACAGTAGAGGACAAAATATAGAGTTCAGAGGTAAAATAAAAATTGAATATTTCATTTTTCTCTGACATCTATGTATTGAAAACAAAGTTGATATAAAACAGTCCAAAAACCATTTGGTCTGGCCTTAGTTTTTGAGCAGCATCTCCAGATCAAGAATTGCCAGTTAGTCAAGTTGCCTTGCATGTATAGACATATATTTCTGAATTCTGCCCTTAGTAAAATTTTAGCAAAAAAAAGTCATATGTAAAAGCACATGATTCAAAACATGCAGACATAAAGAACAAGACTTCATAGAAGGTAGTGAAAATATTACTACTTATACCAGTGCTGAGGTAGTTCAGTACCCCTGAAGATCTTCAAGAACTTTGCAAACAGCTCCTTTCTCATTCAGTCAAGAGGCTGAATGCGTAACTAGGTCAGACGCGCCATAGCAAGGAAATTGCTTCTTGGTATTGGTGATGCCAATACAAATTTTCCAGCACAGGAATGCCAACATGCTTCAGACTTCACCTGGGGAGGAGAAGAGGAAGTAATTTGGTCTCTACAGTGGTGCAGCCCTGTGCATCTTTGCAAAGATTACCCGTGATGCCAGCTGTGGTAGCAGTGGTATTTGTGAAGTGGAAAACTGCTTGACACAGAAAAATATTTCACTGCTGTCATTTCTCTCCTCTCTACCTTCCTGAAGTGCAGAGAAGAAATGTCAGAGGCATTTTGGGATAAGAAACTGCTTGTTTGGCTACTTTGCCTCTTTGTGTTTGACTATTTTTTTCCTCCCACTCCACTCTGTATTTCTTTCCACTCTCATGTGTTGTTTTAACACAGATGTCCCTAGGTGCTTAGCTGCCTTCAGCTGGTTGCTGTCTAGTTGGAGGAAAAAATAAACTAGCATACAATTTTCTGAATCAATGGTATAACTGTCACACTGCTAATGTTGACCTCCTTGTTTTTGATGTCAGTACCACAGACTGCTTTAGAAGAATCTCTTTATTGCCTGAAAATACATAGTTTGTTCCCTAACTGCTCCTTAGTAAATCTGACTTCTGATTTTTCCCTTTAGTTCCATATTTTTCACCATTTTCCCCTCTTCCAGGGACCATGAACATTTTACTTCCTTTACAATCTAGCAATGGCCAGAAATGTCACTCACCTCTGCATCCACGTTTTGCTAGGTGAGTTAAACATAGATACATGCTGCTCCTGTCCTAAAGGACATTGTAATCTAAAGCATCAAGAGAGGTTGATAGCAGATTCTGTATTTTAAATTTCATAGCCAGCCAGCATAACATAATGGCTGGACCAGCAGCAGTACATGTACCTTCACATCTAACATACAAATAATGTATTTAGGTATATTTTTCTGAATATAGTGATAGACACGTTTATAAATGTTTAATATCTTCAGATAAGACCATTTCATAACAGCCTTATCTTTTAATCCTAAACTAATACCTCTAGGTGAATATTTTTTTTGGCATTCACAAATTATGGCTCAGTAACTATTGATGTAAGAGTAGAAATGGGAAGTTTAGAAAGCCAATAGGGTATAAACTGTGCCAGTAATAGAACAGTGCTCCTGATGTCTCTACAATATAATAGGGAAGTATACATAAAACTAAATTAACCTTTTAGAATTTTCATGAGCAGAAAAGGATTTAATTAAGGAAGTCAAGGTTCCCCTCCAGTTCCTTCTTCTAAAAAATCTGAAAAAATCTGGTCTTTGACCTTTATTCGTAAAATGAATTCTACATCATATTTCTGCATATAGCTCTCTAAGGAGAATCAAGTTTACACTTCCCTCCCAATCCAAACCATAACAGTGCTTAATTAGGTGATAATTTATGTAGTACTTAGCATGAACGTTTGACACTTGCTGAAATAGGCAGCATGAGTGTACATATGTTATCACCTGACTACATCAAGCAACAGAGCCTATGCACTGGTCAGGTATCTTGGGCTTTATAAGGTATCAAGTAACATTTATAACCCTGTTGTGCGTAATTTCTAATAGGTTCGACCTGTCTCCAGTGTCCATTAATATATATGCCTGGATGTAGTTAAAGCACTGATTATAAGCTCTTCAAAACAACAGCAGATAAGGAAACCAGATGTCAAGACAATTTGCAACAGGACTGTCTGGAACTGTGTCACTCTGCTCAGCATTAGGTGCATCGCTGACAAACATTTAATTTTTGCCCACCCAATATGACTAAAAACATGGAATTGAACTCTTTTCCTACCAAAGTTATACGTTGAATAATTATAACTGTACTAATCCAACTTATAAAAACAGTACAGAGCATTTTTATACATGGCTTTTTTCTCTACCCATGCAGTCATATTGTTCTGTTAGGTTGAATAGCAACATTTCGATGGAGCCACTATTTTTCTAAATGGTCAGATTACTTTGACTACTTGGTAGCTCATTTTGCTTTGGACAGTCAAAGCCTGACTCTCAAATTGTGAAAGACTTGATAAGAGAATAGACGTTAATTCACAGATTTTCTCTGTTGAGCAGCTCTAGTAAACAGCAGGTAATATTACATCCCTAGTTTGGAATCAAAGATGTTGAGTTACCGTGAACATGTCTAAGTAGAGATTTGTACCCACTTTTGTAATTATGCTTTCCTTCTCTCTACTTAGTAGCAATTAATGGTATCTCACTCAGTGCTGTGCAAATAAACTCAGATCTTACATTCACAACATGTTCAGCATGTTATGCAAGCATGTGTCATAAAGAGATAAAATTAAATTAACAAGTGCTGATTAATTGTATTCTGCTTTGGTTCACATTTATTTATTAGGTTTCTTACGTCAGTTTTGATATTCTTATTTATATTTACTAATAGTCACATTGTTTATGAGAAGAGTAGAGACAGTGTAATCCTTTGTACTGTTTTTTATAAATTTCATAAATTTCTTTACAATACCAAGAAAATACAACAACCATCATACTTCCTTTGTTCTGCTGAGTTGTACCAGAGTGGTTACAGTCTGGTTAGCTTTTTTTTTTTCCCCCCACAGAAAGCTGTAGGTCAGCCTCTAAAAAACTATTGTCACCATGAAAATAATCTGAAATATAGTGACAAAAAAATGAAAACAAGATGTTTAGAGAATCAAATTAATGTTATGGTGTCTTTTCCATAATAGCTTTAATTGTGGTTAAAACACCAGTACTCCTCCACTATTCCTCTAGTAGAATATTAAGTGTACAGAAGGATTAAAAACAGCTTGTAAGTAATAAATAGTAAATCATTCCATTTTATAGTAAAAAATATTAATTTAGATGTACTTTCGAATTTTTTACCAGTCTTTGCTAGCCCTCTACTTACAGATAAGTTCCATGTAATGTTTTAAGACATATGATACTTAAGCACCTGTATTTTTGGTAGTTTAATTCAAAATTGACTCCAAATGCAAATTAAATTAGGTTAATATAAATTGCGTTGCTGTGTCATGGTTTCACCCCAGTCAGCAGCCAAGCCCCACGCAGCTGCTCGCTCACTCCCACCAGCAGGATCAGCGAGAGAATCAGAAGGGTGGAAAATTCAGAGGTTGAGATAAACACAGTTCAATAGGGAAAGCAAAAGCTGCACATGCAAGCAAAGCAAAACAAGGAATTAAGTCACTGCTTCCCATGGGCAGGCAGGAGAGCAGGGCTACATCACACTTAATGGAGACTTGAGAAGACAAATGCAAGCATCACTCCTCCCTTCCTCTTTCTTTCCCCCCACTGTATATACTGAACACAATGTCACATGGTCTGGAATACCCCTTTGGTCAGTTTGGGTCCCCTGTCCTGGCTGTGTCTCCTCCCAACCTCCCAGGCACCCCCAACTTCCTCACCAGTGTGGCAGCACAAAAAGGAGAAAAGGCCTTGGCTCTGTGCAAGCCCTGCTCAGCAATAACATCTCTATTATCACAGTGTTCAGCACAAATCCAAACCACAGCCCTTGGCCAACCACTGTGAAGAAAATCAACTCTACCCCAGCTAAAACCAGCACATAATGTGCAAGATTTTTTTCATTAACCAACAGTGATGTTGGTTATAAAATAATTGAGCTCATCAGCCATTTTAACAAAGGCAAGAAATACTTAATGAGTTTGCTGATTTTTGTCACAAGTTAAACATTTCATAATAAGTAATCAGTTTTTGAAGAAGGAAAACTATGAATTGAACCTTGTGTTTCCACCCATAGACTTCACTGATTTGTCTTTCACCAACAAAAGGGGCAGAATCAATGGGAGATAACCTTGAATGCAGCGATGTCGTGACTAACAGACACCTGATCTTGATTCTGAAATTCCTGCAACTCCAACTCTGCTCCAGACTGTCCCTAGCAGGGTCTTGTTCTCCAACACCTTGCAGACAGCATAGTTTTTCACACTGTGCAGTATGATGCCATACTGTTTTGACTAAAAAACAGACCCTTGTTCCTCTAAGCTAAGTAATTTTAAAATACGCAGGGCAACATTTAATTAATCCCAGCATGTATCCTTGGATATCCTCTTCTTTACAAATCACAAAGTACTGAGAGGACTAGCAAGCTAGAGTTGTAGCATACCACCAAGACACCATCAAATGCCTCCCAGACCAGTTTGGTTTGCTCTTCTCAGTTACTAGCCAAAAGGCAAAAGAGAAATCCAGCCACTGATGCAATTCAAGGCAGAGCAGACATTCCCTGGCTATTTGAAAGAGTTATTCTTGAAACTGATTCTAATTATATAGAGTATCTGTGAATAGGGAAATACAGAGGCTTAGCTTTTTTCACCACCTATCAGACTTGTTAGGATCTCTTCCCCATACAGACAAGAGAAGCTGGGTTATTCCTGGGTCTAGACAAAGAGCCTGAATCATACTGAACTTCACCATGTGAAAAAAAATAAAAATAAAATAAGTTTTTAAAAAACAGCTACTGTGAAGAATGTTGAGAAGCAATGGCCCATTTATATTCTGTCTACAATTTAGCATAAGACCACAAAGCATATAATTCCAGGGGACTCAATTCAAAGCAAAATGTTTAAGCTTCTGCACTGAAGAACTTTATGCATGGCCAGAGAAAACAGAGAACAACAACTTTCCACAGTGTTGAGCTGCTTTGCTTGTGCTTCCATGATACAGAGGCCAAACATACAGTAATTTTAACTGAATCAAGTCCAAGACTTGTCTAAGTGTATCCACTGAAAATGAAACCGACCTTGGGGAGAAAGAAGAAATGGCAGAGCAGTGAAAACATCTTGTGCCTTAAGGAAAAGCATAGAGAACGTAGCGGCGGCTCATGCCTCCTCTCAAAATAACAACTAGGGTTATTATTTACCAGACAGAAATGACCTTTCTTGCACAGTAAGTCTTTGGTGCCAGCAAAGGCAGACAAGGTAACTAAATAAGTGTTCTGAAAGAGAACAGGAGCGAGTATTCAGGATGATGCTAGTATGACAGGAAACAAGAGCAAGAGATTCTCTTTCTCCTTCTGAAATGGAAAGGATGATTTATCATAGGCAACTAAATAAGAAAAACAGTGTATGTCAATGTCTCTGTTTCCCACATGTCAACAGAGAGCAATTGGTAGAACTTCTGGCAAGAGAAGGGATATTGAATCAATAATGATGGCAATGGCTTTATTTTAAATTCTAAAACTATCCTTGCTGTCCTCAAAGTATCATTTATATAAAAATCATTAAATGGTATTAAGAATCTATGGCCAAAATTCCCCTCAAGCCTAATTGTCCATTCTCAGAATGAAAAAAATAACTACAGGGCAACACGTAGAACACCTTTATTTTCCAACATTTGTCTAACAAGTGGACAGACTATATTACTCACCCAAAGAATCACCTCCCATGAGTTATGTCTCTTTCCACTTCACTTCTTTCCTTTTTTTTTTAATTTTTAGTGAATAAATCTTAAAGGTATGCTACATTTTCTTCTTTGCCTCTCCTTTGTCAACCCCTCTTGCTCTCTGCCACTTTCTCTTGCAGGAGGTTCATATAACTTTCAGTTCACCTCCTCTCCCCCCTTAAGAGAGGGAAAAGGTGGAAAGGAGAGAAAAAACTTCCTTTATTACCTCTTTTCCTAGATTCATTGGCTTGGGCAGGAGCATGTGTCTTGAGCTACCAAACTCTTCACACATCTTGATACTCATGAGCATGGAAGTGTCCAGTCCCACCACAGTGTGCCACAGCAGTCAAACTCAGCTGTTAATAAAGATTCTGATCTGCTGCAAAATTCTGAATACTTGAACAAATACAAATATGCTTCATTTTCACAGGTTTTTCTTTAGTGATTAAGTTTTCCCTATGTCTTGTCTCCTAATTATATTTTTTCAAAGCACACCAAATAGTAATTCTGCATGACAGTTTTATCACCTGCATAACATTTCAAATGAAATGTTTTATTGCATTTGCTGTTATTTAAACACTTACCATATACTCTTCAGTCCTACAGTTTTCAGCATGTTCTGGCTACATTAAAAAATATTTAGCAGACAGTTGGGGTATGTGCTGTTTTTTTTCCATTTTTAAGTGTTTAAGTGGTAATAAACATATAGTACGTTGCAAATACATTTCATATATATATATATAGTTCTTTATGTGTTGTTAAGAATATATTTTTTGAATTGCCATAGTTAAGCTTGTCACATTTTCCATTGCAAACTTAATTTTAGGGTTTATAATTTCTCCATAAAATATGTCCTTCAGTAGGAAATGTGACAGTTCATTCCCCAGCTGAAAAGAGTGAGTGAGGATTTTTCTTACAAAAACCAGATTAATAAAATAATAGTTTAGCAAACATTTATAGTAGTCAGAAATGAAGTGACAATAAAGCCTTCACAGCTTGGATTCCTTCTCTTAGACTGCTAAAAAGGCTTAATGTAAAAAAATTTCCCACTCTGAATTGGAATATAAACACAACATTTTTTTATTCTAACCGAAAATAAGAGCTTTCCGATATCGACTATTAATGATTAGACTTTGAAGCACTTTTTGACTCCACCACAAAGCAGATGAAATAGTATTTGTTCATTGCCTGTCTAGATCACTAATAATTTCACTAATCAAACATAATAGCCCAGACTAATTAAAACTTTTTGACCTTACTAAATTAGAGCTAACAAAATAATGATAGTCCATCCCTGATTGTATGCTTTAAATTTTACTTCTTATACCTTTTTGTTACTCTACAATCCATGAAAAAGAAGGATTTTTCCTCAGCTCTACAAATGTTATACTAAACACTGCTTGCCACTATTTCTGTTTCTAAACAGGACAACAAAATAGAGTATAAGACAAATCATACAAGATAAAAGCATAGATGGAATTAAAAACTCAGATGGTTTATTGATAATTTATAAGTAAGTATATTTTTCATAGAGCAGGGATAATTTGTGAGTGAGTCAAGTATCAGAATTCTAAGCTTATTCTAAGCTTTTGGGTTCAGGCCTATGCATGATGACTGCTATTTTTATAAAATTATAAAGCCTTATTTTCAATTTCTCACATACTTACTTCCAGCAGTTTTCCTCAATTGCAGTGCTTTCCAGATTAATCTATCTCTGCACTGCCAAATTTTATGACCTTTATTGCAAGTCACCCAACAAATGTTTTCTCAGAGTTCTTTTTTTTTCCTGAGCGGTAAGATTCTTAGTTTTCATTCTTTCCAAACATAACAGTATGGTTCACAACTTGATTAAAAAAAAGAAAGGTTCAAAAATGCCCTGATTTTGTATCTTTAGAAGACAAAACAGGTCCTATATTTATTATATCAAAAATTCCCCAAACTCATGACATTCCAGACTTGATTGATGATTTGTGAATGCTTTCAGGTTAGCAATGCTCTACTACGTGTTCCTCAAATTCCTGTCTGTCCACTACATCCACCAGCTACTTGGTCTTTGATCTTCCTTCCACAAATTTCACCCAGCATTTTCAGGTTTATAACTGAAATAAAATAACTTTTTCTTTGACTCAGGACTTTGTTGTACCTATATTCTAGCTAAATTTTAAAATGGCTCATCTGTGGTTGCTCCACCTCACATGGATTACTTAGCAGGAACTGTGGATTTTGTCTCTGCTGTGCTTTGTCTTGTGCTTTTTGTCATTTTTACATTACAAAGAAATAGTACATTAACAGAGTTAGATCTGTGTTTTGCTCATGCAGATGAGCCCAGTTTTTCTATTTTGTTAGAATCACATTTTTCTTTAGTTTCTCCCTCTGTGACATAGCTCCCAGCTCATACAATGTGTTTACATTCATTTTTGCTTTTCCTTTCGGCCTCTAACACCAGGAAATTATTTATTAATTTACTAACAAAAACACAGGTTCTAAAACATGCACTAAGAAAATTAGAAAATTTCTAGGAAGACAAGATTTGTCCATAGTTTAATTTTACACTGTTGGAGGTCATCCTCACATGGGATGTTGAATTTATAATGAGACCTGACAAACATGAAGTGGAACATCAGAAGAGATTCAGCCTACCAATTATGCATCACAAGCCCTTAATTTCCTCATTTTCCATTATATGTTCATGGAGCATGTTTCATTTCTAACCAACCATAGTAAGTGTATATCATTCCTGATTTAAAGTCAAATTTCTGAGTGCTGCCAAAGTTGCAGTTCAAACTAGCCATGTGGTCAATAAACAGAATCTTGTTTTAGTATTCTAAAAATTCTTTAGGGAAGCAATTGTGTAGAAAAAAAAAAGCAACATCTTATGATGGAAATGCCTGAAGGAACGTATCTGGCCATGAGCAGATAGCAAAACAAATGCCACACTGCTAGTTGTAGAAAATCTCTGTCCTTAATAAATACAAACTAACCCAGAATTAACACTTCCTACTTTGCACATGAAACTTAGTCATCAAAAAGCTATATATTAGACTTTGCTTCACATGAAAATTATTTGGACTACTTCAAGTTACATGACCAAGATCCCTTTGTTGTGGATGATAAATAGGCACTTCTAGGATTTGGGATCAAATCACCATCCAGCTCCCATTTCTTGGGCTATACCTTAAATATATTGCTATTAAAAGAAATATAGGCAAAGTGGGAATTAGCAGAAACATTTTTTTCCATTTCTCCTAAACTCTTGAAATACAGACTTTTGTCTGAACAGTGGAAGTCTACAACTTGACTCTACCCATCTAAGCCATAACAGTCCTGATAATATGTGTGTCTCTGCAAAGGTGTCTACAAAAAAATGGAGGTATTTTAGGTACTTCTAGGTGATAGTGTTCCGAGAGTAGGATGTTTAAACTGCTGGCATGGTGTCAGCATCTCCCAGACACTGCTTGGGAACTGCTTAGAGAATAGCATTGACTGGGTTTTTTTTTCTCAGTGGGGCAATCTCCTTTTCAAGGGAGAAAGGAGAAAGTTTAGCCTAAATCATTTTTTAAACTGCCCCTCTCCACACACACACAAGCTCTGAAACTAGGCGTGGAGCATCAGCTGAGAAATTGGCTTTTTGGCTTTGAAATACCACATCCCAAATCAACACCTTGTGGAAAAACAGAAAAGAAATAACTTAAATAACAAGAAAACAAAATCATCAACAGTGGAACCACAGTGGTTTCCACCAAGTAAAAAAAGGTATCTGTGACACGATGTTATACAACCATGATAAGAAAGTTTACTATTATTAAATTTCTTTCTGTATTATACACTTAAAAGAGGCATGAAGTATTTACATAGCATGACTGCACTTTTATGTCTTCAAGGGATTAATTTAACACAATCCAAACAGCTACTTGTTAGGGCTGATCTATCACTAATTCTTTAAAACCACAGATTTAGCTTTAAGAATGGGAAGACAATTTAGTCCCATTCCCTACCCAAAAACAATTCTTTGGCTTTTTAAGACTGGTGATTAATGTACAGAAATATTTGTTCTCTCCTTGTCTCTTTCTTCCCAACACTATCATCTATTACAACTATGATGAATATAATTATTGCAAGTCTAAATGAAGTGAGAGGAAAGGTAGAACGTCTTGAAAAATAAATAGTTTTAAATTCACTGGGAAAGTGAATCTACGTTTTGTTTCCCATGAAAAGCATTAAAAGAACTTGTGGACATACAGTAGGATGTGAACTGTAATAAATCATACTTTTAACTCTGCTATTTGTCTTCTTTAATTTTCCATTTAGTGAGCAAATGATTCCTTTTTTTCCTTTGGAGAGCTACAAACTATTTAACTTACAACTCACAACTATTTAACAAGAAATAATGCAAGAAAAAAAGAAATACCAGAGTTGTTCCACCTTCTCAAATAAATTTTTAATCTAAATATCATACTTATTTTCAGACAAAAAATCCCAAAACCCTGAATTACTTTGGGGTGCTTCTGTAGTTTTTAGTCTTGTAAATTCCCACTGACTCAAGTGGAAGTTTCCCTGTAAGAGAACTGGAAGCAAACAGAGGGAGGACCTCTCCTTTAGACTTCAAAAATGTTGGTCTTGCACATTCTTCTCCAAAAATGTAATGTGCAATACATTTATTTATATTAGTAACCAAGAAACAATATTTATTTTGGAAGACACTGGGTTTCATTACTGTGAGCAGAAATGTGGTATTCACCCACAGCTCTGGGCTGGGCACAGAGAGAAGGTAGTTTCAGGGCATTCTGAACTGGCACTTCCCAGTGGAGTTGTCTGTGGTGTCATGCAGAGGCGTTGCGACACAGCAACGCCTCTGCATAGCCACAATCACCCTGTCAGGCAAGCTCTGCCCCACGAGAAAAGATTATAAATATGGGTCTTCCTTCAGGGTTTCGTTCCTTAGGAAAAAACAGTATCAAAAGGTCTTGTTTTGAGAGGGAACCCTCATTTTTTCCCCTCCTTCCATGACTTGTAGCCTCTTGACCTACAAATTTCTAGACGGAAAAAGTTATGTTTTTCTGAAGTTGAATTTTGATACAAAACATATTAGTACAATACTGCCCATCCCACGCATTCAAAAATCATGAGTCAGACACCAAAAGTTATGAGGCTGGCTGGCACTTCAAATTTAAGAAGAAAGTGTCTTTTGTTTTGTTATTCTTAGTCTACAGTATGGTCACCTTTTGTAAGCTTCTGTTGGCAACCCTGAAAACAGACACTCAAAGAATGCATTGTATTATTATTTTGAATGAAATTACATTGTTATGTAATACTGGATTTTAGCAGCTCAGGCACTAAGAAAACTACATGTTGCATGACTAGTCATAAAAATCACCCAATCTGGCAACAATTATTAGTTGTGCAGTTATAGTCTGAACATTTTGGCACCCATGACTTGGTGCTGATTTCAAGATGTCTACTGATATGAGTTATAAAGACATCACACTATGCTTCTGTTCCTGGTGACATGAAAAGAGTTAAAAGTCTGTATCCCAAAAATGACCACAAATCACACCTTTTACTCTTTGAAATGATCCAAAACCACATATCAAGTCAATACTCATGCGTGTTCTTGAGCGGTTTCAACTGTAAGCCTTATGCCAAGAATACCCTTGTGATTTGGATTCTAGATTAAGTGAAAAATGCCTCAATCAGATCCAAACAAAATCTCAGAGAAATGTTTCCTTCAGACTTGTAATCTTGTGATTTGTGCAAGAATGCAGGAGGTTTGGGTCATAAACCCAGGAAAGACAAGTTTATCGATTTCTGTCGTCCAATCAAAATCTTAAACAGAAATCCTTGACTAGATTTAGCCACAAATCTGCAATATATAATTTTTATATTACATATATAAATTACTGGTCTTCTTCTGAACCACTCACTACAGAGAAATATTTCATGATTCAGAACCAATGTTGAGAGTCAGATGACTGGATTCGCTCCCTTTATATGTCTGAGAAGGCTCACTTTTCCAATGCCATGACATTCCCGTAAGGGAGTGGGAGACTGCCCAGATGTGACCAATCTTATTTTCAGAGCTGGGTAAGTGTTTGAGAATGCCAGCTGTACGGTGATTTTACTGTCACCATTGATAGGTACAACATGGACTGTAGAAGTACCTCATCATAAATGACGTGATTCAAACTGGCTCTACTGTTTTTTACTGTGGGCGCTGGGCTCCACCAGAGGAGCTCTACTAGACGAGCTCCACACTGGGCTGGTTGCAGAACTGGACTCCATTATACGCTGCTGTTAGAAAAATACTGAATTTTGTTGCAAAAGTGGGAAGCTACCATGTAAAGTGACCATCTGACATTCGTAGCAACTCCCATGGGACAGACAGGGTCCAGCTGACAGACCTGTGAGAAACACTCACAGAGCTCAAGAAGTAGATCTGGTGATGGTTGGATCTTGTATGCATTTAGTGCTGATTGCAATTTCATGCTATTACCACCTGGAAGAAAAACAAAAGGGTCATTTCTACTTTTTAATAGCATAGATAATGCAAATTTACTTGTTACCTCAAATTTGATTTAACCATCTTTTTATCAGCTTATAAACACTGAAGTTGACTGTTAATTGGGCATTGAGCTATGATCAGTACTCCATGATCGTCCTTTGGGCTTTCCCTTTTTTTGCTCCAGGATTTATTTACTGAACTAGTTGCCCTTCAGCCTCAAATCAGTCAAGATGCCTCAATTGTCTGCACTCCTCCTTCCCCCAGGATCCTAGAGGTTGCCATCGTTTAGGTCAGGCAGGTAAGACAAATGAGGAAGAGGCATACCTTATCCATGAGTTTTGAGCCTCTGTGAGACATGAGGTTCACAGGGATTCCTATAGCCCTTGAGTCCTGACCTCTCCCTACCTCATGTCATCCTTTATGTCACTGACCCTGTCCCTCTTCCCAACATAGTTCTAGTAGCTCCCTTAATTGAAATCATCTCAACTCTTCTATTCTGTCCATTAGTCTCTTCCTTTGACCTCTGATTTCATGACCTGGTCTGACCACTTTTTCCTGTTCATTTTCCAGTGTCCATTTCTGGTTCCAGTGTTTCTTTACCCCATTATTTTCTCCTCCAACCCCTTTAATTAGGTCTCCCCTTACCATACATACCCAAATGTAGCCTGGCATCACCCTGTCTGCAGTCTAGACACACCTTTTATGAGAGGAGGGAGAACTGAAAGAACAAAAACGAGTTTACAAATAACAATTCCTCAGGACAGTCGCTACTCCCCACTCTCTACAGTGGCAGCTGCTGCCCCTGCTCTGCCTGCTCTGCCTTCTCTCTCCCACAGAAAGGAGGCAGATCCACCAGGAGCCTGTCGGACCAAGTTCATTCAGTGCATCAAGAGGAAATTAAATCTGCTAACTTCTCAATGTTTCTCAATGGAATTCAGGTTACTCTACTTAAAAGTCAATATGATTATTTAACATTTTGTTTTAAATTGGATTTTGATATTTTGATCTGACTATAGGTTCCTCAGGGCCTTTCCAGTCAAGTAATTAACAGGATAATATTCCCCACTTAAAGTCTTTGTAGCTGTAGTCTTATTCCTTGCTATGAAAAATTACTTTTGGATCAGACTCTAGACAATCTTTTTTGATTATTTATCTAAAACTAAAAGCAGGAAATGATTCATTTGATTTCTGCCAATACTGGAGTGTTGCCACTTTTAGCTCAGGAAGAGTAGGCTTCCTTTGGCAGCCTTTGCTTGCATGATGATGAATGAAGTTCTATGTTTAGTGCTTGCTAAAATTTTATAGAGTTTAAAAAAGCAATCTAAACATGTTATAGGGAGTGGGTAAGTTTTTTCAGATAACTATGCCATAAGTTCTCATGCTGTGTCCCAGCAATACCTTCAATATATACATAGAGGAGGGACTCTTTCCAAAAAAAGATCTTTACATACTTGAAAATGCACTATTTGTCATAATAAGCAAATCATTCCCCCAACGTGAATACACATTAGCAATAACATTACATAGAGGAAAACATAAATGCCTCTCCTTGTCTTAATGATATAGCACCTAAATTGCATGCAGTCATTTGTCACAAAAAAGCTTAGACCACCATGGAACGGGCAGTTAAACAGCACAATAAAACCTACTGTAGACCTAACCAGCAACTGCTACCTACTGATGAACAGAAAAGTCTTAGAAGTCTTGACAATATAAATATTTGTCTGTACTAAGCGTTATAATAATTCAATCATGATACCCTAATTGTGGGGAGGGAATTAGGCAGAAATGATGCATTTACATCTGACGAAAGCATCCAAGTATCCTATCAAAAATAACCATAAATTTTGCATAAATTGGTCTCACTGGATGGCGCTTGTCATTCAAACAAACTAATTTTCAAGGTCTGAATGTAAACAGACATGTTTGAGTAAGTTTTTACAAATATTTTCTACTCAAATTCAGTGTTCTCAACTTTGTTCTCACCTGCCTTTGTTCTCTCCTTGCATACTACCTACCTTTGTGATTTGATGGAGCATTTCTCCTCAGTATTTCCTTTGATAACTCCCCAACAGGCTTCTGAAGTGTCATGTTCAAGTAAGCCAGTTTTCATGTTGAGAACAATCCCCTCATTCATGTACCTCCTCTACCTCCAAGTGTTCTCAGATCTGGATGGGTGCTCTCAGAAGACTTACACCTCTGTGAAGACTGTAGCTGCACTTGATGTTCACTGCGCTTCCAGACTTTAGTCAGGAAGATATTCTTGAACTAAAGGTACTTTTATATACATATATAATTTTAAGAGTATTGGGCACGTATTAGAACAAGAACAGTGTTTTTTAACACCAAGTTATAGGTAACTGTTTTGTTTCAAGGGCAAATTAACACTATCATTTACATTCACAGTGAGCAAATAGCTTGCCTTGGGAATGTAAATGGTTTAGAATATTAGCCTATTTTTGTTACTTCATGAAAGCAGCTTAAATGTCTATGGTTAGTTAAAGATTTTGCCTTTCCTGACCTCACCTGTGTTTGTTTTCCATCTGAAGATTTACTTTACACTCTGCTTAATGACATACTTTCCAAAATTAAGGTATCTCCAGGACAAATAACGTATATGCGAGTGACATTAATTCTGTAACTACACCTCACTAAAGGTCATTCTCATGCAGAAAACTGGGGAAAGAGAATGAAGAAGTACACAAAGAAAGAGAATGATAACATCTGTGTATTGACAACCCTATCCTACTTCCTCTAAAATTGACTGTGGAGCCTGGTTGGCTCCTTTGGGTAGTGCATAATTTTGAATAAATGGTCCTATCTGATAAGCTACATCAAAGGCACCTTGTATCATACACATTTGAGACTCCCAGTTCAGAAGGTTTTGTTATTCTATCTTCTTTTAAACTACTCAAGAAGCATTTGCATTCCTGGAATTAACTGTCTCTGGTATCACCTTTGAGCTGTGCTTCTGAGAGAGGTCATTAAATAAAAAAGATGCTAATGGAATATGCCAAGACTAGTAAAAGATAAATATGTGGGGAGTCAGGATGCAAAGATGGGAAAATGGAGAGTTCAGCTAGGGCCACATGCAAGGGCTATCTGGTGCTTTGGTTTCAACCACAGGCAATATTGGGACAAAATACAGATAGTGGATCATTTTCACTGTCATTCCACTCCAGTTTGCATTCTGTTCTGCAACAGCCAAGGTATAAAGAATCTCAAAGGATTTAACATTCAAAATGTACATCATCTGCAATTCTATACTTTTATAATTAATACACTTTTTCTATATCTTTTAAAAATATTGCCTACATCATACAAAGAGCTAGGGTCATACAGAAAATATTAGATTAAGTAACTTGGCCTATATATTACAGATAATAAAAGCTGACTTCCATTGTTGTACTTTAGAGGTTAAGTAAATAAGGAAGTGGAGACCTAAAAAGTGATGATAACAACGAAAAATATAGAGGAAAGGACTATGTTTTCAATGTGAGGACAGATAGTCTAAAAGGACAATTTAGTGTTTAAATATCACTTTTCTTGAATAGTTTAATGTCTGGTTTAGATTTAGGGATTAATGTAGAATCTCTTCAAATATATGAGAGCTTTGCATGCATCATAAAGCAAACTGTAAAGGGGTAAAAATTTAATTTTTAAGAAAGCCTTTAGATTTAAAATTTAATTTTTAAGAAAGTCCACGTTTATGACCTTCAGATTCTCAGCACTCCCCCCAATGGAGAAGGCAAGCACTCTCAGTCAATGCATATATAAGACATTTATAAGTGAATAGGATCCAAAGGCTTTGTCCCATTTCCCACTGTGTACATTTTCAGATACTGTGTGGGCTACACGGGATTTCCCTCTGTTCTGTTGCTGAAAATCAGAAACACTCACCTCTGCGGTATGCAGACTGAAAAATCATGCAGAGTTGACCAAAACTGCAGGTGGACTTATGGTCATTCCCCACTGATGGAAAAACACAAACAAAATGAATGCAATGAAACCAATTGCTCCCCAAAGATTCTGCTTTCCTCTCACCTCTTAACCCCTTTCTCCTCTCTGGCTGCCAGTCACTTTGAGTTTTCTCTTTCCTAACTCAAATTGCCACAGAAGAGGCAATGGTCTTAATGGTCTAGCCATGCATGTTTCTTTCTCACATCCAAGGTTCCCAAACAGGACCTTCCTCAAGCTGTGTGCTATTCGTCTGCTGTTCACTGCGCTCTCAAAGGAAAAGTCCTTCATAGCCCCATTTCCATCAGAGACCAATCCACTGACGTCTTCCACCTGAAAATTCAACACTACAAGATCCCACTTTTAGGGTTACCTCAGGTTGGTTCCGCCTCCTGCTAAGAAATGATGAATGATCCCCAAAGCTATATTCAAACCCTACATTTTCTCTTCCAAACTCTCCCCTAGCACAACAGCCCTTCTTGCTTCCTTACAATTTCAGATTTGCTCATTCAAGGTGTTCCTTCACTCTCACTTTTTTCTCCCAGCTGCCCATCCCCAGTGGCAGTTCATGATAGACCCATTTGTTTCTCAAGAAGACAGATTGGAAGAAAGGATATATTTTCTTTGTTGTTTTCCTCTTATGTCACTGAGGACAAAAGAAACTAAACATATCAAACTGCAAGAGGCAAGCCCTGAGAAAAACCTTTACTATGTTTCCTCAAAACCAGCTTTTTAAGCCATTCCTTGATGATGCAAAAGTGTATTTACACCAAAGACCTAATCAGGAAGTTCTGTAGCTCTCTGGAACACAAAGAAATAAAGAAATGAAAAAATCTGAGCTCACCTGAAGTATCTTAGTTGCTCACATCAGCTGGTGTAATCACATCTCATAGTCACTTATATTGACATTTAAGTGCAAATGAAATTCTGAGGAAACAATGCAATACTAGAAAGGCTGTGTGCAGGGGTACTTTAGATAATTTATTAAAGAAAATTAATATCTAGCACATCAGGTAAGTAGATTATTAGCAAATTTTTCATAGATGTACACT
This sequence comes from Struthidea cinerea, assembly GCA_013397865.1. Lineage (NCBI taxonomy): Eukaryota > Metazoa > Chordata > Aves > Passeriformes > Corcoracidae > Struthidea > Struthidea cinerea. The sequence goes on from VZTI01004282.1 coordinate 842,284, forward strand.
AGTATGCATGACTATACCCAGTGGGATTGCATAAGGTGTATTAGAAGACAGATTCTCTGTATATGTATGCTCTGTATATCCAGCAGTTAAAGATAAAAACTGAGGAAATCAAATGGCTTTGGTTTCTTTAGGAACACTTTTTGGAGTTACAAAGTATTTTCCTGAATAGAGGCTTAAACAGAGAGAACAGCTCAAACAGCTTATCAGAAACCTCTTTCAGCTGTGTAGCATTTTGAGAAGCAGCTTCCTTCTACAACCAGCAGCTACAGAAACATGTTAAAAATAAATAGAAAAGGCATTTTTACACTGATGACCTTGTCTGAGATTACATCATGTCTCAGTTACCATGAATGCTGGCTACAGCTTTGGTTTCTGTTGCATCTACTTGGAGACACATTTCTGTTCTGTATCAATAACATTCCATGTGTGTTTGAGCCAGGGAAGATTTGCTTCTTAATTCCATATTTACAGTCAAAGCACTGGACCAGGAACCTGAGTTTCAGAGACACCATTTCCTTTGCTGATGAAAACAAGTTTTCTCAGCCTTAACAAAAGAACAGGATAAGGGTTAATTCCGTGCCGTAATAGGCTATTTAGACATGCATAGCCACTCCACCCAGGCATAAATGACTCCAGCTGTAGGGACAAACTGTGTCTACAATGCACTATCTGTACACTGAAGTTACCTCTATAAAAGCAAATTCATGTAGTATTTAGCTACTTTCAACTACAATATACAATACTTAGCTAGAATAATGATAAAAAGAAACAGTGACTCCTATGTTTTTTGTCTTACACACTTGTAATCTATCCTCTCAACTTCATTAGGGGTTAGGTAGATACACACAGGAGACTTCTGAATTCTGGATTTCCTATGTTTCCTGTTACCTTGCTAATGTATACATTTCCATCAATGGGATGAAAAGGTATATTGGAGAAAAGAAGTAAATGTGCAACCCATACAACCTGTTTTGGGAAGGTAGTGGTGCAAAATTAATTTCTGGGCATAGACTAAGGATTGGGAATACAACATCACAAAGTCACCCCAAGACACTATGACATCATATTCTTCTGCAGTCAGCAGATGTTTTACTAGTGTGAAAAATATTTACTCTAGCTGAGATCAGAGGGTATCCATTTATTGCCTTCATTAAAATTTGGCTATATGTGTGTCTCTTTACATGGAAAACAAATTTTCCCACTGACAAGACGGCAACCTGCCCTATGAGATTGATACTTTTAAACTCATATCCTGGTATATACATGCTGCTGCTTCACTGATGAACTTAGACTAGGAAAATGCAGGACAAGGTCAAAAGACCAAGGAAAATTTATGTCTGGGAAGAGATAGACATTACCTCCATAACAGCACTTCACTAGAGGTGAGCAGTCTGTTTCGGGAAAATGCTGGAAGACTGATCAGTCATACACATGGGGCCTGAACCTCTTGTTTAACTCTGAGGTTTCCAAATTTCTCAAAGCCTGAAAATCTCTTTACTCTCTCCTATTAAAGTAGTTTCTGATTTTTTTTTTTCTTTTTCAGTTTTTCTTCCTGACTATAGAAACATTTAGACTGAGAAGAACAGTAGAGTGAGCTCAAAGAGCTCTTTACATTATTCTAGAACTGACTAAATTCACTAAAATTCTTTAAGATATTGCAGGTTTATTCAAAGCTGTTCTTCTATCTGTAGCTCTAAAATGGAGCATATGGATTCCCACTAAGAATGCCAGCTGCAGCAGAGGATTTCTCTCTGTCTCTTTGCAAGGATATTTTTTCACCTCTAGTAGTGAGACGAATCTCAAATTCCTCTGTTAATTTATAGAATTCTTTATTGTGAATGATTTAACTTTTGTCTTTCTCATACACAGAGCAAATTTTCTTTTTTCATAAATGAGATTTTTACAGATGCATTTTTACATTCTTTCTCCAGAAAACCTATTGCAGACTATTGGTATTGCAGTAAGCTTTGTCGTGATTCAACACCGCCATTGTGGTCAGCTTTGTTCCAACACAGAAGAAAAAGGCCATCCCTACCACAAAATAAAAGTTGTATTTTGTTGATTTTTTTTTCTTTTTGTTTTAACGGCAAAGTATACCTCCCTCCACACTGAGATATGAAGAAAGCTTCATTCTTTGCTTCAACACTTAGCTACAATCCTTGAGCCATCATTTTTTTTGGAGGACAATCTGAGAATTTCTGCTTGCAGAGCAGAGTTCCTTACTCAGATTTAGATGGGTTGGTTTATGTAGTCAGGACTAAAAGTAGCACAGCTTCATTTCTCAGATGGCTTCCCCCTCACTTTCTTTCCAGGAGAGTATTTTTTTTTCTCCCAATTCAGTGCTTCATTCCTACCAAGTCTTTCTCAGAAGAGGTTAAAAAGAGGAACTTAGGCAAAAGCTCCCATGCTGAGCATGCACTCTATAGATAGAGAGGCATTGCTGCACAAAACAGAAACAGGAAGGCTACTTTAGCATCAAAATTGCCCTGAATAAAATACTTGGTTTGGGTTTCACTGCCCACACAGTTATGGATTTCATATATTGTGATAGAAAGATAAAATTGGACAGAAATTCTTTAACAAGCTCCAACTTGTTTTTTAAATTTAGTTCTGAAGAGTGGGAACATATGGAACTGCTTTGTAGACTCTTCTGGGCTAGACATCTGTTTGCTGTCTGCGATTGCAGTGCAGTGGGTGTTCACTTCAAGTACTAGATAATTTAAATAAAAGACAGAAATAAAATACGTTTCTTCAGTCAATATTGACTGTTACAATATCACAATCTCTAGGACTGCAGCCTGTAACTCTCCTCCCCTGTTCTCAGCTAAGTTCCTACTTTGTCACGAGCCTGCCTTCTCTTTCCAACGAAAATGTGAAACTCCTTATTCATGTTAAAATAGCCCTTCTCATCTGGGAATTTCAGTGGCTAGCATGGTATCATAGAGGTGATTCATGTTTATGGGATTTACTGACTTTCAGACATTTCCTTGTGAGGTAGCCTCCTCGTTGTAATTAAAAGCCTATGTATTTACAAAAAGAGACCAGCACTAAGCGGAAACACCTGAGACTTTTGCAGGCAAAGCTCAACCTATGAAAACCTGCTCTTTAATGGCTGCATAAGAATCCACATAAATGTATTTAACTTCAATATTGGTCTTATCCTCCTGGTGCTGCTGGCACATGATTATACTTCCTCTACCTCCTTCATCAAGTGTAATCACTGTTAAAGTTACTCTGAAGATATGCTTGGCAGCTCTAGGATCCTGATGTGAAGCTGCATTATATATTTTCCAGCAGTAACACCTAGACTTGTGGGTTGGCTCCTAAAATGAATGTAGTGGCAATAGTTGGTTGTTTCTGTTGATAGATGCCTCAGAGGCTGCTCTGCTGTTTGTTTACACTCCGTACTAGATTGATTCTTGAGACATTCAGGCTTTTTAAATTTTCCTTCAAACTAAAGTATGAAAAGAGAAGTGTGAAACTTAAAATGCGTGTTAAAATGGCCCTTCTCATCTAGAAATTTTAGAGATTTGTATGCCATTCTAGAAACATTTGCTCTTAATTTGGTTTAGGTAACTAATGATCCTCAATCAGTCTGAAAAAGATTATCAGTTGTATTAAAAGCTGGCACATTCCACTGTCCAAATAAAATGGAGGAATAAATCAATTCACAAGAGATTTAAAATATTGAATTACTCAGTAATAATTTTCATGCTGAAAATAGCACTAGCTGTCTTTCTATCAGAGTATTGAGAAGTGCTAATATTTCTCTTAAAACTTCAAAGTTAGACTATTTATTCAGATTTCTCATGACATGTAAATATATCTTCAAGTCTATCTCCTGCTACGAAAACAATTTCCTTTCTAAAGCCACTAATTTCACCCAAGATTATCACTTTAGAAATATAATTTATATCAAGCTACCTGATGTCCTTGTAAGAATAAGTATTACACAAACAAAAGTTGTCTTGAAATAATATTTTAAAATCTGCAAAATTGAACACTGAACTTAGGCAGAATTAAGTTGTTTATATAAATATTGTATTGCCCTCTCCTTATTTACTTAAATACTCATTTTTCAGAGCACCTGAGCTCATTGAGTACACATTTAGATGGTACCCATTGAATGAGTAACTGTTCAAAATTATATTTAATCTTTCTCTTATTTGCTACTCACTTTTCAATCCTAGATCCAAACATAGTACACCAGTATCCTCAAAGGAATATCTAATGAGATTTTTATTTTGCTAAAACGGATTTTGAATGCCTAAATCTGTCTAAGCATGTCTTCAGTATTCCCTGGTTACTCAGGAGCAACTCAGAACAGGGCAATTCTCACACCTGCCTCAGCCAGTGTCTGAATTCCAAGTGACCGGTATTGGGTCTGGCTGGGGTGGAAGTAACTTCCTTCATAGCAGCCTGTATGGTGCTGTGTAGAAGGACTAAAACAGTGTTGATAACATGTCAGCATTTTGCCTGTTGCTCAGCAGTGCTCGCACAGCACCAAGCCTTTCTCTTTTTCCCATTCTCCTTATGCTCTGTCCAGCAACTGGGTTGCAGGAGCATGGTAGACGGTGAGTTGACACCACCATCTATGCTGAATCTAATTGCACAAATGGAATAGTCCAGATTGTACAATGTCATGCTCAACAGTAGGACTGGGATAGCAGGAGGAGGAGGTGGATTTTTACTTTCCACTTCCATGGTAACCATCATTCAGAGAATGTTTGGGCACTGGTCTGTTTGTGGGGTTGGTGAATGATTGCGTTTGTGTCACTTGTGGGGTTTTTTTCTCTTTCCTTCACTTACTAACCTGTCTTCATTGTGACTCACAAGTTTTCTTTTTTTTGTCTACCTATTCTCCCACTCATCCTGTTAGAAGGCAGGAACTAAGAGAACAATTGTGGGTGCTTGGCTGCTGGCCAGGGACAACCCACCACAGAAACACATTGGATGACATGATAGATCTCACAGGACTGTATTTCCACCTGGCCACAGGAATTATAGCAATATCTAACCTGTATACTATTTCTCCCACAGCATGTCCATCTTTCCTATTCCCTGCTTGACCCCATCAGGGACCTTTGGAGACATCAGTAACCTCCTGTTGGTCACCCTATTTGATTTCCCTTTCCATGGAGTGAAGAACTCAATTCCTCTAAGTCATGAGGGAACAGGACAGAATTCATTCATCAAGAACTGGAAGCGCTCCAGGTTTCACAGTATAGGCTTCAAATTGGCTCAGTCTGAGTTTCCCTCTGTAAACTGAAAGCAAGATATTGTGATTAAAAATCCAGGAAAGTGAATAGGCAGTGCTATGAGTACCTTCAAAAACAATTCAGTTTGAAAGAGTACCTCTTTCAAATTAAACAAATATTCAAATTCAAGGAGGGGGAAAAAAGGCATTTAATTTTTTAGGAACAAAATGAGCCTGAATTTGAAGACTGAATTCTATTAGCTTAGTACTCATGAGATCTCTAAATCCAGATGTAGCTATGTCATTCCATTAAATACTGGATTCTAAGTGCATAAAATCCACCAAACCTGGCAATGCTTGCTACTCTGCAGCACAAAGACATGGACCATTAGAGACGTACAGCAAGGTTGTCTATATGGCTGATTTGTATCAAAACTTTTCTTTTTTTTTTTATTTTAACCAAAAGCATGAAGTGCTTTTTGAGATAAACTGAAGTTTTTGCTACTCTCTAGATGTGACTGGAGGATTTGTACGGTGCCACTACCATATTTTCAGTGTTGCTGGAAAGCCACAACAAATTTTTACCGGCAATCCCAATAGTCTGGTATGTAGCCATTTGATCTGATTCATATAGTAGCAATCATGAAAGACCCCCCAAAAAATCTCGACATCAATTGCTCCAGTCCATATGAGAGTGTTTTGCAATGTATGGACTTTTACAAACCTTTTACAAACTTTTCGCAAACCTTTCAAAGCAAAGCTCCTTTTCTCCCATCTTCCTTGTTTTAAAATGCAGATTAATATATCAATTTTGGCTAAATTTCTTTCCCTGTATAATGATGAGGCTATAAAACTAAGAGATGTCTAATACAACAAGACTAATTTGCCTCCTAAACTACTCCAATAAATGAACAGTTATAAAAACTATGAACTACTGAAACGAAATATATTGGTGGAAAGCAAAGCCAGATATTTTAAGTATTTTTTTCATCATGACTAGCTCACCTGAGTCAATGTTGAGTGAAAGATAACACTGTAAAGACAATGTACATCTACTTTTTCCTTTTTTTTGTCTTTTTAAAGGCTCACAGCTCTTTTTTCTTTTTTATATTGTAAGTGGAACAAGAACACATAAAAGTGATCTAATGAAGGTTCTTGTCTCTGTCAAAGTATATAATAAAGAAGCAAAGCTTGCAGAAGTAGGTGACATCTTTTATTACGCCAATATTTTCTCTTTTGGTGTCCTTAACTGCCATGGCTACAACAATGTTTATACAACAGAGGAAAGGTTTTGCTTATTGCCTTGACACCTGAAATATACCAACTCTATTGTTGAGGGGAAGGGATAGATTCAGTATATGTATGACTATAAATAAATACTTTAATATAATATTCCCTGTGGATTTCTGCACACATATTGCCATTAGCAATTTTGCAAAACTGACATAAGGAAAAAAACCACTCATTGCTAGGAGCAGAGCATAGTAGAGTATTAAAAATTCCCTGCTAGGAGCAGAGAATAGTAGAGTATTAAAAATTCCCATATCCAAACACTCCCTTCTTTGAGGGCTTAGTGAGGTCACAGCTGGGAATATGTACAGTTTCTTGGAATTTTGCATGGTGTTATTAATTAATCTTATAAAGGAAGTGGGCCATAGAAAGACCTCCAGATCAGCAGAAAAAATGCTGAATTTCATATTGCTGGCTCAGAGCACTTACTCAGGAACTGCTGTACAGCAAAGGAGCTGGTTTTGGTAAGTAAACCAGTTATGAAGGAGGAAAAAAGAGAACTGAGAACTCAAGCTGATGCTGAACAGCATGAGTGTGAAAGTTCGGTCAGTGCGTACAGTGCTGTTTCTTCATATAAAGAAGAAACCAGCAGATGGGGAAACTCTCCTCTTTGGCCATCAAAGCACTTCATATATTCACAGTGTGAATTTACACAAATATTTATGTAATAAAGTACAGCAGAGCAGTAGCAGTTAATATTTGTTACATTCCAACAGCAAAAAGAAAAGGCAGCATGGACTGAAACCATTCTCTCATGTGTTCTAATCAACCCCTTATCTTATTGCTATTTATTTTATTGTGATGGTTTTCATAATGTCCCAAGAATCTTTAATTTTTGGTTCTCCAGAATAATCAAGGGAAACACGTAAATAAAAAAAAAAATCCATGATCTGTGACAAGCAGGTAACTTTGGAATTTTGTTGACTCTTTGGTGTTTGTTCACCTTTTTAAAACAGTAAGAAATTATAGAAGGAAAGTGAATGTTCAGTGAAGTAAACAACTTTCAAGAATCACATTAGCTAATAAATTTCTTTTGAATAAGTGCTGTGGGTTTGGTATCTGTTAAGAAATTCACTCCCTATCATGGACCTGTGGTTCATTTTTCATTAAGAAGCAGTATTATAATTGATTTTGCATGAACCTGTAAGGATTACTGTTTCCTGTTCAGTGGTTTTATTTTCAATTTGATAATGAAACACCCATAAAATTTAAAGGTTTATTAAGGAGACGGTGTTTAGTACTAGCACCTGGCAACTATATGGAATGTATACTCAACTAAGAATTAAAAATTTGCATTCCTGGAATTTTTTTGCTCTGCCATTTGTACATGGGGTCAGGGAGATCAGCCTGTGCACAGGGAGTGGATGGGAGAGTGAGGAGGGAAAGGCTCCAGAGCTACTGCTTGGGAAACCACCTTAGAGATGGAGGGAGCTGCAACCAAGGCTTACTACAAACTTCAGCAGCTTTGAGGGCACTCAGGCTGGTACTGCTGAATCCTCTGAAGAAAACCAAAACAATAAGAAAAAAGTATTCATAATACCTGTATTCTGATGGGTAAGTCTGCTGAGATTTTAGTCAAATCATCCTAAGCCACATATTCAAAAGCAACAAGTACTGTTTCTTGCTATCAGCTCGGTGTGTTCTCTCTGCGGCACTTTGATAGGGAATAGCTTTTCAGAGTGCTGGGACTAGAAGAGTTTAGAAGTCATGGGTCCAGAAACAGCTTTGGAACACCTTGGATTCAGCTCTTTGAGACTGCTGAGTAATGTCATCAACAGGAGATGTCATTCTGGAGGCAGTGAAACATCAGGCTGTGAAAGCTTAAACACAAATATATTGTTGTCAGACCATCTATAAAATAAGGTTAGAAGCTATCATGTCACAGATGTAATTAGGTTTAGATAGTAGTTACTTGTAAAAATCCAAGTACTTTAAATAGAAGCGTAGTTTATTAGTGTGTATTATTAATATTATTCAAGAAAAAGAAAGCTAGAACAGCAATTACAGTTTCTTGTACAAGTGCAGAGATCATTTCTAAATTAGATCTCTACTCATTGACAACTTAAAGGACTAAACATTGCAAAACCTGAGATATTTCCAGCTTGCTTGTTGTAAATATTCAATACACAAATAGATAGATTGCCCAAAATTTTCCATGAGAGGATAATATAAATTAAAAATAATAAGAAAGACAAACAGAAATGGGCAATTTTAAAAACATTTTTTTCCAGAGACACTGTGCAACTCACCTATTTTCCAAGTTCCCAGGATCTCAGATTTGTCTTTATCATAAATAGAAAACTGATTTGTTTTCAAAAACCAAGGTGTACACTGACTCTTTCATGCTATATGCCTTTCTACTCCTGTGGTCAAGTACCTTGCAGTTATTATTGCTTATTTGTTCAAGTGGTGAGGAAATATTAAATATCACAAGTTCTCAGCAGAGACTGGACAATAATTATCAACAGATGGCTGGCAGTAAAGTTTTGAGAGAGAGAAAGAAATTGCCTTTCCTTCCAAAACAACCCTCTATGATAAGCTGTAAGCAACTTATTAGTGATAGTTTTGGTTAAAATCAGATTTAACTGCCTGCTTTCTCACCATGTTTTTTGTGTTACTTTTACGTTTTCTTATTTAGCTGTGATGAGCAAGCACCAGTGGCGCATGTCTTGACTTTCTCATAATGATGATATTTACATTTGAAAAACCTGACAACTGCTCGTAATTTACTCTCTTATTAAATGTAATACCACTGTTGGGTAATTAGACATGTACCATTTTACAACAGTGTCTTAAGCTTCCATCTTCACGCATCTTAAATGACTCCACACAAGATGTGGACATACACAGTGGGACAGATCCTCCACTGTAGCTATTGACAAAGTTAAGGTAATTTATTCCAGGCTCCCTTTACATGTGATATGTTTTTTACAGAATAAACCTGTGTCGAATCAAACCACTGGACCCTGAGATATTTGCTCCACAAATCAGCCCTTCCCTAAATATTTTTAAAGAATGACTGATTTGCAAATACTGGGAAAAAGTAAAGCCACCGAAATTGCTTTCACACTCCATTTTCTTTTGTCTTGTGTACCTGAAGGGCTCCATCTGGGTACTCCAGGTGCCTCAGCTTGAAATGCTGTAGAATCCCTAGCAAAGTAATCCATAATGGTAAAACCCCAGGATCTCAACCAGGTTTCTGCAATGAAAAAAAAAAAAAAAAAGCAAGCAGATGTATTTTCTCTTATTAAATCTGGTATTTGTGGGCTGCTACAGAGAAAAGTGTTTTAGAGGTCATTATAGGAAGCTGGTGCTCCTTATGTTGCTATGTTTTGTATGGAGAACACAAGCACTCCCAAATCATGGTAGCAATTCAGCTGTAGTTATTTAATTATTGAAATAAGCTCCTGAAGCGCATTCCTACTTGTTCTCAACTGCTTTGCCACATAATATCACGCAAAGCTGCCTGGAAGGCTGCTGGAAGGAGGAAGAGTTTGTCTTCCCCAGCCATAGGTGCTCAGCACTGTGCTTTACTCACACCAGCAAGATCCTATGCTGACAGAGACCCCGGTGCCACAAGGGAAGCCTCACTGCAGCAGCTGGTGCTCGTTAACACCACGGTCCTAAATGAGAAAGGCTTTCATGCCACAAACCATGTCCAAAGAAGAGCTTTCAGTTCACCCCGAGGTCAGCTGCATCCTCCACCCGTCTCTCCCACCTGGGGAAGACCTGAAGAACATTTAATGCTAAGCACCCCAGCCTGTCAGCAGGGCAGCCTCTGGTTTTCATTCTCTGTTGCACTTGCATCACATTTCTGGAATTATGCAATGTTTATTTCCTTCTCATCACAAAAGTGACAAAATAAAAAAAAAAAATCTAAAAACCCAACAAACACTGAACCGTGAAATTTGTACTTAGTTATTGTGAGTTTATTTCATGAAAAATTGACAATTTTTTCATAGTCCTGCTTGGGATATAAGCACTACCCAGCTCTTGCACTGGAATTCTGCTTACAGATGACTATCACTTTAAAAGACTATTTTAAATATAATGGCTAGAGTATGTTTGTATTAAAATCCACTTAAAATTAACATCAAAACAATAAACTAAAGCTCAAAGTCAAGGTCTAGCCTGTACAGCTGGATAAAACTCTCTCCAATTGTTTCTTACTTCTAAAATGTGACCAATGAAAGGAGACTCCCCTTTCTACCTCACTTTATGAGTCACTTAAAACATAAAATCTGCCTTTTCTAGTAAAAACATTTAATTTCATTCTGTAATACAAGTTAAATATGATATTATGGTTTGCTACCAGGAAACTTTAAGAATCTCTGAATTTTCTTGGTGGAACTAATATATCACAAATCGATAAAAATTAACATCCAACAAATAAAAATATTCGATCAACTTACGTACGGGATCACATATTTTTTCCTTGAAAATCTCAGTCATTAATATGCCTGCATACAATGGTTATCAAACAACAGTTTGGAGAGATTTCTGGAAAAGTTCTATCAATAATATTTTTTGTTACATAATTTTTTTTAATGTGTCACAGAAACATTTGTTCTTGCCTTTTTCTAAGTATCATAAACTCAAATGAAACATTAACAATTTTTTTTTAAAGTCAGCACTTTTACCCTACCTGATGTAATAAAAATGCTTTCATATTTTCATATAAAAAACTCAGTTTTAAAATATCCTTTAATCACTTAGTTTGGTATTTTTACATGTGTTTTGATTAAAAAAAATGGTCTATCCAATGAATTCCTGTCTAAAAATACTAGTAAGCTTGGAAGCTGAATGTCATATGACTAAATAAAAGTCTTGTTGCACTGACATGAGAGGGTGGAAGACATAAATGTGAGCAGTAGCAGATAAAAAAGCTGCACAATCTGGATCTCATGCAAGCACCGTGAACACACACGCACAAACATACACTCAAACATGGGTTTGGACTAAAACTTGCCAAAATCCCTACCCAAGGCTAACCAACCAATCCTGGGAGGCTGTTCTCTTTCACATAAAAATAGTAATAATGAATAAAAATACTTGGAAGTCCTCCAATACCTTATACAGCATAATTTCTGTTTCTCTTCCCCACGTATACCCACAGGCTTGCTCCTGCTCTATAGTTCCTGTTCTCCCTGGTTTCTCACCAAGGTAATATATTTGCACCACTGTGAATGAAAAGCAACATTCTGAATTATAAGTGCAAAGGAAATCTGTGCTCCTAAAGCCTTCTTACCTTTTCTTGGGCTACTACATTTCATCACCCAAACAAAGATCCCATTCAGCATAGAATCATCATCCCACACACTGGACATGAGGCTTAGAGTTAGGTCACCTTTTTTTAACTCCATATTTCCCTCATTGCCTCATGTGACCTTAGACAATTAATTCAGTATCTGGTATCTCAGCTTCTCCGTGTTCTAAGGGCTGGAGGAAACACTTCCATGCCAGTAGATTTTGAGATCAAAGAGTAGTTTACACAAAGCAGGAATTTAGTACCTAAATGCTAAATTGGATCTGAACAGGTTCTACTTTCTTCAAGTCCTGGAGACACATAATTTATTCCAGTTGCACCTCTGTGTAACCTGGGAGCTCCCAAAGTGTGTGGAGGTCTGTCTTACACACCCTCCAAGCTGAAGAGATGCATGGGTGTTTCCTGCCTCAGCTTGATCAGGCTTCAGATTCCATCCTCCTGTGCCTCTCAGCCAGGACACTCTCCTGGGTGGGATGGAAAACTTGGATTGGTATCCACCAAGAGAGAGGAGAGCACTGGGCAAGTGCCAGTAGACAGGATATCAGGCTACCCTTCACCTACATGGTTTTTGTTGCATAGTTTCTATGTCCACTGATGAGATAGAGGTTTAATTCTCAGGTATTTCCCAGAATCAGAGAATAATTTAGATTGGAAAAGACCTTTGAGATCATCTAGTCCAACAGTCAATGCGACATTGCCAATTCCTCCACTAACCCATGTACCTAAACACCACACCTTCACATCTTTTAAATGCTTCGGAGGGTGGTGACTCAACCACTTCCCTGGACAGCCTGTTCCAGCACTTGACAACACCTTCCATTGAAATATTTTTCCTAATATCCAGTGTAAACCTCCCCTGGAGCAACTTGAGGCCCTTTCTTCTTGTCCTATGTGTCATTTGTTACCTGGGAGAAGAGACTGACCCTCACCTGGCTACAGCCTCCTTTCATGTAGTTGTAGAGTGACAAGGTCCCCCCTGAGCCTCCTTTTCTTCAGGCTAAACACCCCTAGCTCCCTCAGCAACTTGTCATCGAACTTGTGCTCCTGACCTTTCCCCAGCTCTGTCACCCTTCTCTGGACACACTCCAGCACCTCAATGTCTTTCTTGTCATGAGGGGCCCAAAACTTAACACATAATTCCATGTGCAGCTTTGCCAGTGCCAAATGTGTGATTGTTTCCTATAAAATCCTGTTGCCTCAGTTTTATCTGTGCAGCTACAACTTAGTCACAATCATCAGTACAATCCTGAGTCCTAAATGAGGAGCTAGTGCTTCTTTAGCTTGTAGTATTGCCATGTTGGTTGAGTTAATGTCTTAAAACAAAATCGTTTCCTCAACTGCATGTTGAACACAAGATAGTGACTGAATACTAAAAGTCCAGCAAACCATTTTAAGAGACATTTAACATTTAAAAGACAAAACTGAAGATAAATTAGTTCAGTCTGTGAACTAAACATAAATTAGAATTCCTTACAAAATCAAGGTTGACTTCAACCATCCCCAAAGCTGTAAGGTAGTTTTCACCGCTCTTCCATGACTGCAGTCCTAAGCCTGTGATTAACTATTTAAAATAAGGTCAATGACTGCGTGTATTAATGTCTTATGCTAGACAGAATCTCTGTTGCTTTGTCTTATTTCCAGATGAGCAGGTACTGACTAGATTGCCCTGTGCAGCTGAAATGTGAAATGAAGCCAGCTGCATTCTTAAACCTTAGGTACAACACAGCTCCCTTTGAAAACATGACAACCCAAGTGGCTATAAATGTGTTACAGTCTCCAGGGCCCTGGAATAAATCTTCATGTTTAAAATAGAATTAGCTATTCTTCAAACAGCATGCCTTGAAAAATTATTCTCATCTAAGCAGGTACAAATGAACTATTAATGAGGTTTCTGTAGGAAAACAAAAAGAATAAATAATGTGAGAATAAACTTACTGCAACAAAACACGTGCTGCTCTGACTTTAAAATTCTTCTGTGAACTTGTGACATACTCTCTTTAGATGCTTACACAAAGAAATATTGAGTGCTGTCCATGATTCTGTTTAACTACCATTAAAAACCCATTATTCAATAACACAAACAGCTTAGTTTCACCTCCTCTAAGGTTGGGGTTGTTCTTGGTGGGTTGTTTTTCTTTTTCAAGTCTGAAAAGAGGACAAGACACAGCTATACTGTGTGGCTGCTGGACAGGAGGTGCCATTGTGGCTACCAGAGTTTTATTTATCCTTAACCCTAAAAAGCAGCCCTTTAACCAATAGCCTTCTCTATTGCCTTTCCACTGGAAATTTAGCACTATACTTTGCTCTATTCCCAAGATGGTTTTTAATGGCTGTTTCTTGTTACAGAGAAAAAGCTTCTTCTGAGTTGGGCATGGTTCCAGTGCAACAAGTAACAGCACTTACCAGGAACTTATACTGCAATCTTTTGATTCTCAGAGAAGATTCACTAGTACTGGCAAGTCTTTATGGCAGCTTGCTGGTGTTGCTTAGATGAATGACTCATTTCGGAAAGAACCAAGTGGGAAAAGAAAAAAAGATGCGAGCTGTACATTGAGAAAGAAAAGAGTTTTTGCGACTGGACATAGCTATCTAATCTAATTTCCAATAAATATATACAGTAATAGGTCTAACATGATGCGTAAAGTGTCATAAAGACACAGTTCCTGAGCAGTTGTAAACACACACACACATACACTCACACATGCACACAGATCTAGCAATCACAACCTGTTGCTATCAGAATGAATAGCATTAATCATTTTTAATGGTCAAACTGTTAAAACGATGTTCTAACTGATTACTGGTGTAAAATAAAATAAACATTATGCATGCAAATCTTATTTCCCAAAAACTGAATCACTTTTGTCAGGTATTTAACTTAAACCAGCAAAACAGACCATCAAGAAGGCAGCATTTAAATGGATGCCTGCAGCAATGGCCAGTCAATGGCCTCTTTATTTGTTAAAGATGGATTATTTTAAATAAATTACAGAGCACTTGCACTGAATAAACAGAGTCTCAGTGGCTGTGGCATGCTATACATGCTTAATTGAGCCACAGAAATCCTAAATGACTACTGAGCTGTGTAATCGCCTTTGATTTCGCTGATAGGACCTGATTCTTTAGGTAAAAACCAAGCCATTGAGGACTGAAAAGCAACACTACCTTGAGGAAAACAGAAAGTTTAATCTGGAATATATACTTATAATATTTTGGAAACCACAGAGATGGAGTGTTCCAATAACTGAACACAAGGCAGCTTCAGAAGTGAACGATCTGTGTGTCATTTTTATTTGAGCTTGATATGTTAAATGTCCCAAATGTTTATGTTGTATAAGCCCACTTAAACATTGCAAAGTGCAACAGATTCATTGGCAAAATAAAAAGTATCGCTTTTTTAGTCTTTCTTGCTGTCTTTTTTGCATTGATACAGCACATTATACGCACACAAGTACCCAGGGGTTTTCTTAAGTAATTGTGTAATTTGACCGCTTTTGGGGAACCTGTTAATGTGATTTACTTGGAGTGTTACCTACGGCTTCTATAGGCTGAAGTACAACATCAGGTCAGAAACCAGGAACAGATCCTTTAACCCTTACTGATAAGAGTGTTCATTTTGAGATTGTGTATTATTAACTCTTGACATTCCAGTGTTTATGTAACTCAGCCAACAAAAAAATTCCATTTGAAATAAGGCTGTACTTGGTGCACAAGACTTACAGGATCAGGCCCTTCCCTTGACATAAATGAATCCTGACCTAATGACATATGGTATTCATTTTGACAGAAGCTATGACCTTAAATAATATTACTTCCATTTGTCAATATCTCTGGAAAATGGTTTGACATTGAGAAGCAGTTTGAAAACTACCTTGAATAACAGCAATTAAAAGAGAGATTGATACTGTTGGGAACTTTAATAATGATTGCATACCTGGATTTTCTCTAAAAAATTTCGACACCTACCACTTTCTTTAATAAGCAAGTGTAAAAATGCTCAGCTGTGAAATACTTCTCTTTCTAATGAAGTGCAATGAGCTACATTTGCAGTTTCCACAATTACACTGTATATTTGAAAAAAAAAGATATATGAGTTTAACCATGTTGGTAAAACAAGTGCCTGTCAACATCCAATTAAAACTGATGAGCATTTAAAATGGAAATTTTATCCATACACGAGGAGGCCAAGAAAATCAAGAATATAGTATTAGATATTCTAAAGCACTCTGATGAATACTATGAAGTTATTGAAAATAAGACCAGGCTGCTTCATAGTGTCACAAACTGGTCAACCAAAGGTCCTCATCAAGCTTACAGGCTTTGTCCAAAGCAGATGAACTGTTCCTGTGCGACTTTAAAAACTCAGATGAAGAGGCTGTAGAGGAATTTGAAGATGCTCTTGGGTGCAGTTTTGGTTATTCCCTTGATATTTTTCATAACATGTAAGAGAAGATCCTGCTGTCATGAATGTCAGCCCTTCCTGGAGGGAAAATGCTTGGCCTGCCTCCTGGGTCTGAGCAGCACACAGCAGGGATGACACAGCGAGCAAACACAGCTGCCACAGCTCTGTTTAGCATCATCACACTGTTTTCTCAGGGAAAGGAGAAAACACTTAATATTCCCCCCAGTTAATTTCTTAGTGGAATTAATGAGAAAAAAAATCTGGAACTTATTATGTTGACTTGTGAACATAACAATAGGGAAAATCCCCCAAATATATGAGAGAAATTTGCAAGGGCAGGAGGCTCTGCACGTCTTCCTCAGGGTGTTCATACCAGCCCAGGACATAATTATATTTATGTTGTCTTTGGCAGTACACTTTTTTCCCTTTAGCCACAGAGACACATTCTCAGGAGGCCACCAATCATGCAGAAACCATGTGGTAAAGTCGGGTATAAAATTCAAATAGCCTGGTGCCACGCAGTCATTCCCTGCTCCAGCCTGGGGATTACAAAGCAATGTGGCAGCAGGTGGGACCAAGTCTATCCACTTCTTGTACTATCAGCCCTATGGAAATAATAGTTGTGCCCATCAGCTCCAGAGCTGAACAAGACACACTTCTGTTTCCTTGGTGGCCTAAAAGTAGAATCTCGTGTAAGCAATTTGGACTGGTTTCCCATAGGTCCTTAAAACTTTTTCTTTTTTTTAACTTTTCTCTTAAATATGTCTCCATGCTAGCCAGAAACCCTTTTGACTCTGTGTGCTGCTAACTCACAGGCACATCTGGCTGGGTTCAAACATTCAAGTGCTTTTTATGGTTCCCTTTGGCCAGCAAGCACAGCATCTTATAGGGACATTCATTGAGAGTATTTCTCTGGTCTGTCCACAAGCCAGAGGACCTCAAATAATGGAGACACTAATAACAAATCTGGTAAGGAAAAATTTGCAGAAACAGGAGAAGAGTGATTGTATCTCCCACAAATCCAGGCAGACCTAAAGCCTGCACAAAATAGAGACCTGAAACTGTGCCACACATGTGTAAGGAGAAATATGTTATAAATGGTTAACTGAGACTTACCTAAATCAGGAAACAGGCTTGAGCATTAAAATTCTAAGACAGAATTCAGTTAATAGAAAAGACTCAACAGGACACAAGGGAAACAGCTGGATGGGTGCGGAAGTATGCTAAGCCCAGGAAAAGAAATTCTATAGCCAGTGTGACTGCTGCAGAAAAGACAGCTGACACAGTGAAAAAATAATAGGAAACTTACAGCACTGAAGTGACCAGAGACAGAGATCACCAAAGGATTCTGCAGAGAATAGCCTGTAGCAAGCTGAAATAAGGGATGAAAAGGCTACTTGGGTACCAGCTATCTTTTAAGTGAGAGAACATTGGTGGAGCTGCTGCAGAACTTGAGGTGTGGTGTCCTAGATCCTGGATATAGCCCACAAACTCCAAAAGTGTAAAAAGTGAAAGAGTACTGAACCAAAAATCAAGTACTATACATAAAAGCAAATGGGATAAATTAATTCCTTCCTAGTGCAGGAATTTCCATTAAATAGATTTTTCTCCTATGTTCATATTTCTAACAAATCCTCATCCATGTCCAAATAGGCTTTACAGTCTGAAGAATCCGATCCTGTGAAAGAATGCATCTTCCACAAATCAAATCCTAGAATAAATATTGTGAGATATATTAAGAAGGATATGCTACATTTATTTATATAGTGTCTTTCAGGCCAAAACATTTCAAAGTGCTTAACTAATTATTGATCAGCACAGATGCCCTCACAAGTGTATTCACTGAGCAAAAGGTCACAGATATCCTTATGTGAGGAACAGTTATAATTTATTCACATGTGAAGGAGGAACATATAAGCTGTCTTCAGAAGAGGGGCAATTGGTAAATGTTACACTCCCCCCATGCAACTTCTCTGCCTGTGTCAGCCTCTGCAGTGGTCACCTTTTTAAGTCAGTGGGGAATTAAGCAGCACAAAAATAAACAATTTGTGAAGGATGTGCTAGGATGAGAAGAACAGGAGCAGAGTTTTAAACATTATACCAGGCACTGAAGAAAAACATCACTTATTCAAATCTTACCATCACTATAGATACCTTGCAGAAGCCCTTAAAATAAGGAGGTCTTCAGATTGCTGTTGCATAAGATTAGGATTCAGACTTTTAAAAGTAATCAAAAGTATTTTCACATTGATGTTTCCAATTCCAGCACCCACCTTCACGTATTGCCTACCAAAATCTCTTCTTTATGTGGACACACATTGCTCCATATATGCTTTTCTGATTGAGACAATCTTGCAACATTTTTAATTTGATCTCAAAAGGAAAGCAAAGAAACCACTACAAAACAATGGTATTCAAATAAGGGAGTTAAAATAAGCCTTCTAGACACAGATTGCTCAGTCTCCTGCTAAGGCTGTTTGTAAACAATACCTACAGCTAATTTTAATATTTTTCATATTTTAATGGATCATGACTAACTTATCTTTGACTGTCAATTGCAGCCATTTATATGTTTTATTTCCTTTTTTATCTCCATTTTCACTAACCATGATATCAGAGCAACACTGCAGCCTACAGGTATAAATAGATTAATAATTAGTATAGATACTTCTCCCTCCATGTAGGCTGCAGGTAGCATTCTGCTTCAACCTTCAGCAATGCAAATAAGCTGATGTTGGCAGTATATCATGAGCTGCTCACCAGTCATTTCCTTAATGACTTGCTAATTTTCCTCTCCATATCCTCCACATGACATACTGGAACCTCATATGGTTGTGCAGACCAGCGCAACTGAGAATGCAGCCCATGTACATAGCCCCGTGACTTTGTTTTTATGGCAGTCCTTGTTTCTCTGTTTTCCCCTTAAGGAATCTGCTTGTAATTTTTAATTTAATCTTTGATGGTGGCACAAATCTAATTATCTAGATATTTAGCTTCTCTATCTACTGTTTTTCCTGCTAATCTGCAGCTGCCTGAATTCTGTCATAAAACAGAGATGAATGTTTTTATTTTCTGTTCAGCATTTTATTCTTGTTCATTTGATTTACTCAAGTAAATACTATACAGCTCTGAACCTAATCCTTTTTACTTTTTTCTTTTTAATTAAGAATAAAAGAACTTGTATCCTTGAATTTACCCTCAGAACAGTGCTTAATACATGCAGAACACAATGTAATCTTTCTTGGATTTGAATACTACTTTCAATGAGTTTTAGAAGCATTAATAGCTGAAAAGTACCATTGTATCCCAGGGTATGGCAATCTCCTTAAACCTCCAGAAATAACAAGAACATTGTTTTTCTTTTGTATCATAACACTGGGATTTACCAGACTAATATAGTAGGACTCTCATTCTGAAAATCATATTTTCCTATCTATTGACTGAAATAACTGTGCTGTGCAACCACAGACCGAGGAACTCCAGTTTGTTTTGACTCAGTAATACCATATGCTCTGGACAGTCCTTAAGGCTGTCCTTGCAGGGTGTGTGCCTATGAAGCGATTGCCTGGAAGTCACTGCCTTGTTGACAGTGGATTTACTGATGGCATAGCCTCAGGTTTCAGCAAATGGAAGAAGACTGAGGTCGAACCAGCTCAGGGCTGCGCAGTGGATCACACCTTTCAGTGTGTAGAATCTTGAAATGGAGCTGTCAGCTGTATGGGGACTCCAATGTGTACCTGTCATCATTAAACCCATGAGGGTGTAATACTTACAGAGTGCTTTTCCTTGGTCTGGTGATCAAACTGAAGAATATTAGTAACAATTAATTATTTAAATATGAATAAATATTTTAAAACAAAGCCTATGTGCTTGGTCTCCCTTCCTGCATACACTGGCTGGCACAGTTACCTGGAAAAGAAGAAATTCAGATTCAAACCTTCTTTCTTTAAAATCTCTGGAGAGCCTAAGTGGTTGAACCACGTGTTATCCCACATTTACATCTGCCTAGTGTACACATTGCTTTTTGATTTTCACTGGCACTTGTTAGCCTTGGGTCAGCAATGTGTCAGATACTCATACTACATTGTACCTGAGCTGGATCTCATTTTGCTAGCTTGATTCCAGGGTTAGAATAGCAGAGCCAGTTTTGGTGACTTCTGGCTTATATTTTTTATATAATCTGAGGCACAGCAGTACCATCAGAGGAGAACATAAATTCACAGCATGTATGGTAGCAACACTGCAGCATCCTTACCACAGGGAGTCATCCAGATGGTGTTCAATCAGTAGTGGGAACTCAGGGAGACAAAGCAGCAAGTTTCCTTGTTGCTGAAAAGAATGAGAAATAGAAAGCACAGTCTGCATAAAAACTGCAGAATTAAATCATTACAGCTACAATACCGAGAGTAAGTACATGCTCAGAGCAACAGAATAAGTCCAAGATGTAAATTTCAAAAAGGAGAAGCAAGGCTTTTTTATGTTCTGTTTGATTGTTTTTCTTAATTCAGAGTTTTAAGAAAATAAACATCTAATATATGAAATGCATTACTGAATTCCCCCATGCTACTCAGATCACACAACAGTCTCTTACAAGCCAGTACGTGCTACTTAGTGTGTTTTTAAAAAAAGCCATCAGTGAAGCAAACCACATTCTGGTACATATTCAACTGCTTTTGTAGCTCAGGACAGGAGGTACTACTATTTTTTTTTTTTTTTGGAGGTAATCTAAGGAGATGGAGTACAGCCAGGGAAACAGCCAAGAGAATGGACAAGTAACATAAGAGAAACAGAAAGAGCTGGCAAAGACAAAACACAAAGGAAAAGGGTTGGTGAACAATAAATGAGAGCCAGAAATACAAGGATTTGGAATTGATGTTTATTTTATTTGAGATTAATAGCAAGAAAGAACCTATAACTGTGGTACAAATTGCTCAATGCCCCATGCGGTGCCAATATTATGCCATTCATTATACTTGCAGGTGTATTATTTCTAGTTCCCCAGATAAAAAAAATGTTTTCCATGTATTCCTTTGTCTTTTAAAATGTATTTTTTTCACTGCTATATTGCCAAAGGTTCTTATTCTTCCAAACTCAATAGCAACTAATCATTTTCCTGGCTGCAGACTGGGAGTATGGTTACTATTTTGTGCAGGTAATTCTTCCATTTTTATTAAAGGACCACTCTAAAATTTTGATCTGCCTGTATTTCAAGTTCTTTCCTACATGTTTGTTTTCCCCTGTGAGAAAGGTCTTTCTATCAAACCTTATTCATGTTCCTAATTACAAACCTGGTTTCCCTCTATTGGGATGAAAGGTTTCTTATTATCAATATTATGCACTTTTGTCTCAAAGAAAATTTAGAAAATAAATCAGCGCAACAAATTGAAATCTAACTTATCAACATCTTTGCCTACCACTTGCAACTGCTGCAAATTTGCTGCTATTGCCTGACTTAATGTTGCTGCTCCACGGCAGCTGTGGAGAGGATTTAGACAGAGATAATAGTGTCAAAACTCCAGCAGTAGAGCAAACGATGCTGGAAGGAGTTGCTCCATGGTCTGTGGTACTTCTGATCCCCACTCCTCATATTCACTTTCAGAGAATCCAAATTTTTGCGGTTCCTGCAGTGGCTTAGCAAAGCTTCTCAGTGAGGAAAATGATTGAGCTCCAAGTCTGGTCTGAGGACACTTGTCCTGCCTCCACAGACACCCTCATGCCAAAGGGAAAAGCCCCACCTCCAGCCAACCCAGGGCACAGAGGGATCCTATGTGACACCCAGGAGACCTGTGGGCTGTGATCCCATCACGCGCCCGGTGGGCACCTCCATGCCCAGGTCATAATGTATTCAAGCTTGCTAAAAGCTCGTGGGAATGACAGCCTACAGTGTTAGCCTGTTAAATTCAGAATACTAAGCAGGCAACTACCCCTTGAGAAAGTTTTTTTTCTTTTGTTTTAATTAGTGTACCAACTTTATATTACTGATTCTATCAGACACAGCCCAAGGAGCCTTTTCTGGGTTAGCAGGCAACTGTCTCAGCTTTGATACAAGATCTCAGCAGAACTAACTCCTGAGTTTGGCTTGGTTTTGACTTCTGTAAGTGAAGACATTTAAGATGGTGGTGATTAATGAGAGATCACTCCTTCCTTTGGCAGTTAATCCTCCAAACTGAGGAAAAAAAAATTATGTTATTGCCTTATGCTTTCCTTAGTATTTTAAAAGAACATGGCCATGACAGTGTGAAGAAGTCCATGCTCATTGATCATCTTCTGAAAAGAAGTTCTTTAGACAACATCCTGAGGAAAAAGGGCTTTTAATAAACCTCTAGCTACTTTACCTTTTCAAGGAAATGAGAATTTATTTTCTATCAATAATCTATCCTCATAGTCATGTCCAAGGAGGAGATTTTCTTCAGGCTCCATCCTGCAAAAGTGTAATAAGGCATTTATGAAGCAAACAAACTACATAATGAAATCTGACAGTATGTTTTGGAATACTGTTACATGCACCTTACAAGAAATATCATTTTTGGGGAAAAAAAATTCCAAAAAATCAGTCCCTCTCCTGTTATTTCCTCTGTCTCTCATGCACTCTCACACAACCATACAGATACACACACGAACTGACTTGCTTCCATAGACCACAGACATCAACATCCCTTTTCCTCACTCACCCTCCCTCCATACTGTCCTTGGAAGATCAGTCTTCTGCCACGCCAATTTTATCCCTTTGATTCATTCACTATTCTGAGCAATGTTGCTTTTCCGCAGCACTTTTACATCTTACCACAGGTCTGGTTATCTTACATACCACTGGCCCCTTGCTTCCAGATAACTTTATAATTTCACAGAACATTTTCATTTCTCAGTGGATGAATTGAACACATGTAGCAGCAGCCAGAAACCAGAAATAAACCCCACACAGACTGATCAGTCTGCTCTCTGCAGACCACCAACAAATTCTCTCTGAATTTGTGAATGCTTTGGATTTAGACTTTGTGAGTTGCTGCCTATACAACACAAGGTTTGACAATTCTTCTTTTTATGTCCAGCAGGAAATTTATTCCCAATGAAACTAGACCAGGAAGCAATACAAATAATTTAGTATGACCAAGTTTTCAGAAAGATAGAGCTTTTAAGGAAAAAGCTGCTGAGTGATCACTTTCATAGTCAGTTGTACGTGGGCACAGAACCTCACCCAGTTTTGCCTTTCCTCCATTCTATGGTGTTATAATAATCAATACACACAAAAATAAATAAAACTCACTCCTCTTCCCATTTCCAGAAATGTCCATTCTGGCTAACAGAGTGATGCACAGTAGAAGGAAGTATCAGGTCCCTTACACAAAGATGTTTCCTAGAAGGCAATTTTGAATCTAATTTCAATATCAGGCACTCATTTCCCCATTTAAAACACGGAAAGAGAGAAAAAAGTGTTTAAGCTTAGCAAATCAATGCTACAACTTAAAATCTGGCAGTGCTAGTCTTTGTGCTTCCCAGGAGAGGATTAATTTGTTTCTTCTTATTCTTTGCTCTTTATTATTTCAATTGGAGGATATAAAAGTGCTATTGAGAGTTTTGAAGGATAAACACTTTATGTGGTAACTGCTTAAAATAAGAATAAAATTTATTGAGAGTGCAGACATTTTTATCACATTAATGTGACCTATTAATGATAAAGGAAATTCCCTTCATCTAACGAGCACTGTGTTTACAAATGTAACAAGAGATGTTTTAATTTGCACCATAAATCTAAGGAAGTTAAAATCTTAACCCCAAGGTACTTAATATAGTTGATTCTGTATTTAAAGGGAATGTTGTTAACATTTATATTATTTTTGTTACCTACAACACAGAGATCAGTTATTTTAATATTCATTTCATTTTATAGATAAGGTTTAACAGGTATTTCAAAGAAACCTACATGTAATAAAAGTGAGGTCAAATCATACCTGCTATAATAGAAAAGGCTGCAAATTTCTCTACAAACACAACATAAGTAATACATGGAATTGCACGTGACCAGAAAGCCACAATCTTATATTTTAAAAATGAGACACAATTAATTTGACAGTGTTAATTTAATAGAGACAAATTAAGACAAGGCTCAGCCATTCTTTCTTTATGACAATGCATTTTGTTGCATTCTTAGCACAGTTTTCAGCAGAATTTTTCATTAAAATCAAATATTCCCCAGAGTTGAAAGACTCTCCACATTCAATGTGGAAAGAGTAGGGTTTGATGACTGGTTTATGGAAAGGTGCAGTTCTGTCACTAGGGACTGCCTTTCACACCCTATACTAGTCAAGAATGTCTGGTATCGGATATATCTCAGTTTCCATAAAATACTCATTATTAACCACTTTGCTACAGCAAGGAAGCGCTCAAGGGCCCTGATCATCTGTTATATGACCAAGACTGTGCCCATCAAGTGATAAAAGTGTAGACAGCATCTCTCCAAGGTTCTGACAGATTTTCATGTGCCTGGATGGTCCTAAGGATTCACTCATATATTTAGGGGATTTGGTTGGGCTGAGAAGAGCGGGGTGAGACAATGAACAGGTTTCCCAGCTAAAGCAAAGGGAAGCTCATTAAAACAAGAGGCTTTGTAGCAGGAGAGAAATCTGAGATATGGTCAGGTACACATTCCACATTTCTAAGATGAGTCTCCACCATTTCGAGACTTTCAGTCTTGTCTCCTAGTGTTTCAAATCTGTGAATACCTGAAAAGTATGCCTCTGGCAAGTACCGAGATATAATCTCTGAGAATCACTTTACTTGTTAGCTCAACTAAAGTTTAAAACCAATTCCTGCATTGTTGCATGAGTCAAAGTTACACCTAAACCTATAATTGCCATCATGCCTTTCAGGAAACTCTCAGAAACTGGAGCAGAAATTTCTTCTGCCAAAAAAGAACCACTTCAGAGCCAGGAATCATGCTAGGTCAGTAATGTTCACTGGCATTGATGTGTTCTACTAGGGAACATGAAAAGCAAAGAATATGGAACTCTTAAGAATGTAATATCGTAGCCCCTCGTCCAAAACCTCTTCCACGCTAGATAACACAGGCCACGATTTTAATATATTTCAAGATTCTTTCTCCATTTAAAAGCGATAAGTTTTCACACTCTTCCCTATGCCACTTCTGACATCATGATCCTTTTTTCTCCAAGAGCCTATCAGGTTAAATGAATGATAAATTTAACCATCCACAGCAATTAAAGTGCATGGCCTGAAACCAAAATTTTCTGAGTTTCAATTGCAAATATTTGTATAGTTTAAAAGGTAAAAAAATTACTTAGCAGTCAAAGTTTCATAAACAACTGGAAAAAATTATTGAAGAGAGTGCTTTATTTTTAATTAAAAGTCCAAATAAAGAATAAGTATACTCTACATTTCTCTTTATGTGTATCTCAGCCATATGTTAAAAAGAAATTAAGTTCAATAGAAAATGGCAGTATAAGAACCACATTCCTTCTGCCCTTTGCTCAGGCACGATGCCACATAAGTTTGATGCCATAAAATTTAATTTTTTTCATTTTGAATGATTTACAGCGGAGCAGAAGCTATAAATCAGAACAGTAACAGGAGTTATGAATAGGGATGTATGTTTTTCCAAAATGTCTAAATGAAATATTTTGAAACATGGTAAAAGAACTGCACAGTTCTCCACCTGGCAGCCATAATTGAAGTTAATAACACTTGTTTAGACATAAGGAAACTCTTTGACACCTAGACGATTTTTTTTTTTTTTTTAATAAAATGATCAAACAATCATCATCTAGTCTTAAGAAATCAAAGCAGTTTGTTCTGGCAATATGTTACATGAAGACAGTCTTTCTTTCAGCTATGTTTCCAACTGTGTCTAATAATTTTGAAAGTACACACCAATTCCTTAGCACAATTCCTTATTTTAACCATACACCATATTATTAATCTCACTGCAGCTCTTAGGAGCCATTACCATAATGCCAGTGACAGGCAATATAAAACACATTCTATGAAGAGGCTTTGATAACCTCAATATGTACTACTGATTTTACAGCATTTCAGATGCATGTTTAGATTTTGCAGTCTCTCCTTTGCATATGTCACAGGCAGCAGCTGATAAGGCACAAGTGCTTATTTCCACAGCCAATTGCACCAAGCCTTGGAATATTCATCTTCTTGTCCATGATGGCATTCAGAAAGCATAACCTCATAAATGAGCAGTTTCTTTGTTCAAGGAAAAACCTTTCTTAAAGAGGATGAAGCCAAACTGGTAAAAATTTCTCTGTTCACTTGCTAATTCCTTCTGGGCCTACTTTTTCCAGTGTTCTTGATAAACCTAAGAACAAGGGTGCAGGGAGATTGATGAAACCCTTATCTTCTGGTCCTGAATCTTCAACCCAACAGACTTGCTCACTCCTGGAAGTTGTGAAATGCTTTGTCTCTTGTCCTAGAAGCCTTCTATGACCAACCCCTCATTGAGTTCTGGGTAGGAGAACATCTAGGGTTTTTGTTAGATGCTCATTTCTCTTGTTTCCCCAAGAATCAGGAAAGAAGAACATTTACTGGCACTCCTGTGGTGGAGAGCTGCTTGCTTCCATCTACCTCTATCTCCACAGTGGAAGGGAGGAATTTTCCAGATCTCCAAACTGCTGAGTAAAATCTTCGGGAACAGGCACATCACAACTAAGGTTTGTGCAGTAAAAGAAGGAATTATCCTTGTATTTAAATTCAGGCTCTTTTATCACATTTTCCTTGCATGTGTGGCTTTTCCTTTCCTTGTTAAAATGTCTTTGTCTCAACCCATGAGCTTCCTCACTTTTACTTTTCTGATTCTCTCCCCTGTCCTGCTGTGGGGGCAGTGAGCGAGCAGCTGTATGGGGTTGAGTGGTCAGCTGGGGTTAAACCATGAAAAAAAAAAAACCATCCATCTTTATATAATACAGGTTGAAAATTCTCACTGGGAAGATTAACTTCTTGTCCTAGATTTGTTAAATTGATGACATTAATAAATAAATCACTTAAATGCTTTACAGAGTGCACCAATTCAACATAAGGTGAGACTATAAAGCTATTAATTTAGAATAAATGTCTTGCCTTGATTAAAACATAGATAATTTGTAGGCAAATTTCAGTAATGTTGAGAACAAAGCAACCTAACCAGTCACTCAATCAGAAGTGTGTATGCTCCCTTAGGAATTTGCATTAAACCCAGATTATTGCAAGTTCATGTGTCTTGCAAAGCCTGAAGGACATTTATCCAGTAGATGTCCACATGAATGTGTCTTATGTTGATCAGCAATAATGACCTACAACCATCGTAAGATTTTTTTTAAATTGTTGTAAAGGATCTGATCCTTTGTGGACTGTTCAGATAAAATTCTTGTAGATTTCAAAGGGAAAGGAAGATCTGCGGCATCCTGGCAGCCCAAGTAGGCACAGGGCAACGTGAAAAGCCATCAGATGATGATGTCACACACCAGAGTCTGCCCGTGTAAACCCAGGAAATACCAATCCATTTATATCTCATCATCTTAACCCTGAACCTCTAGGTAATGGTTTTGCCCTGTATTCCCTCCTTTTCCAAGATGTTGTCCTGTTCCCTCTTAACTTGATTTACTCTACTTATTTCAGCTGCTGACTTTGGCACTTTATTCCAGCTCTAACCAACCACAGTATAAAGACGTATGCCTGAGCTGCTCCAGTGCAGAGTGGCAGAGGACTCATTCACATAGCTCCAGCCCAGGTGAATAAGCTCGTCCTCATAAACTGGGTTAGAAAGATTTAACAAAGACTCTGGGACACCACGGGCAAGGATACCCACACCTACTAAGCCTGGGACAAAAAACAAGGCTAAAATGCTATCAGCATTTGATTTAGTGTTTGTTTTGGCTGTTTCATGTAGAAGAAAAATCAATCAAACTGAAAGGCATATTTTGTAACCTCACAATCCAAACAGTGCACTTGCATGCAGCTGAGGGAAGCCCTGCATTTTGTCACTTGAAAGCCTTCCTAAAATTTTATACATTTTTCACTCAAAAATCAAACATTGAGTGCATGTGCATAAAAGTCACAGTCAGATTCCTCAGCTGGGCAAATGGAGTTTGTTTTTCCAATTTCAACTACAGAATACTCCTCCTGGTATAATTCTCTTCAAAGTCTAAAATTTGTTCCAGTGATAATTGCTGAATTTATGTGTATTTAGAACCCAGTACTTAAATATAACCGCTACATTGGGCGAATATGTATAAACACTGTGCCAATTTCTTTGAATAGGAATGTAGTAAATTACTACTGATTACACAAATACTGATTAAAATTTTAAGGCAAATAAATAATGAAGAGGGATGTTATTTATTTGTCCAAATGCTCTTAAAAGTGCAGTCATGCCAAGCACAACTTCCAAGGAAAGCAGTGGATGGAAATACAGTGTTATGTCAGTGGATGGCCTGGACTGAATCATTGGGACAGCAGTGATTACTGTTTTAAGGTTTGCTCCATGTGTCTCTCTATTTTCCCTTGTTCTCTCTATAACAATATAAACTGTACTCATACCAGGAAAATCCTGACATTAACTTCGCACTTGCAGTTCCTGTTGAGCTTACTTGGGTTTTCCTTTTGCACAAGCTGATAGAAAAGTGAAGATGCAACCCGTAAAGTCAAGGGAAATATTCTCAAGTCTTATACGTTGCTCCTTCATGCAGCACCTGCAAGTACCTTCTAAAACCTTTGGATCCAAATGCAACTCTGCCTCTGGAAACCACTAATGCCTCTCCTAAACACTACCTTCAATCTGTTTTACAAGGAAGTAGACAGATGAGTAATTTCTGCTTAGGGCTAGGCAGAGAATGATGATTTAGATGCTCCAAGTAAAAATTTCATTTAAACTGACCTGATCCTTGGTAGACTGTGGTAATAGCATTTAGCTATTTACACAGAGGGTAAAATTACTGAAGTTCCACATAGTTCATAATCGAGTCTCAGGTGACGCCAGTCAGTATAACTTCAGTTATGCTGACAACAAGGACAGGAGGCTGATTTGCATGAGCTGATGCTATCTGAGCAGAAGCAATTGAAATGATGGTAATATTGCAAACAAAAGCTGGGATCCTGGGCTGAGGTACAGCTGGGTATGGATGTGTTATGCAGTGTCTTTGCGTTAGCTGTGAAACCGATCCTTGTGAATGTCACAAATCATGATGGCCCATATAGAACTGGAGGGCTATAGACAGCATTTCTGTATTTCTCTCTATACCAACATCTCCTCATACAAGCTCAAAGCAAGGTTTCATTGTGCTCTACACCACAGATGCATCTCTTCTCAGGTATATTTAGTCCCATTATGTCCGTCTTGTTCCCTTTTAAAATCATCCTAAAACGGAACAAAATGCTCCAAGCCAGAAGAAATAGGTACAGGCATTTTTATGATCATGTTTCTAATGTGTGTTTTTAAATTAAATTTTGAAACTGAATCATTCAGAACACACTATTTTTTTTTTTGCAATTGAGAAAGAAAAGCTAAACCAGATGAAAACCTATTATTTATACACTGATACCAAATCTCATTCACAGATTTTCATGCAGATTTTTATTAGAAACAGGATACACCTTAAATTAAAGGAACTGCCCCTGCCCATCTGCCATAAAATAGTAAGGTTCAGCTCACACTGGAACTGACCTTTTACCTTCACATGTGCTTTATATGGATAAACATAGCAAACCCGTAGACATTGCTGAAGCAAAGCCTTTACTGACCACGAAGGGAATCTACAAACACACATACAGACTAAATATTAGATATGACCATTAAAACCTGGAATTATTTATCTGCTATTTTACATGAAATACACTATTTACCACATACAATTTCTTTATTTTTGTCTTTTTTTTTCTCGTTTCACCAACTGTACTGGATAAACAGAGACAACCCTGATGTCCCAAAAACAGAACTAAAAATAAAACTAAAAATTTAACTGGGAACTGAAAGGTCAATCTGTATTTGCTAGTTCCCCTTAAATATTTCAGTGATCAGGTATATGGATCTCTTATCTATAATCTGTAAGGAAACTAAAGCATTAAGTCCAGTTTCTGCACTAGTTTACATGGTTTTCAGCCCTGGAAGTACTCACCATTTCTGTTTTTTAACTACACCATTACTTAATCAAAATATTTTAAACACAGTCATAGGAATAAACAAAACCAAAGTGAAATGTTATGGTGTCTAACTTTTCTGTAGCTCTCTTTGTCTTTTATTTTTAAAAAACTGCTATGGTACAATGCAGATAACAAAAATATGATGTCATTGGGGAAATATATGTTTATTTTTAAAGATTCTGATGGGAGTCTCTGTGTATGTAAAACTGCTCAAACTGAAACTCAGGTTTTGTCCAGTTGATTTCTTGCAAACCATAAACCAGATTTCACTTCTCTCTGGTGTTATTTGTAGAAATACGTATCAGTGAGATCAGAAAAATATTCTACATTCTGGTTTTTAAACATATCCCAGTAAGCAGTCTGTTATATTTCTAGTAGCGGAGCATATTAAGTTACCTTTTAAGTTCCTGCCAGTTGGGAGCTCCTTCATTCAAAGTAGAACCCTAGTTTAGCTTCAGGCTAGAACTTAGTAATAATCATGTTATTTTAAGGATATAATTTAGACTTTCTAGAAATTCAAAGTGTTGAGTTAACCATGTTCTGTTTATTTGTGGAATATTTTCTGACACCTTGTTACACAATTAATCTACACCCTCAGTTTTGACCTTGGTCCTAAGAATAGAGGCCTGACATACATAGCCCATGCCACCTGTAGCATAATGTATTCTTTCACTCTTATCCCACTCATAGATAACAGTTTTCTAAAATAAAAATGGTCACACTGAAAATCAGCTGCTCAACACTGCCAGTAGAAACAAGAATGTACAGAAGTGTAAACAAGAGAAAAGAATGGATGAAAGAAATCATTAACAGCCACCCACATCTTAAGTCTCCAACTCCATTTAAGTGGGTAAGGATTTTGTCTTAGGTTTCACGTGGGCAGGAATTCATCAACATCCAAAGGCAAAATAGGATTTGCATCTCACCCTGCCTGAATGATGCTATCAGCAGCTCCTGCAGTCAGGAGTTATGGACTCCTGCCATATGCATGACTTCCAGCCTTTTCCTTGTCTCAAACATGAAACAAAACCAAACAAGTGAAAATACAGTTTATCCTCTCAATAACATAACAGACTCTTATTCAAATACAACAATGAATAAGTGCAAAAACCAAAGTGAATAGCTGTGGAAATGCTTGCATAATTAATAAAAATATTGAAGAGCCATTTTTTCTGAGTTACTGTCACTATCATATCACACTTGTGCTTCTATTTTTTTCTAATCGTGAATCCCAGTCAAAACAGCAGAGATTAATGGTCCTGTCTTTCCAGTAAAATCCACTCTCAGCTGGTCATGTTGCAGTAAATGGCAATACTAACAGATACAGAAACAGTACCTAGAGTCTGCCCTCCTTTGGCAGTCTCACCACTTTCACAAAACCACTTAGTACACAGCATCCTGGTTGCTCTTTGTGATGGTATCAAAAAGGTACAAATAAGTTTCAATAAAGGGTTTCCTTTAATTTAAATAGTAACTAATATTTAATGCTTACAATATAGTAGTAATTTTCATACAATAGGTTAATAAACAAATGGGTACTAAATCTGGGATCCTTTAAGATCATTCAGACAAATTAAAGAAACTCTCCAGTCGGTAGTAAATCTTAATCTCTGCATTCCCTTTAGCTACTTCACTAAACCCTATTCCCTTTTACTTTGTAGTAAACTTTCTAATATTTCTTTTTCATTTCAGCTAGAGCTGCTGATAGATCTGTATGAATAAGAAAACTATTCAAACTAAGTAGCAGTTCAATATTTTTCTGTCAGAAAAAGGAACTAATCAAAGTCATCCCCACTTAGGGCACTCTAGTGCAGAACAGCATGGGCATAATAATGTATAGCAGCTTTTGTACATATATGACAAATGAAGCAAGATCTGATTAATTGTCCAGCAGTTCTAAAATGGTCTGTAATTTCCTTCACATGTCACTCCATTAGTTCTTAGCTCCTGAACTTGCCACTTAGAAAAATTACTTGTGATTTGCTGAGTAATAAATGTGCATTTCTATTCAACAGAAAAGTTTCCATCTCCCAAATCTTGAAATATGTGCAGAGTGTCAGATCCTATTATTGCTTTTAGATTGGGATTCTGTTTACAAATGTTAACATTAACTCAGAAATGCATAGAGAAAACTCAGAGAAATTTCCCTGGAAGAACAGTGAAGTAAAAACTTGATCACATAAGGATTCCTAGCTTCAAGTTCAGAGAGAGCCAAACATAGGCCACTGTTCTGGGATGAAAATATCAGAGGTTTATATAGGAGCAGCCCAAATGAACCTTGGGCATTTTGATATGTATGTATTTCCAAACCTTAAAGACCTGGTTCAGCTGTCCTGTCTGTGCTGTCTCTAAACTGAGAGTTGAAAAACTCATGGGTGCCCAGACTCCTAATTTACGTTCCTTGTTTAGGTGTTTAGAGCTGGAGTAGACAAACAGGGGTCTTGGAGTTCAAATGAGTTGCTCAGGGTGGTACAGGCTGGTCTGAACAAGATCAGAAATGGAAACAAGTTGGGAAATCCTAAGGTCAGAAAGGACACAGTCCTGAGGCCTCAGCACCAAATGCTGGGCAGAAGTTCTGAGACTTGAGCATGCTTAGTGTAAAAAGGCACATGAAATATAAACTGTCCAAGTGTTACAGACCATGAGAAATCTGATGAATGGGCTTTGCTTCTAATACCTTTATATCTTATACTGTGGTGCCCAAAACGCCAGCACATCAGTATCTTCACCTGAAACTATAGTTCTACTAAAAGAATAATGAATATAAAACAAAACAAAACAAAACAAATATTTAATGAAAGCGAAACACACGGCTTTAACACAAACAGTTTTTCTTTTTAAAAAAGGCAGCAAGGACTCCATGAAGTTCAATTCAGATTTTTTGATTACTATTTATTTTACACAAAAGTTGTTTAAGTAGAATTATTGTCAATAGCAACCTAAAACAGACATGGCTATGAGCTGTGCCCAAGAAGGGCACTCCCACTCAGCCTCTTGAGTGCTGGAGCCCAAGCAAGCGTATTTATTTGTGAAATGGTTTACGTGACCTGGGCAATCTGACACTTTATGATCTAGCAGGTAGATTTTTGCTTGAGTTCTGAAAATAGGCATTTTGGAGAGCGGTTATAGCAGCCCAGGAACAGCTGCTCCTCAGGCCTATAGAAAGCTTTTATTCCACAGGCTGGCCTCCTTTCAGTGAGGCCCTCTCTTTAACCTGCAGGGATCATGCAGGAAACATAAAAGTTACTGAGGCCTCACTGACCTTGTCAAGGCCACGTGTGGGAATTTTTAATGTTTGAGTTGCTTCAAAATTATAGCAATTACTAGAAATATTCCAGGAAAAAAGGACTTTTTTTTTCTTCTGCCAGTTCAGATTTCCCAACTGAAATTGTGATTTTCATCTGCTAGTCCTTTAAAAAAAAATAGAATTATAGACACTCTTTAGTCACTGGATAACAGATGTTATAAAACTTTGTGGCACTCAGTCATAATTAAGCCAGGCTTAATATGCATCTGTCAGAAACCATTGACCTTTTCTGATGATGGCAGAGAAAAGGCTTTGATACTCTACCACACATTTAAAGCTTTTTGAAGGAAAAATGTCAAAGGTTTGGGTGTTCTGGCAGGAAATTACCTCTTGCTCTCTTAATGACAAATGTTTTTAGCTTAATGTAAGTAAACAATTAAATGGTGTAGCTTCAGTTGGGATTTCTAATCCAAAATAACATCTGTCCTATGCTTCCCTAGCAATGAATCAAGGAATTGTAGAATTTATGTAATTTTTAAGGTGACAATCTAGCAGAGCAAAGGAGTAAAACACAACTGACAGCTTTCACACATAAAATGTGGATATAAAGGAAAATTTGAAAAGGAAATTAAAAGAAAATTTGTTTTAGGCAGAGTTTAACCATCTGACTTACCTCTAATATTGTGCACAGCACAAGGACAAGATACTCACAAAGCCGTTTGAGAAAAGGATCGGTAGCTCATCAGCAGTCAGCATTTGAAACTTGTCACACAGCTAATGCTCCACATTGCTCTTAGGTCTCCTGCTGTAAATTTTGGCAAAAACTGGACGTCAGGTACCTGCTAGAGATCCTTGTTTGCGAAGTCAAGACACTGAGTAGAACTACCCTGGATGTACAGATAGCAAAAAGGTCTCGTCCTGTTGATACAACCTCACCATGGAGGCATTCCATGAGTCTGTGAGGGCCGAGAGGTGGGCAGATGAAGAGAAGAAGGCAGCACACAGAAACACTGCCCAGCAGCTACAGCACTAATCTGACATCTCTGCAATCCCAGATTCAATCTCCTCCCTGAGCAGGCTAATGGTGTTTTCTGGAGCAAAAGAATTTTAGTGCAGATTATGGAGGTTCCCAGGCATATAGTCATCCCAGGCCTCCTGCTATCAGCATTAGTGGAGAATTCATGTCATGAAATTCCCTTATGAGCCCAGGCCTTAATATCTTCCTGTGTCATATTTCGACATATAAAATGTTAGTAATACTCCTTTCCTTCAGAGAAGTGTTGCACGGATTAAAGAGTTAAAGATGAAGAAGATGTGAGGGAGAGTATTAAATGCTTTCAACAGAGAAAGGCAGCATTATTTTTTAGAGTGCTATCACATTCAGAAAGTCAGATGTGTGCCTTCATTACTGAATTTATTTAATAAAATTTCTAAATCCTGTATTGAGGAGTTGCAAAGAACATTTTAAAGGTCTTATTTCAATATCTTACATTCATTTAATCTTTTAGCAAGTTATTTTTATTATCTTTCAAATGTGTGTGTCTATCCATTTAGATACCATGCTCCTAAATATCTTGTGGATTTACCGGTGCACAAGAAAAAGGTGGTGTTTTCATAGCTTGATTCTTTTAAGCAGGTTACTGTATTCTTTAGCTTCAAGGAGAACAGAAATTTACCTAAGCCCACACAGAAATTCAGGCTTAAAAGCTGTACAAAAGCCATGACAAACAAACAAAAAGCTTATTTGGGAGATGACAGAACATAATCTTTTCCCAGCGCATCTGCAGTGTAGACTGCAAGACAAATGGCAGTGAGTAAAAGATCAAATAACATTCCTCATTGCCCAAAACAAATAAATAATCTAATACCAAGGATTACAGATCAGATTGTTTAATATATATCTCTCCTTGGCCATTGGAGGAAATGTACATGGGTAGTGTTTTATGTTTAGCCTCACAAAAATTTGCCCCAAATGCAGGGTACTCTGCATAATCAGATTTCAGCTTTGAAATAGCTTTTGCTTTCCTATTCCAGAAAGGAAGCCAGTGCTTCCCAATGCTGCCCTGGGAATGCCATTACTGCACCTACCTAAACAACAAAAACAGAATGGCAGATAAACTCACATGAATGAGAGAGGAAGGGAGAAGCAGCAGCCCCAAGACAGGAAAATAAAAACGCCCCACACTTTCAGATGTGGCAGGGCTTGAGTTAAAGGGATAATGCCAGGTGTTCCAGTCATCATTCACATTCTGTGGTTTGACAGCACAAAATAATACTTTTTCTTTTGTATTAATGGGGCTTTAATGGGGGTTTAAACCTCTCATTTCCACACTGGCAACTTAACATTTTGAAGCGCGTTTCTAGTTTTTAGGACAGACAGTGAGAATCAATTAAGGAAGTGGTGTTCAGAAGGAAAGCCATGGCTCTGCTTCTGATTTAGCTTCTATGCAATGATATATAGATGTTTCCATTAATTGTTTCCCTTTTTCACTATTAAGCCTTACTGTAAAATTTACACTATCTTTATTATGAAATACCAGGCCTTTCTTCATAAAGTTATTTTCCAGTCAAAATAATGGGTATGGTAATTTCATCTGAAAATAATTTCCTGCAATGAGATTCAAAAGGGTAACAGAGATAATATTTTCTCCAATTAAACATTACTATATTGCATTTATTCCTATTTTTGCAATTTCTAAAGTTAATCAACCATGAAAATAGTTATTATCAATATTTTATGTTTGTATAAGTGACCCCCATCACTGAAATATAATGTTCTTCCCATTAGACTTATTCTGATTTTCTCCAACCAGACACACAAAGGGCTCAAACTGGTAATTACAGGAACAGTTCCAGAGAAGAGATTTGAGCTGTTCACATTGTTTTGGTTCAAGACCAGGGTTTCAGAACTGCCACACTCCCATTTCCTATCTCTGTCTCAAGAACTTGCAGACAGAAGTTGCCAAAGAAGACATTAGTCGTAACTTTTAACTCCAGGTGAGTAATCAAGACTTGATCACCTTCAACTTTATTATACCACTGAAAAATGACTTCATTTTACCTTTGATATAGTATTCCATTGTCCCATACCTGTCCTTTTTCTCTGTTTAGTGCTACTCCCTTCCTAATTTATGATGCCCAAGAACATGGATGGACACTTTTTGGGTTCATTCCATATTTTTCCTGTTCATTTAATTCCCTTATTAAACATCACTTTCTTTTCCCTCTACTTTTATGGAAGGCTCAAACCTCCACACTGATCTACAAACACAGCAGATGGCGTGGAAATTTGGACCCAAGCCCTGTGAACAGCTTCTACTTCTCTTATGGTCCAAACTAAATGCCCTGATCTGGCAGGAATTCAGAAATCCAAACAAGAGTGCTGATCCCACAAGACTTCAGCATGTATCACACTGTGAGGAGGCGAAAGGGCCGCTTTGCTTCCATGTCCTGGCTTCTACCTTCAAAGTTCAGCATGTACCTTAGCTGCCAAAGGGAAATTGCAGTCAGAGCTTTCTTTCACTCATGCTAACCCCTTACTGCTGGAACAGCATCTCACTTTCTGCCCAGAGATCAGGTCCACATACAGGTGCCAGCAACCCTCTGCTCATCCCCTGCTCAGGTTGTACCCTGAGCTCTTCAGCTGCAGAGAGAAGGATAAGGACCTGCATGTGCACAGTCAGGACAGAGCTGTCACAGCCTACAAGGAAGCATTGGATGGAGTTGACCTTACCTCCAAAGGTTGTTTTGATTTTTTTTCTCCACCTGGAGGGCAACGATGGGGTCTAATATTTATCTGAACATTCAGTGAACACTCAACACTTTGTCAAGACTTGGTATGAAAACTGAATTCTGAAAAACTTCAAGTGTACCATGAAACTGGAAAAATTCAGCTGCATGCTGAGAGGGGTGCCTGGGATGGAGGGTAAGGTCATAACCATGAGTGATAGGAACTATAAATCTTGAAAAATCGTTGTTTGACCAACAAATATTCTTCCCTTGATGTCTATTAAATTTTACAGTGCAGGCAGTGCTCAAAAACCCTGAAGTAAATGTGTTACATGCAGACCAGCCTCGATGGTAAGCACTTGAGGGGGAAAAAAGCCCTTCAAAGAAGATGATGAAAGGCTTAAATCTAAACTGAGATATTTCTTACTTAAAATCAGGCAGATTCAGAAAGAACCAACCACTGCTGAAGAGAAGGAAAATCTCTCTTGCGTAAAAATGCCAAAGCTTCTTTGTCTGAGCCTGGCTAATACTGGGAACCCAAAACTGTCTGGAAGATTTCACTGGCCACACTGTGGTTTATACCCATCTCTGATGGAGGGCAAGAGGTAGAGAGGTATTTTAAAAGCTTTTAAATACCTCATTGAGGAAGGAAGGCTTTTGATTTCCCATAAAGGTCCTATGGTTAAGAAACAATCACTTCATTCAGATAATCCAAATTTCCACTGTCCACAGAAGTAGCTGTGATGAGACAAATCTTGCATGGCCTGATTGACCACATGCTATTGACCTGAATGGGGTAGGAGATTGATATGATACGTGATGATGTGATGATATGATCTGTTGGCATCTATCCTCTATCATCTATCCACCCACGGCTGTGGGTGAAAGTCTAGTGCTGCATCAGGGATTTCTTTTGAGAGCTGCAGTGCTGTTAGGCAGGTTGTGAACCACAGGGAAAATTGTGAAGGTCTGTTCCTTTCCCAAAGCCAGCCAGAGGCAATTGTTGTGCTTACTGTTGGGGACCTCATGTCAGACACGTTTTGTCCCAGGCTCCTCATCCACAGGTCCTCTGAAAGGGTCAGGGAGCAACTCTGCTTTCACACAATGTCCCAGGAAGCAGATGGTACCACTCAGTTTCCCCACATCCTTCCACTCTGCATTGACTGTGTTAAAGACATGGATGGGAACTAACAAGGCTCAGTGTTGATAAGCCTGAGGCAATTTTGGCTGAAGAGAATTGTGTAGCTATTATAGAACACAATTCACTTTAGACATCTTTGACTAATTCTACCTTCTATGACAACAGCTTGCAACCTGTGGGGGTTTATACCTCCACCTGCTGCTCAAAGTCTATGTAGCACCAGCTACCTTTTCCTTTTCTTTTACTGTGCCTGAGCTGCGGCCCTTTCTTTCATAAATAAATGTAGACCCTTGACCAATTTATAGCCTACAAACATAACTGAGGGAAAGTGGGGGGGAAAGTCACACTGGATAAAGGTAAAGATGAACCTCAGTCCAACAAAGGGAAATCATTAATCAGCTAAAGAACGTAAGTTAACATGTAGCTTGCCAAAAGCATTTGATTTCCATTTGTCTCTAAATAGTAAAAGGCTTCACACGGTTCCCTATGCCATCACAACTATGTAAGTAGATTTCTACAAAGGTGTTCAAGTTCTTATAAACTCATCTACTCAATTATGCCAACAAACATACAGCAGATACAGGAAGCCCTGTGTACTTGGAACCCTACAGATACCCAGGGATAGAGCTGCCACTTAAACCTACCCAGACACTGAGTAAGCTGTTTTGGCTCTTAGAAATGGCATTTGAGCAGTGGTCTGGGAATTGGGTTGACTACTTAACCATTTCCAGAGGGAGTCAAGGTGTAAATGTTTACAGGTAAAGCCCCATGAAACTCATATTTCTCCCTTTGTTATGTTACTGGAGCTGTTGATAGCAGAAGTAACTCAAAACAAGGTCTTGCTCCATATAAATGAGAAAGGTGATCTAGTCAGAGGGACTTCCTTAATTTGCTTCTTTCCCTTGGACCAATACATCAGTCCATTCACCGGGAAGAGACTGTGATCTTACACTGACTTTGTAACTACAAACAGCAGAGAAAGGTGCAGAAAAACGAGGATTCATGTCTCTTTCTCAGAGATGTTCTGTTACAATTTTCCAAGTAGGACTCAGATTTCTCAGTTTCTCCTGGATTACGTGTCCCTGAAAAAAAAACCTCAGAAGCAAGAACAAGCAGAAAATTGGCTGCAGTCTGAGACGTAAAAAAGAGGAACTTTTATAGCCCTCTTCAGTTAAGGTGCAGACAGCAGTTAACCCTAAGTTTCTCTCCCCTTGCACATAAGGGGTCATGGGTAATCACTTATGACTAATTGCACACTTGTGTCAGGGAGATGCCTTTTCACATATGGTTCAGATAATCCCACAGTCCTGAAATGTTCCACCAAATGTTGCAAAAAAATACAACCTGTGCAGTGTAACAGCTGGTGGATGACCCGAGCCTGCCGACTGACACCTAATAACACATTTGTACCCTGCAAGAAGATCTTATTACAGCATGGTCATTTTACATGATGAAGGATTATCATCTTCAGGATGAGAATTCCACCTTTAGAGTAGAGCCATAAACATTTGGGGAAGTACTGACTAAAAACTGACCAAATAAAGCCAAACACCAAACTTGGGGAGAGAGGTCAGGACAGGGAAAAGGAACCCTGTCATAAATGAAAAACCATAATTGGTCTTTTGCTCCATCTGTGACACCTTTTTCTAAATTAATTGTTTACTTATTTTAATTGTTTAATTGTTTAA
The DNA here is from genome assembly GCA_013397865.1 of Struthidea cinerea. Taxonomy (NCBI): domain Eukaryota; kingdom Metazoa; phylum Chordata; class Aves; order Passeriformes; family Corcoracidae; genus Struthidea; species Struthidea cinerea. The sequence goes on from VZTI01004282.1 coordinate 882,383, forward strand.
TGTTAATTGTTGAGACAGTTGTTGATGTTAACGTTAATTACCATTAATGCTGCTAAAGAGTTGCTCCGACAAGGCCAGTCTCTCCCCGACACTCCCAGGAGCAGCCCTCTCTCCCACAAGTTCATTTTTAACTTTAAAGGTTTTAAAGGCTACCTCCTTGCCACAAGTCGATCCCAGCCACTCCCAGAGGTAGCCTCGACTCCCCCAAGTTCCTGTTATGATTTTTAATGTTGTTCTGATAATGTTTTATGTATGTTTAAGAGACTTTATATAATCTTTATTTAAGTCTTTGCTTTCCCTGAGTTGGGGGTTTGAGCCAGCCCCACCGGGCTTTCTAACGGCCACTCACTAAAAACAGCCCTCAGCCGCCGCCCCTGTAACTCGCCGCCATGGCAACGCGGAATGCTAATGAGGAGCCTTCCCGCCCTTTGCTCAGAGGCGATGACATCAGCCCGCTCTCCCCTGGACGCCGGAGCCGATTGGTGGGAAGGCCTGACCTCATCCCAGCGAGCACCAACCGGCTGGAGCCGTGGGGGCCGGACGGGGCGGGCGGTTGGGAGACCATCGGGCTATAAAAAGGGCAGTGCTCCTCAAAATCTCGCTTTTTAGCCTTCGCGTGTCGCTGTGCTCGGTACGTGCCTGGTCTTAGAAGCCTGGTGCGGAGCCTGGCCTCAAATCTCTTTTTACAGAGACCTTTACTTTTTCACAAAAGGATTTCAACACCAGCAGAAGTCCTTTTTCTTCCGGCACCGTACAGCTCCCGCCTTGGGCAGCCGTGTGGTGGCCCGGGTGTCTGATCTTTGCGGACCCGGCTTTTATATTTTATTTTTCCTTTAATTATTGCTTATTTTGTTAATTATTTTTCTTCTGGATCCACGGACACTTTGTTGTGGCCATTTCAATAAACATCTCTTTGGTTGCACAGCAAAGTGAGTTGTGTTTCTGACAAACCCGATGATAAAGTCTGAGTAGCAGCTTCCCAGTCAGGGGTCTGAACTTTCTGCCACATCCACAGCTTCAACCTGCTCCATGACTCTTTTTCATAAAGCATCCCCTACCCACCTCAAATGCCTCCTTTCTAATCTCTCTACAATTTTGTCAGAACATTTAGATAAGACATTCCAGACATATGAAAATGGTGCAAATATTTTTTTTACTCCCAAGGAACTTGTGTTGCTGATTTTCAAATGGCTTCACCAAGATATCCTATACTTCATTCACAAGCGCTGACAACACTTTTTCAGTCCACTCTCTCAGTGTTTTTAATTATTCATTAATAGTAAACTAATTAGCTCTCGCTGAAGTTTATGAACTTATTGTTTCAGAAATTCGATCCATTATGACTTCTGTAGGTATAATACAAGCAGTATACAACATGCTCTGTGCCCAGTCACAGGCTGCTGACTTTCAGCTCCTAGCACAACCTTGCACATATGACTTTCAGGAAAAGTCTCTCTCTGCACCACAAGCACTCTTCCAGAGCATTAAATTACTAATGTAGATGCGTCCTTTGAGAAAAGGTAGAAAGATTTCCCTAGTCTCCAAAGACATAAGCAATTAGCCTTCTCAGTTTTAGAATACCTGTCTTCCAAGATAAAACTGTATTTCTACAGATAGTTTATTCAAGCATATATAAAGGTCTTGTAGTGTAGCAAAAAGAGAAGTGACAAACTGATGGAAAATGACAACTGTGGGGTGTTTTAGCTCCAAGGTCTCAAATGTTCAGTTTAACAATGTGGGATTTGTGTATTCGGTGAACGATAATCACAGCAGATGTCTAGAGCTACAGAAGTAACTCCAGAAATTTTAGTGTATGTGGTTGTGTACTGCAGAGATACAGTGAGACACACAGGTCAAAGCTGCTGCCCCTTTGTTTGTGTGTTCTAAGAGTAAATTCAAGCTGACTCACAAAATTAATTGTTGACAATACGCTAGGCCTTGCTGTTTTAAATACATTAAAAAGAGAATATAACAGCGGATGTATAAAAGTCTGTACTGGTCAAGAATCATGGATTTTGTGAAAGCGAGAGGAAATAATGTGCAAAGACTCTTGCACATTAATAGTAAGTTAATAATGAGGTAATAATGAGTTTTAATAAATTTAAAATATAGGGAAAAACAAAAACTACATCAAATTCCAGAGAAAAGGTATAGCAGAGAGGAAATAGAAATTAATCACCAAAAGTGAGATGTAATATTGTAGTCTTCAGTTCCTTCTACTCTTCCTTTCACAAAACAGTCCTGCTGGTTATGCAGATTTTGCTTGTGTTACAGATTAGGAAGGCATGTGTATGAAAATATCCTGAAAGACAACCTGGTCTGGCTTTAAGTACCCAAATTGCCAAGCTGTTGTTCAGGGCCCTGCATCCTCTATGCTATGAGGTCAGCCTTGACACATTAGCAAAATAACCCATTTACCTCCCTGGTGTTCTTGTAGAAGCACCCACATTCAATTTATCTGCCTGACACAGACTCATACGAGCGTGCCACAGGAGAGCTGTGACCGCAGTGCACCGAGCAAGCCCTCCCTCCAGAGAGGGACTGTGGCGTTCGGTTTGCATTGCTCCCCCACCTTTCCCTTGCCTCTTAGCCCTGGCCACTCCCTCGGGCTCTCCCTATCGGTTCCTGTACCCCAATCCCGCCCATGTACCACCCCTGCCATCTGACAAAACCCCCCTGCTCCCTGGCCACCAGGGCTCTCTGCCTCTGGGGATCGCCAGGTCAAGATGTGAGCTTTAAAGATCTTCTGAAACCCTCATGGGGAGACCCTTCTCACCTCCTTTGCTAGTCACTGGGTTGCAGAGCTGACAGCTAGCAGGAGCAAGAGTGCGGGGCGGTCTGGAGCCCCCACAGAACTCCCAGGGGTAGCTGCAGCTGCTAAACCAAACCTAGCGACTGCAACAAGGGACAAACTCAGGTCAGTACTGACACATATCATAGTCCCAGGATGCCTCATCTGGCATGCACTGATGCTGATCTAAGGCCACTTCAATGTATGGGCTTACATTGACACAGTGTGGAAAAAAGACCTATTTGGGTTTGAGTCCAAAATAAAAAGTCAATACAGTCAGCAAGATTGAAGTGAGCATTGAAATAAGGTAAGATGTTGTAGTCAAAGTTGGCTTTTTTACTTAATTTTTTTTTTTTTAAACCCACATAAAAAGCCCCACACACACCAAACAGAGGCAAGATTCAGTCTTTTCTATTAAAAGGTATGGAATAAAGGCACAATTTTTTGTACTATTTTCTGTTTTCATGAGAGACCAATTACATTTAAACACAAAACATTTCTATTTGCTGTGCCAGATACTGTTTCATGGAAGGCCAGCCCTTCTAACCAGAGGAGAGGGATCAATATCTGGTGACTGATGCTTCCTTTACAAGACCAATAATATGACTCTTGGAAAAAACAAAAAGAAAGTGCTTTTTTTTCTATTAGTATAATCAAGTATAAATTCCACCATTTAAAAGCCTTAATGTTATAAGAGCCAAAATCATTGCAAAAACATTGCACAACGTGGACAAAAGTAGATCTCCTACACACAACTGGAAACCTACATTAATGAAACCAGCTGGGAGTTCCATACATCCTCCAGCACACGGGTTGTGTGTTCCACAAATCGTGAACTGCAGATGTAGGATAAGTCCTAAAAAGTTTATGTTAGGTGAGAGTCCACTTTATGGGTAGCACTGGCAAGACTCCACAAACCAAATCAGTTTTGCATAGTGAAATACACTCCTAGAAACAAAACCCAGCCCTAAAGTATAAACTATTTTGTCAGAGCTACACACTATAGACTAAGCTGGAGAGCGACACCTTGCACATTTAAATAAGTGAAAAAGAAAACAAAATAAACTTTTAGGAAACAGTAAGGAAAAATTAGGAAAAAGAAACATATAGCAGTTATATAATGTAACAAAAATTCCTGCAGTTGGGACCCTGGTCATAATCCCATCCCTTCAGCAGCTCTGCTAAGGCAGAACATGCTGGAAGCTCCAAAGAGTACACGTATTTATTCACATCATATTGTGCACTCTACCTCTTATTCATGCTAGAATATTTTGTCTCTGGAAAATAGAACCTAAAAGGCCATGAAGGGGGCAGCTCTTCAGGTTTTTTTATAGCAAAAGGTTGCGTGCAAACACACTAGACACATTACAAACACCTAGCTATTTCAAAGAGGCCCTTTAGAATATTCACATTGAAATATGTCAGAGGTGTAGGCACATCTTTTGCTTACAAAGTCTATAAACACAACATATCACAAGATATACTAAGATTTAAAATGCTATTTTTTTGACTGCTGTAAAATATGATTTTCCTTTTTTCTGATCCTGGAAAGGCAATGCAAGGGAAATAAAAAACCCAAACATAAAATCACAGAAAGGTTTGTGTTGGAAGGGACCTTAAAAATCATCTAGTTCCAACACTGTTATATGCAGGGATACCTTCCACTAGATCAGGTTGATCAAAGCTCCCTCCTGCCTGGCCTTGAACACTTCCAGGGATGGGGCATCCACAACTTCCCTGCGTAACTTTTTCCAGTGCTTCACCATCGCAGTAAATTATTTCCTCCTAATATCCAATCTAAGCCTGCCCTTTGTCAGTTTAAAGCCATTACATCTTCTCCTATCCCTACATGCCCTTGTAAACAGCCCCTCTCCAGCCTTCTTACAAGCTCCCTTTAGGTTTTAGAAGGGGCTCTAAGATCTTCCTGGAGCCTTCTCTTCTCCAGGCTGATCAGCCTCAACTCTCTCAGCCTATCATAGGAGAGGTGTTCCATCCTTCTGATCATCTTGGTGGCCTCCTCTGGACTCACCACGGCAGGTCCATGTCCTTCCTGTGCTGGGGACCCCAGAGCTGGATGCAGCACTGCAGGTGGGGTCTCACCAGAGCAGAGCAGAAGGGCAGAATCCCCTCCCTTGCCTGGCTGGCCACGCTGCTTTTGATGCAGCCCAGGATGTGGTTGGCTTTCTGGGCTGTGAGTGCACATTGCCAGATCATGTTGAGCTTCTCATCAGCCAACACCCCTGAGTTTGTCTCCTCAGAGCTGCTGTCTATCCGTTCTCCACCCAGCCTGTATTTGTGCTTGGGATTGCCCTGAGGTGCAGGACCTCACTCTTGGCCTTATTGAACTTCATGAGGTTCACATGGGCCCAGCTCTCAAGCCTGTCAGGACCCCTCTGGATGGCATCTCTTCAGTCCAGTGTGTCGATTCCACAGCACGGATCGGTGTCATTGGCAAACCTGCTAAGGGTGCACTCAATCTCACTGCGCATGTTGACAACAAAAAAAATATTTCATGAAAAACCTAATGATGGCTTAATACAAAAATTATTACAACTGGGTGTGAGGACTGTGATTCCTGTCATTTTCTGGAACTATACAAGTAAATAATTGCATCATCCAATATGGCCTTTTTATGCTGTGCTAATAAAGCAAAGGCAGCATAAATTTGCCTTAAGAAATTCCTAGATTTCAGGAGTGGCAGAGAGTCAGCACAGGCAGAGCCATGGTGCCCTGTTGCACTGGCAAGCTGGGAGGATGTTGGTGCAAGTTGCCATTTCCTCAAACTGCTCTAATTTGTGCCCTGGACTGATCCAGACTCCAGTTCTGGCCTGAGACTTTTTTTGTCATGCTCTGTCTCCCTGGAAGTGTAGATCTTGAACTTTTAAGCAGCATTACCAGCATTTGAGTTGGAACTAGGACCAACTTCTTGATCTCACCCATGTTTTCCCAATTTGGCTTCACAAAAGGAAATTTTAAGAACCTTTATGAAAACCAGAGACAGGCTGGAAAAATGTGCCTTAGTCCAGGTGGGTGTTCTCTTGTTTTGTCTGCAACCATGATATACAACTACATAAGAAGCAAACTCCAGATTGAAAAACCTCTCAGCCATAGGTGTCCCTGCTGAGGTTATCAGGTAAAATACAGATCCAGGTTCATGCTCATCCTTCAAGTTTTGTTTAGTGGTATTATTGAATAGGTTTAACATTGTTCCCCCACCCTTTGCCCTAAATTTTGGGTACTCTTGGCAGGTAGATTGGGTTGCTGTGGGAATATTTGCAGTGAAAGACAGAATTTTTTCCTATATATTCCTGTTGAGACCTTCAATAAATTAAATTGGTGGTTTTGAAGTTTTTCTGCCTACTTGCTACCATAAGTCTCTAAATAGAGCCTCTATAGTTTTTTCTGTATAACCCATCTTAGTGTTTATAAGGTGGTAGAAGTTGTGGAACTTACCTGCAGGCTTGCCAAGGTCAGTGTATGAGCATAGCTCTGCTTTATTAGAGTTTGGAAACATTCCCATTTGGAGGTTCATTTTCAAATGTATAAATCTCAGTTGGTAAAATACCATGACCTTCTAGCAGCTTCTAAGCAAAAACCTACACTCACCTCATACATCAGCATAAATCTAACTCATATCACCTTTTATTCGTCCTCCTTCCACAGCTGGTCCAGGGCTCACTGGGAAACTGCTGAGTTTAACATCTCAGGGGAGCACTTTGCTTTGCAGTGGTTGCCACTGTAGCAGTGTGGCAAGAGCCATTTTTATCTTTGTGGGGTTTTGCCAGAAAATAAAAAGATCTTAAAATTATTCTGAACTCCCAAAAATAATTACTATAGCAAATAATTCTGACCTATAGAAAATGTGGTAAAGAATTGCTCTGCTTCTTCACCTTACAACTGAAGGCAATGAGATTAATTTTTTTATGTGATTTCTGTAGAGCTGCTACACATACATTAAAAGAAACTTTGGGAAAAAAAAAAAAATCTAAGACCAGTTTTATTCCAGCAGGTGCAGGGAGAAACTGTTTGCACCTTCATCCATGGTCAAGGACTACGGTCCTCTGTGATGGCTCTTCTCTCCACCCCAGGCAAATCACACCACACTTCCACTTCTCCCCACACTTTAGAACTCCCTTGATATCAGAATCATCCCCAAAGAAGCTCCAGAGCTACCCGTAAATCTTTCTGGAGGATGTACAATACAAGCGTTGTCTCCTGGTACCAGCCAGCTTGGCTTAGGTGATCCTTATCTGAGCCAATTCCACTAACTCCTTGGATTGTGGCAGTCTCCAGAGGAGGAAAGACTGCAGGCATCTGCATACTTAGAAATTCACATCATGTTGAGGTCCGTGTGGGTGGGTGTTCTTGTCAGGATCACACTCAGCCAATTCATATCAAGTGTGACTGAAAATGTGAAAATTCTACCATGTTGCCTCTTGGTATTGGAATTTTTCCTCCTAAATCTTGAAGATGAGGTTAGAACTTACCTCCAATGATGGATTCTTTTATACAATCAGGTAAAAACCAAGCACTTGCACCTTTTTCACTTCCAGAAACAAACAAAAATAGAAAGAAAGAAGAAAAGAAAGGCTTGTAAAAATGGTAGCCAAGCAATGCAACTACAATGTGGCATTTACAACCTCTTCATAACCCAACATGTTGTTCAGTCCTTGTGACTGAATCTGCTCGTGATATACCATAGGCTCCATCCACTCATAGTATTGTTCAGAGCAAAATATATGCTTTTATGATCAAAACAACTGTAAAAGAGGGACAAAGGACAAATATATCTATGAACTCTCCAATGTAGAAAGCATTTTTATTCTATTTTTCCACAGCATTCTTGTGGAATGTCTGCTTATAGTACAAATAAAAAATGTTGGGAAATAAGAGGGAGACAGGAGTAAAATAAAATTTTTAAAAGGAGGTAAAGTAAGATAAGATAAAAGAAATTGGAAGTGCAGAAACCTACAAAACACAGGAAACGGAGGAAAGGAAAGAGGGAAAGGGGGCAAGCATTGCACAGGAACACTTATAGCCAGTGTAAAGACTGGTCAGTAAAACTGTATGCAAAGACACTTCTGAATCTTTGCAGGGAGAGTAACACTAAAAGTGGTCATAGCTGAGAGAAGGTGACTCCATCAGCAAGAGCTCTTGCTCCTCAGATTGTGAAGTTTGGAGCAGGAGCTCCTCCACCTCCTCACTGCAGCCTGGAGCCAGCCACCAGCTCCCCCAGCCCACCAGCCCCACACAGCCCAGTCACTGCTGGGAACCAGAGGAGGCCTGTGCACAGTCACACACACAGAAGCAGAGAGGGAAACCTGTAGTCAAGGCTGTTCAAAGCATTCTTTTCTGAAAAGCTTTTGTTTTTAAAAAGTCACGGAAATCCATGTTCCCTGCACTATTCTATTTCTTCTGCCTGCTATGAACACCAGCATACACTCAGTCAGTGTTTTGCTAAGAAGTGCACTCTTACCATTTTGAATGACAAGATTAACTTAAAGCCTCCCAGAATTCCCTAAAATCAAAATACTCTCTGACTATTACCCTGTCGGAAACATTACAGTCAACTGCTCAACAGCAGTATTACAGATATAAAAAAAAACAATAGCATACTCTATTAATTAGGTTACAAAATGCCATGCACACTCTAGATTTTCAAAAAAGATAATTTCCTACCCAAAGAATCTACTTCATGGCATAATGACAGCACACTGGGTAGGAATGAAAGTAAACTGAGAAAGCAAACAGCAAGAGAGGCACCATTAAAACACAAGTGAGACATTTTACATTGGCTAGGGATAAAGTGGGAGACAGAATAATAGGCCTTCCAGCACTGAATCTGCACAGCTATTAAAAAAGAGTTTTTAATTTAAAGCCAGTTCAATTCACCATAGTTAAATCTCACTGAATTATGAATTCGTACAAGCCAGATATTCGCGTGCGTGCTGCCGCTTGTGTAATTTACACTCCAGCCCTAAGTGATTACTGGATCAGCCAGCTGACATATGGGAAATATTTGCACAGAGCTGTGACACGGGGAAGTTTGTGGTTTCAAAAAAAAAAGGGGGGGGGGGGGGTGCAAAAAAAAGGTGCTGTTAGTACAGAGCCTGTGCCACTCCAGCTGAGTGAAGCCAAAGTTTCACTTGGAAGTTTTCCCACCAGAACTTCCATCCTCTCAACAGTGTTAGTTAGAAAAGTCTTTTGCATTCATAATGCTTTGCTTTCACAGGAAGAGAAACCTATTGCAGCAGAGCAGCAACTGCATCTCTCTCTAAAAACCTACCTATTCAAAGAAGTATTACCAACTGAAATATTACTAAATGAAAATAAGTGTTGTCAGGGGACCTCAGATGCTGAGCTCTACTTATGTTTGCAAGGTCTATTTAAGAGAAGACGTCTCAGCTGCTCTTGCTAGCAGTGCTGGTGACATATTCAAGTTTTTTTTCCTTTTCTGCTAAGAGTGCTACTCTGCCACACTGCAGTGCCAGGGAGTGCCAAAGAATAGCAGTGCTGCCTTCTTAGCCAGGCTCAGGTTCCAGTTCATCCCAATCACTGATTGCTAACCACCCCAGGTGATTTTTGCCACAAGTCGTCTCGAGTTGCGAGTCCTCTCTGGGTACACACTTAGCAATATCATTTCTCCCTCCTGCTGCTGTCTGGGCATCTTCAGATGGAGATGTTTCCTGTGCTCAGCAGCTGCCATGCTTCAGTTTGCTGCTATACACTGTTGAATTGATGCCATGTTTCAGGCCAGAAGTGGCTGGCTTTCAGTGGTGGTAGAATTAACACATTGTATAAGCGAGCTAAGCTGTAAAGCCCTTTTAAATCCACCTGAATGATAATTGCTTATGTAGCAAAGGAGAGAGAGTTCACATTTAGTTTGTCTTTTCTGGTGTTATTACCCCAGATGCTAGGTTATGTTGCAGAAAAGGCACAATTTTGTACCATGAAATACCAGCTCATTTACATGCTTTGGGCCTCATCCTGTCTCATTTATTCAGCTTACCTCAGGACAGACACAGAGAGAGGGGCTACCAGTCCTTCAGGCTATGTCTTTGCCAAATAGGTTTTTGCCATTACTGAATTACTTCTAAGATATGGCTTCTACTCATATAACTAGCTTTTAGTAGGGAGAAAACTGCTCAAAATTCTTCCGATGTTCTTCATGCTTTCAAAAAAAAAAAAAATTTGACACTTCATGTATGAGATGAAACAAACCAATTCATGGAAATGTACATCCCATAACTAGGGAAAGTGTTTTGTTACCATTGGTGTTAGTAGCTTATGAGAACTGACAAGATCACAGCCCACGGTGGTGTGGCTAAATGCCTGCAGAAAGAAAAAGGCTTTTGTAAGTTTGCTGGAAAGAACCTACTTGCGGCCCTGACTTCTGACTGAAATGGAAGAAATATTCTACTTTCAAATGTGAATCAAAAAAATATTGCTAGCATATTTCTCTTCATCAGCCAATTGATTTGTCTTATAAATACACTTTTTTGCTAATTCCTCAGAGGATGACAGCTGGGTGGTAGATTTATACACCTAAGAAAAAAATTTGAGAGGAATCCAAGCATTTTGAGGCATCTGAACTTTTCCAAACTTCCAGACCTTTACAGCTTCATTCCTCACTGCTAAACACACAGTAGATCCTCTAACAGTGTCATTACAGCTTGCCATGAATAAAACCACCCAAACCCTACATTTTTAAACTGCTGGGATTGTAAATCAATAATATCTTGCGATTTTGTCTGAGGTAAGAGTCTAAAATTAATGAATTCTGAACATTCAATTATTATTATCAAGGATATTCTTTCAGGCAAGAAAGATGACATGGTCTTTGACACTCATCCCTTTAGTTTTTAAAAAACAAAAACACAGTAAAGCTTAACATTTTCCATTGGTTTCCTATAAGTAAGGGAGGAGTCAATGGATAGCATGCTAGTGTGAGGCAAAACTCAGTACTAGAAAACATTAAATACTCAAATTCAAATTTTTATGCTGAATTCGGAACTTAGGAAAAGCTATAGGTTAGTATTGGCAAGAGAGTTTTGAAAAACAAACCAGGACATCTTCCTATAAACTGAACAATTGGCATAGATATGCACACATTTACACGTGAAAAACAGAAATAAAAACTTAGGAAATTATCACTGCATCTCTGGCCTCACTGGAAGAAATATTATAGATGCAGAAGAAGCAAAAGATACCCGGATTTCCAAGTAAAAACCACCTGCATTTAATCTGAACAAATGCAAACAAATACATTTGGATCACAGGCAGACTGAATAAAGCCTTTTAAGTTGTAGCTCCAAGTTTCTTAAGGTCTGACAGCTTGCAGAAACATCTGTAAAGGAGTTCCAAACCACCTCAGGGGGGCTGTGTTGAACAATGTGCTCACAGGCATGATCACGTCAGAGAGAGGGGTGCTCAGGTGATTCCTGCCTTAGGTACCAAGAGCAGCTGAGCTCTGGAAGCACAGACTTCAGTGCAGGCTGTTCAAGCACAGCTGAGGATCAGGCTCTGTGGTATTTGGAGTTCACACTTTGCTATTGGTATCCAGATAGATTGATGAAATGAATGTATTTCGCCAACAGTACTACAATTGCTTCTTCAGCTTCAAGTTCAGCTACTGGTATGGATTACACTGTAGGTATGCACAGTGAAAGTAGTTCAGCACAAAAAAAAAAATTTAAAAAAAGAGTAAGGCAACCAGAGAGGAGCAAAAGAAGTCCCTTGGCTAAGTGACTGAGGATTGATAACATAACCATTTTCTGCAAATTCTTTTCCTGGCTCTGAAGTCAAACAGTAATGACAAATATACATCAAGAAAGACACAGCACGTATTCCATAGTGCTTATATTTTGCATCCTTAAAAATATCCTTTAGTTTTTACCACAAATATTAATTCCTGTCCTAAACGCTCCGTAATCTTGCTCTGTGCTTTTAAACAGCAGCCATGTTTTGACACAGGATCGCTGTATTCCAAGGGTGAGAAAAATCAATGCACTACTGTTTAAGTGGTCTGTAGACTGCTTTGAGAACCAACCAGCAAAAGTGCCCTGCACTTACTTCATTATTTATTGTTATTGTGCAGAGGTGGCTATAAAGCCTGCTGGAATTCAGTCCCCATGTGTGTTTGATTGCTGGGCTCTGTGCATGGACAGAGGGCACCTCTGTCCAGTTAGGAGCTTTCCAAGGGAACATGGCAGAGGTATCTACTCCAGGGATTGTGTTTTATTTACTTTGCTTCTCAAACAGAAATATCAACCGGTTTTCCATGCAGGACCAGACCTGACAATCCTCATCATGTTGGAAGGCAAAAGAAGTCTTTTTTCTAAAATATCTGCTACACAAAGAAGTAAAACACACAAAAGTTCCTCTTTGTCAGTATCAGTAACACACATATTAAGAACTACAGAAACCATGTACATTTCATAAGAACAACTCATACTTGGTTTCCTTAACAAATACATATCTTTCAGATAAATCTGGCCAGGGATACATGATGCTGAGAACATCTCAGATCTCCTGGATTTATTCATAAATGATATATTCCAACTACTACATACTACACCATGAGTTTTGAACTTTTTGAAAATCCCACTTATATCTGTACTAGAGCTAGAAAATTAGCTTGTTTGCCCAAATTAAAGACCCAGGATTTAGCTAACCTGATCAGCTCTCATTTGCAGTGATAAACATTTGGAAAAGGAGATTGGATTCCATGTCATTCCATTCCACTGCATTTCATTTCAGAAATCAAATCTGTAAATCTTTATTTTTCTCTTTGCAAAGTGCAGCTGACAAAGACCATTCCATACAACCATGTTTTTCATGATCTAGGACTCCAGAGAGTAGTGACAACTCTAGTGACAAACTGCTGTCATCTGACTGTCATCGCCATCCTCTAGTATCTAAATATTAGCAAACTTTCTAGGAACTTGCCAAGAGGTAGGCCACAAGTCACCAGTAAAACAACTTGAATGAAGGATTCTAAGATTGCCTACTTGCTATGTAGGGACCCTTTTAAAATGCAGGACTTCTGGAAAGAACTCCTGGACTCCTGCCTTTAGGCTGGATAAACTTGTAAACCCTCTGACAGAAAGGGAGAAGCATTAAGAGATAAACAGGGCTATGAAATTTCAAGGTATTTTAAATTATTTCCTGTTACTTTTTTTCCTCAAGAAAGACTCTTACGTTCATGGATAGAGATTTTAAAAATAGCTGAGTGACTTCCTGGCTGAAGGAAACAGAAAGATACAATTCAGGTTAATTGGCTGCCTAGCAGACATCACTTTCTGGTTTTCTCTGTGCATTTGCACAAGCAGTTGCCTGTATGTACACAGTCACAGAATCAGAGAATACACTAAGTTAGAAGGGACCCATCAGTGTTATCAAGTCCAACTCCTGGCCCTGCACAGGAAACCCCAGGAATCACACCATGTGCCCAAGAGTATTGTCTAAATGCTTCTGGAACTCTGTTGGCCTGCTGCTGTGACTTCCCTGGGGAGCCTGGGTGAAAAAACTCTCTCCTGGGTGAAAAGCTTTTTCCTAATATCCAACCTAAACCTCCCCCAACTCAGCTTCATGCTGTTTCCTCTAATCCTGTCACTGGTCACAAGCATGAAGAGATCAGTGTCTTCGGTTCTGCTTCAGTCCAAGATGTGAAAGTTACCTTCAAATTAATTGTTCAGTTATTTTGGTGCCCAGTGGTTTAAGGAAGCCACTGCGTATTCCATCAAATCCTACCCAGCTCTTCAGATAAATCACTATTTTAAATATTCAGATACTTTGCCACTCACAAGAGCAGAGGCTGAATCCACTGATTTCTGTTTCATCAGTATCCATTTACAGCTGTATCATATACAACATTTGTAGTTAAAACAGTAGTGTTTTCTTGTGGTGTTCGTTTTTTTTTTAATTTCAGAATACCATTACCAGAGGACTTGGGAAACTGCTGAGTTCAATCCCATACAATACCATGCAAAAGAAATTAATGTATCTTCCGTGGTCATTGGAAGAACACAACTGCAGAAAATCCAGAAGAGCAGACTATTTGAAACAGGCTGAAAAGGACAAACCTACATGACTTCATGTTGTGTTTAATGCTATATTTGCATGTCAAGATGGTTCTACTAGATGTGGCCACTGCTGATATTTGAGACACGGTGCAGAATCCATGCAAAACCCCACCGGGAGAGGGGACCAAATAGTTGTTTTCTCTTTTTTGTGCTGCTCAGGCATATTCACTTGGCTTGAAATAATCAAGTAAATTAAACAGATTCTTCATCTGTGCCTTAACTCTTCACTCCCAAAGCTACGCCCAAAGCCAATTATAGAGAACCCTATAAGGTAAATATCCCTGGTTGTACAAAAACAAACTCACTGCATGTTGTTTATTTTTATGAACTGCTAAGAATCACAAGAAAAGTCATTTTCTCCAAACACACTCAAGTACAGAAAATAGTCGTATGAAGGCATCGGCAAAAAGCTGATACAAAGGAGTAGAATTTAAATCAATCACAGAATTCATGGAAACAGATTTGACTAAAACATGACCTAGTTAATGTTTACCAGACTTACATTCTCAAAGTAGCACTCTAAATAGTAGAATGTAATGCTAACAAGGAACTTTCATCAAAAAAAACACTAGAAACTGAAGTTATTTTGGTCACTCACAGTTAAATATCCTATTTGAATTCCTAATTCCTCAGTTTTTACTCAGACAAAAGTGAGGATATGCCTCACTCTCTGAACCAGTTTTGTCAGGAATTATTGAAGAAATGTTTATGCAATGGACATTAAGTGTTTTGAGGGAACTTTCATAACCCTTGTTTCCTTTTTTTACCTGTGGAGGGAGGCACCTCGAGTCAGACCCCATAGGCAGGGAATACCAGAAGCTGGGTTGCAAAGATTTCACTTTGCTGTAGTAAAGCTGTGATGTTACATTAATTTCCTCAGAGCAGGGCTGACAGGAAAGCATGTGTGGGGTCCCCCACTGCAAAGGAAAAAAAAAAATAGAAAATCTAGCAGTTGGAAGGCTCTGTATGGATTCTAGGATCTCACATCCCGGTGAACGTGTCCAAGTGACCAAACTCACAGCTAGAAACAGTAACTTAATCCCCTCTTCCAAACACATTTTAGCAACATATGGAAGCCACTAAGTGGGTTGCAACAGATAAATGACCACACATAACAAAATAAGACTCATCAAAATAGTTGTAACAGACTGAGAAAAACAACAACAACAAAAACTGGAGCAAATAGAAGAAATTAGCAGAATGAAAAGCAGGCATATTAGAACAGGCCTGGCAAGTCTGAGTGGAATCCAGTTTGCCTTATTTATATAAAATTTTGAAAAAGGATGTCTGATTTCAGAAGACCCGCCAGCTTTTACATGAGCATGAAAAGGGTTTATAGGAAACAAGTAGCATCACTGTCTAGAGCTGGTATCAGAAATCCCAGTATCAGAGCAGAAAGCTTTCAGCTGGCAGGGAGACTGCAGGGAGTGAGTGTGAATGAGTAAATCCTTCAATGAGTGATCTACCTACTTAGTACTAATAGGAATTAGTACAAGAAAGCAGAGAATCAAATCCATGCCTTTCTGAATCCAAATGATTTTCAATAGAAACGCACTGCACAAACATTTATAGAAGTGAAAGGGTGACTCACTGCTTGCATATAAGTTTGTTTAGGAAATGATTGTCTTACTTTGCAGAGTTACATTTTAAGTAGGTGGTCTCCCATTTTTGAATTAATATTTGCTTCCTTTTTTTTAAGGCAGCTACACAGCCTATAAAATGTTAAGGCTTGTTTCAAAGTCTTGCCATTCTATGCTGTTTAAATAGCACAGCTCTAGAAACCAACACATTTTGAACACATTACCCACCCACACTACTAGTCATTAAATGAGCAGCTGTGTCCCAAAGTCTCATGCAGACTAGAGGAGTTTGGAGATCCCAAATTCAGTGTGGGACCTACTGACCCACACTGCTCCTCATCTGGTGCACTTACACGGGAGATGAGGCCACTGTTTCAAACACACCTCATCACCTCCCTTTGCTTCATTCTTTGTGCTTTTCACAGGGTGACCTTTTCAGTCACCTGCACATTTTAGTTTAGAGGTCTTTGTTTGTTTTCTGAATAGCTCATATTTGTGGCTCTCAAGCACGTGCCCTTTGACTCCATCTTCCCAAAGGACAGTCATTTTGGTCATACCTACTTGCTTTTCCTAAACCACAAAACAACACTCTGAGTCTTATGATACGGTGGTTGCTTCTCCTGCTAATCTCCAGACACACAGCTCTTTAAATCTGTTGCTATTGTGTCAAATCTCTGTGGAGCTGTTTTACCAATGCTCATTTTCTTTGAGCATAACCAAGATAGATTTCTTCCAGATTTGCTCAAATCAAAAGGACTTTTTGCTTTTTACTCTCTTTAAGAATGTTTTCCTGATTGTTTTAACTGTAGAAAGCTGCCTAATTAATAAATGTCTGCTTGTATGATTTTGAGGTAAGAGGGTAACAGTGCTGAGTGCCACCAGAGATACCTTTGGGTGTCCCCCGGTCTACAATAGGAGAGCTGTGTCATCCCAGGGACACATGAGACCTTCAAAACTACTGTATGATGCCTGCCAGTCCCACAGAACTGTCACACACACACCCTAGGGAATCCTGATAACATGGTGCCTGTGGCTGGGCAGCAGAACTGAGCTCTGTCCCTTATATCAGGCTTTCAATATGCCATGAAAACAAAATCGGCTGAGGAGCCTTCATCCCAAGGAGTTTACAGCACAAGAATCTATAGCTGCAAGACTAAGGTGTAACTTAATGTCTGTTTATACCCTGAAGACTACTGAAGATGTAAACTGGCCAGGAAATAGCAGTCAACACAAACATTCAGGGAATAGAGACAGCAGGTTCTAAACCAGAGAGGAGGAGAATTCTTGACAGTGAGTGTGAATCTAAGGGAAACCTAAAGGAAACTTGCAGAGGGGCTGGATGGATAGATTTTTAATAATTGAAGGGAAAGACAACAATCATCTCTGGTTAAATAAGAGTTTGTCACAACAACCTCCAGATTTAGAAATCTCCCTGCAGCTTCTGGATACTTCAGATTTGAAAGATTGATTAACAGAGATGAGGGATCTCCGTGTTTTTATGTTCTGTGTGTTATGTGTAAACATATATGTACAGAATGTCTTTTCTTCCTTTCCCTTCAGGTTCTTACAAATCTCAAGCTATATATAGATAACAAACAAATAGTGGTTACAAGTAAGTTTTACATTGAACAAACCCATAGTAGAACATGAAACTGAACCCAAAACCTGAGTGCATGGTCAGTAGAATTCCTAAGCCCTAAGAAAGCCCTAAGATAGAATAACGCATCTCCCTAATACTGTTTTGTGCAGAAGCACACACACATATGTCTAAGACACAGGATTGAAATATGCAGACTCTGTTCTTAGCTATGCCAAAGCTTTTCCACCTGACACTAAACATTATTTCCAGATAGCTTAAATCCTCACAACTACATTGAAATCCTTAATTCTTGTTAGCAATTATGTGTACAACCTTCAGACCTCAAATTTATAATAAGCATACTAAGCTGAACAAAAAAAAATTCATGTTCTGTGTCCTTGTTTGACATAATAAGATGCAATAATTTGTTGCATTAAATAATATTAATGGGAATTTTTAAATTATTAGGTTAAGGACTGTCACCTATCACCCTTGATTTTTCAAACAAGCTGACCATCTTTGGCTTGCACTGGTTTCAACCAGAGCTGCACTCTCTTAGTTTGTATGAAAACTTCGCACCCTTGTAAACACAGGAGTAGCAGAGAAAATAAGGACAAAGAAAGACACCTAAAAGGATAGAACTGAAACATATATATATATTACAGTAATCTAAATTTGATCTTCTTTGTATTCAAATTGAAATTGAGAGGGAAATCTTGTCATGTTTTTGAAAATAGCTCTGTTGGTAGCTGTAGAAAAGCTGTCAGAGGTACCTGGCCTTCTGCTGCTGGGTCACTCTTGTGGAAGACTTTTGAGCCAGTTCAGCCTCCCACTAATAACAAACAGATGTACTTAATGCTACTGAATGTAAATATTATTCTAACGCACTTTTGCCTAGTTTTCCATGAGGCCTTATTTTGAACCGCACATGCTTGTGAATCCCCCTGCCCAAGGTTTCTGCAGGTGGCCTATCTCACAGTGCCATTAGAAAGTTAATTACCTGCAAGGGAAGTTTAAACAAGTTGTTCCAAAAGCAGTGGAACTAATAAAGCCCGGTTTCCTAGAGATTTGTGGCTTGCATCATTCCCCGCTCTGTAGTGCTACAGTCCAAGCCCCTTTTCCATACTCCTTTGATAAATTCCCCTTTCTGTCATCCACACTGCTCCCCTCCACCCCTCCTGTATCCATCAGCTTCAGGTCAAGCAAGAGGCACTGTGCTTGTTTCTGAACACTGTGCGTGCCAGTGGCTTGACCAAGACATGTGTGCTGAAAATTTTCCTTCCATCCGTATACATCTGTGTTTCCTAGCTCTAGTTTTCTCATAATAAAGAGGAACTTCACAATTTTGAGCAGTGACACTTAAACTCAGTAAAAATGGCCAACAAGTTCAAAAATTTCTTTAGAATAAAAACATCTAATCATATTCAGTGAATGATTTTTTTAGATACTTTTCTTTAGATATTTGGTCAAAAATGTTCCTTCCTCTCATATCGTCTGTGTATATTTTCCCACTGGTTAAAAGGACATTTCATTTCTTAATCTTCTAACTAATATCAAATCTGTAAGACCATTCCAATCACTGTCTTCTTCATCTCAAAGATAATTAGGCCAACAGAAGATAACTGCACACCTTCCAAAATTTATCAAGCAATATGTAGTACTAAAATTAAAATGAGAATTTTAATTGTTTACTGCTACAGGGAATGAGATTACAGTCTGAACCACTCTCAGATACCTGAACTCTTCAAGGACCAAAGTGTTTTATTTCCTTTTGATAAGCCTGTCCCACAGCTCTCATAGCATCTTTTCTTCACTAAGCAATGGTCTAAAAGTGTAATTTTCTTGGACTTTCTACTCAGTCCTCCTTATGACTATTGTGAATGCCATGGGTCTGTAATCTACACAGCGCCGGTTTCCTAGCCCCTCACTCACAGAGAGATTAGACTTTTACAAGAGAGACCTTTCTTAATAGCAAAAATAATAAATGTACCTCCTAAAATAACATCTGTGAGTCTGGCCCAACTCACCCAAAGATATTTTTCTGTCACCCAGTAACTATAACATGCACGCATATTACTATCCCTGAGCTCTCTGGTCCCATTTTGATTAATCTTTCCCCAGGACACAGAGCCTTCCAAGCCATGAATCACTTTGCTTGATTTTGTCTGCACTTTTCCATGTCAGCAGTTTTCCTGCCCCACCACATGATGACAAGAGCAGCATGCAGCATTTGTTGACTGCCAAGTGTTACACTCACTGTCGCACAAGTAGGAAAGGCAGTGGAAACAGATCTGCTTTGTTTAAGGATGTGCAGTGACTTTGTAGACTTTTCTCGCTTCATCTATCAAAATACAAAACCTCACTTTCCCAAATACCCCACAGACTATGTGAACATTTGAGGCAAAATTGCTTTACCACGGGTTGGTATGACACGATTCAAGTGTCATAGACCCTAGGGTAACGCCCATTTCTGTAGGCTGATTCCATCTGAAGAGCCTGAC
This sequence comes from Struthidea cinerea, assembly GCA_013397865.1. Classification (NCBI taxonomy): domain Eukaryota; kingdom Metazoa; phylum Chordata; class Aves; order Passeriformes; family Corcoracidae; genus Struthidea; species Struthidea cinerea. The sequence continues at coordinate 901,918 of VZTI01004282.1, forward strand.
CCTAACATCAGAAATGCCCTGTGACATACCTGACCTCCCCAGCACACTTACATCGCCCTCTTTAATGAGCACAGAGCTGCCCAGCTTCTTTCCAATGCCCACCAGTTTCATATCAGCCTTGCCCTTTGAATCTATCCTTGCCCCTATTTTGATGTGTTGCTGACTCTGCAGCAAAGCTACACCCTTCTTTTGGTGGAGAATATGTTAAATACTTTTTCATGACAACAGTCATTAAAGACCTATCATGAGTCCAGCCTTTGGTCAGGACTTTGTTTATTCTGCATGAGAGCTTCAATGGAACTTGTTCCAACTGTGTGCATTCGTCTTACAGCTGATGAGAGACATAGGGAGAATTTTGTTTTGACCTTCCCAAAATAAACACTTTCAAGAAAAGAGATACAAAATAAATAGCAAAAAGACTGTAAAATATTGAGGAAACTTGGAATGTCTTAGAAGATTACATAGTGTCTTCCCATGCAAAAAGATTAATTTCTTTTCGAAATCCTCTTTAAACTGTAAATTATCAAATAAACATCTATTTCAGCCATTATTTAGAAGTATAAAAACAGAAGGATGAAATTACCAGAGCGAACTATTAAAGGAAGAGGAGGTTAAGGTTCTAATTCATTTTAAAATCAGTCCTAGCTGAAATCTCTGGTGGGATGTTGTACAGAAACACATGGGCAGCAGCTGAAGAATCTAACCCACTGCTCAGAGTCTGGGAGAAGACGAGTCGTGGGGTGGGCTGCAAGCCCCAGCCAGAGACACATTTACCCTACATATCACAATGTCGTCCTCTACCCCATGCTCAGGCAGTTCATCTGGTTCTGCCCCTGGTGGCTTGTGATCCAGCAAGGAAAAGGAGTGAAGATGTTTTCCCTTGCAGTTTTTCCCACTTCTTCAAGGAAATAAGAGAGGCTGAGGCGAGGAGGAGGTGGGAAGAGAAATGAACGCCTAGTTGTTCTCTGCAAGGGCAGCTATGAAGAAATAAACAACTCACATTACTCACAGGAGGGGGTGAAAGGAAAGTGGAGCCAGTCTGCAGGAGCTGGATTTTCCTGGCTCCAGCAAACCCCTCCTGGAGTAATATACTGAGCCACCTCACACCCTTCTCTCCTTTATCTGAAACAAACTGTCCACTCGCAAGAAGCATTTTGCCTTCCCTCGTGGACCTGTCCCCAGCTGCTTCGCACACGTAAAGGAACAGAGGGACCAAGAAGTCCAAGGCACAGGCAGAGACTCATCAGAGGAGGAAAATAGCCACAGGAGTCACAAGGAACTGGAAATTCCAGTACCATCCAGGAAAGAGATGGGAATAGGCTACACTGTTTGCAGAGAGGTGCCCTAGCTGTAAAGTTGCCAACTTTCCTTTTGACCTGCAACAGAGCTAGTGGTGTGGCTAGCACACAGCAGGGAAGCTGCACAGGGACTCAGGAAAGTAAAAACACCACTTCTATTTACTCCACCAGATTTGGATTTGCATGGCAGCGTGGCAAACTGGGAACACACAGTGTATTTGCTGTAGTTTTTGCAGACACAAATTGTTTGAACATGTTTAATCCAAAACATTTTACCAGTTGTGAGAGGAAACTAATAGAGGCAAAATATGCATCTTCTTAGAGGCTTACATTTAAAATACAAAATTTCATGCACATGGAATATTCAGAATTCTACATCTTTGCTTTGAAAATCATAGGTTAGATGATGCCCATGCTAGAGCTCTTGTCTTTCAAAAAAACCAACAAAAAAATAAAACTTCCAATTTATTTTACATTCTTCTGCACTCAGTACAACTTAAAATTACCTTTCCAGCTCTCCCATTTTTTTCAGAAATATTGCCATCTATTACCATCTATTTCTTTATGCTTGCAGTAACTAACAAAATGGGTTTGCAACCAAACTCACAATTTGACATAACCCCCCAAAATTATGGAAAGAACTGTGAGTAGTGGAAACTTCTAGGAAACGTTGCTCTACTATGCAACCACCAGATGACTGCACAACACATTTATAACTGTTGTAGGAGGGTAACTTAAAATCTGAATATAACCATTGTGATGAATGACGGTATTTGAATTGTCTTAGAAGACAGCTTCCTCTTCCACTGAAGAGACATCGTAGGGGAAGGATTTATGGAATTCACTTTTCGTTCAACCCCAGTTTTTCTTAAAGCAATACAGACAAATACACAAACTCCAGGTCAGCCCTGAAAAGACTGCAGCCCAATGGAATGCAGTGGCAATGCAAGCTGAACAGAGGACATACTGGGAGGAATGTTGGGAGCAGTTTGCATGGGCAGGACACTGTGTGACCCACCTGCTGTCAGGTCACCTTGGCCTCGTGAGTACCTCCAACACCATCCTCCATAATCTCATCAGAGACTGCCAAACTAGGAATCCCACATCCAGCTCTCAGGCAGAACCAAATGACAGCCAGGTAGGCAAATGGAAAAACTTATCTCTCAGTCACTTTCTGCAAACCCATTGTTTGGCACCTTCATTCAGTGTCTGGCGTGGCTTCTGGCCCCTACCTTGAATTTGAAAATTTCTCTTCCTAAGAGTAGAGCCCAGAAGTCAGGCACAGACAATGCACAGGAATACTGAATCACTTCTTTACGTTTGCTTATCAGTAGATAGATGACTTTGGTGTCCAGCTCCACTTTTTCAGACATAACTTAGGCATCAAGAACCGCAAGATCCATTGGTCTGCCATAAAGTTAGGTCTAACCAGCACTACACGTTTGAAAAACGTGTTAAGTTCCTTGTCTCTGAGTTGGCTTTTGTAAATTGTTTCCTTCGAGCCATTTTGGAGACAGGCACGTGTGAGAGGACCAAGCTGAATGAATTTTCATCCGTTGTGTGTGTGTCTCAGCAGAGCAGCATAAAGCAAACCCTCATTCTGTTAGAGATCCAGAGATTTCAAATCTCCTTTCCTGCACAATCCATTATCTCTGCTAGTTACATTACAGCATTGTCAGATATCCCAGTATTGACCAAGACTCTTTGTCTAACATTAGGGTTCCTCCCACGCAGGAGCTTCCTACTTGTTGGCCAAAATTTACAAGAGAGGGCTTTGACCCAACTCAGTCTAACATAATCCACTGCCTAGCAAATGTGTACACTTTATTGCTGGGAGCCCAGTCCTTCAGCACAATATTGCTGTGCTTCAGCTAACCAGAGTCCATGCTACAATCATCAATGTTGTACTTTCCAGAAAGAAAATTTCCTGGGAGTCATTTTGCAGTCTAGAGCCAGGATGAGGCAACTTGCACTAGGAAAAAAGAAAGGTTTAAATGTAGCTCACTGAAGCTGGCCAGTGGCTGAAAACCTGAATATTCACAGACAAAATCCTGGCCCTGTTAAAGGGAATGAGCAAATTCTCACTGATTTCAGCAAGATCTGGATTTCTCCCAGATGTGCTCAGAAAAATGTTAAAAAAATCACCCTCGAGACTAGGTCAAGCATTCACATTCCTGCTTCTGTAAAGAACCAAAATTCTCTCAACCCCTAGAGCATGAAAACCACCCCCGTAACTAATGTAATTGCTTTTATCTTCAAAAGTATGGCAACTAGTCCAGAAAAATGGATCAAGAGGCTTGTTAAATGTTAAACAAGTTACACTCTTCTGTCTCTCCCCTATGTTTCCTCCTGTTTATTTTAAAAGGGAGCTTTATAATCCAAGAACCTAATTCCCATCCTGCAATGTTTCCAGCGAATGAGTTAGGGGCATTACTAGGCCGATAAAATACTTACAGGATTTCAGAATTAGTTTTACCTTTTCTAAAATCATCAATTCTTAAAATAAAGTAAGAGGAATATCCGGTGGAAATGTGTTTTATCAAAAGGAAAAAGACTGCACCTATATTTAGTCCCATTCAATACAGACAGTTTCAAAGGAGTACTGTAAGTAAAACCCTTAGACAACACTATGTAAACACATTATTTAAGCTACATTCTGGATCTGATTAATTATAACAGGAGATCAAATGTTAACAACTTAAGAATCTTCACTCCCATCTACACATATGGAGTACTTTAAAAAGTATTATAATTTCAGACTAATAAATAAGAGCTCTCACCTAAATTATATGAACATTACCTTTTGATTGCTTTAAGGTGAATGGACTATACAGAGTTTTTATTGCAGGCTCATTTGGTAGAAGTTGCCCATATATGGCTGCTGAGAGAACCAAAGAGGAAAATTATGTCCTTTGTAAGAACATTTAATTCACATTCCTGTTCTGTTTTCTGTACAACAGTTATGCTTATGACAGGTATGCATTCCTGCAGTACTTACAATGTGTTTTTATATGAAAAGGACATTCATATTCATCCTTAGCTGAGAACATGTCTTGCATTGCTGTGAGTGTTACAGTAATCCTGTTTCTTAGGAGAATAAGCCAGGCCAACTTTCTCAGTATTTAAAGTCCAAATTCAATTTGTATCCTTACCATTTTGCTTCCAGTTATTTTCTCAAATACTGGAAAACTTCCACTAAGGTCTACTTCTTACAAAAATATATTGAATGTTTATTGCCTGATAACAATTACAGCAATTTTCAGTATAATTAGAACTGCCACATCCTGTAGTCACCAATTTAAGCGAAAGGGAAAAACCATCTCCAGTCCAAACCATAACACAGATAGTCCAAGCTCATTCCAGATGAGAGAGAGCAGAAACACAAACATGTGATCCCAAGCTACCAATACAGACTTTTATATGCCTCATATCACCTTATAAAATTCAGTAATGGAAGTGAATCCTTTATTTGAGGTTTCAGCTATTTTCCTTTTTCTTTCCCTTTTTCAGAAGCAGACATACTGGGCCAGAGTTTCATTTTGAATTAATGGTCAAAGTGATCAACCTTAAGATGGAAGACTTACAAGGAAAGCAAGCCCCGTATTTTGGAAAAATTACAGCTGTAAACCACAGCCGAAATCTACTTCCATGAGTTTTCATGGTGCAAAATCAGACTTTTGGGAGGAACACCTTTTGCTTAACATATATGAGTCTGGCATCAACCAGTAACCTACCCATTTTTTAAGAGTTCAGCAGTACCCAGACCCTGCATTTGGGTAACTTCAGACCATGAAACATGGAAGGAGGGGAGGAACAGACACACATCATTGCTTTTACTCTTGTTTCAGTGTCACATTTGAATCAGAAGTAGGCAGGATTTGTGCCAAGCCACCACAGCATTCTGGTAACTCCAAAGATACATCATCTTTGTTATGCCGCTGTATCCACCCTCCATTTAAAAATGGACATCAGAAACCAAACTTACTCGGTCTTATGTATTCCAATGGCTGCAATAAAAAAACAAAGGATGTTCCAGAATTCAAAATGTCCAGTTCCCTATAATACGTGTCACATCTTTATTCCATTCACCTCAGGTAACTCAAAGAAAAAGTTTAACTTTTTCATTTACTTTTCTTCAGAAAGCAGCAATTTAATGGTTCATACTATTTGTTCTTTGACTTGTTAAATATTAGAATTTTTTCACCTCAGAACTCAACTAAAGTTTCAAAACAAACTTTCTACTGGAAACGGGTTAAAAAGAAAAAAAAAGAAGACCCAATATTTTATCTGGAAAATGGTTAAACAAGAAAAAAAAACTTTTTTAAATTGCATTACTCAAAGTAACCTTATTCTTTAGATAAGCTCATTTGTTTTCCATTCTGTGTGGTTGTTCTCCAACAATAAATGTATAGTCAGAATATATCTAAGGAGCTGTAATTGTTATTTCAAGAACTGACAAGGGAAGAACTTAGATATTTGATTGGCGTCTGAGCTCAAAAGAGCAGTGACTTGACTTAAACAACTTCTTTCTCCTGAAATGAGCCTCAAGACATCATACCTGCACTACTCTCCCACCCTCTCCCCTACCCTCCCCAAAACCATGCCATTGCACAGTGATGTCACCTCATCTGAAACATGACCGTTCATTTCAGCACCTCCATTATCTTCTTTGCTTCCTGAAGTTTCCATTTCTCACCAATTCCCTTTTGGTCCATGGGCATGCACCATGCTTTCTTTAGACATTAACCTCCTGTTTCCTCATAAACATGCAGTTAAGAGAAACCTTCAGAAAGAAAGGCAGATGATATGCTAAAACTCAGGAATCTGGGGTCTTTTGCATTCTTTTTCTTACTGGTGGGGAAGAAAATTTGCTGTAGGTCTGAAGAAGTACTGTAGCATTCATTGGCCTTGACCAGCTAGGAGCATATAAATATTCTGTATAATATCATTTCTGTCTAGATTACGCTTGATATTTAAAATTTATATCACATGGTCAGGATGGTTTGTGTAGAAAAGAGATATGAAATGCCACAATGATGATGGCAGCATTAACTGCATGAAAAACTATCAGTTAATTTTTCTACATTAAATTTAATATTTTTCAATACTGTGTCAGGATGACTTATCACTTCAAAACAGCAAGTGGATATCCCTGTGGATAACCACTTTTTAGATTTCAACTGCATGACCTCCATAAGGAAAAGGCAGAAAACCTTCCGAAATGTTGGGTGAGGTTTCTAAAAACATCTTCCTTGTTAAGGAGCTTAAACATATATCTTTTGAACTTGCACTTCTGCAAATAAGAAAAATATCATAAAGCAAATATGAAGAAATGTAAAGTGTTGGAGTCTAACACCTGAACAAAGTTCAAGCCCTGTGGAATATGCTCATTCTTTTAAACTTAGCTCAGGATTAACAAGTAACACTAGTCAGAGCCAGGGTGAAATATGGAAACTGTCTTATTGGGAGATGAATGCATAGTACAAGCTTACAGAAACAGGTCTGGACTTTTTGCTTATATAATGGGTCAACCAGACAAAAGCTGTAGCTCCAGGTTAAAGGTACATATTTATGAAACAGGTGCCACCTTCCTCCTTCTCCCCTGGTCCCAGAGCATTTTTAACACTGTGGAATTTTGTCTGCTGCTGGTTTTCACCGCTATGTCACTGTAGGGACTTGAAGGATGGAGCTCTGATTCTTTAACCTGATGCAGAAATCTTTGGGAGAGAACCAGCCCTCCAGCTTTTTTACTTATTTACTGCATACATGATTCAGAGCTAACAACACTCCCCTGTTTTATTCTCCCTTCTCAATACTGCACAGAAACAAAAGAAAGCGTATTTCCTGTCCAGCTAAACCCCAAAAGAATTATGATCTCTTTGGCCTTCTTGAAACTAGGACAAGGCAAGGAGTCCTTTGACTTTGAGGGTTTGTGAGTCCTGTCACCAAGACAATGAATCAGCTCAGAAGGCATAAGCGGTAGTGCTCCATGGGCTGTGCAGTGTATCCAGAGCTGGTGTGCCTGGCCCTGGGACACTGGAGAACCTGGCTGGCCCATGGTCCAGGACAGCCTCAGAGTGCTGGGCTCACAGGCTGGAAGCTCTTGTTCTATCAGCTGCTGCACAGTCTCTCCCCAGCATGTAGGAAAAGCAGGATCCCAGCCACGGTCAGCAGGAACAGGCTCACCCTGTTCATTTCAGCTACAGCCCACTGTCACAAGTCCTACACACTGTGCAGGTGGCCAAGTGCCTCTGAATGCATGACCTGCTGCAGCAAAAGGTAGAGCCCTGTCTGTAACTGGAAATGATGCCCCATCTGTGACAACTCAGCAACACTGAGTGCAAGAATGGTTGGGTTAGGTGAGATGATTAGTCTCCTCCGTGGGGCACTTGCTGCTGTCAGTGTCCATGGGCGATGTCCTTAGACACATGGTTTAAGCTCAAGATTGCTCTGTGCGAAGAGTGGGTTTGGACTCACCAATCCTAAGGGGTCCCTTCCAACACAGGATATTATTAATCCAAGGAGCTGGGACTGGGGTGACTTCGTAGTTATGGAAGAGACCTTATTCAGTGCTCTAGCCCAGTAAATGAGCTTCATGTAAATGATCCTTTCATGACAGAGACGATTGACACAAGCCCTGCAAGGTCTGCAATTTTTAAAGGCTTCTTTTAAAGGGAACAAACTGCTGAGAAGTAGAATCAGCTGGGACAATTGTGTCTCAATATAAATATTTTGCTATTATATGTGGACTGTCATTAACTTCTGTATGAATGAAAGTTTCAGAAACGGAGGTTCCACCTCCTTCAAAAAAATAAAAATAAACAAGTATGGGTGAGCCAGCGTAAAATTCACATGGTAAGCAACAGAGTTCAATGTGCTAAAAACATTAATCATGCTGAGATCAACCAGTGCTTTACATATTTCCTCCCCAAACTCTGTCTTGCGGGTGATCTGTCTCCTAACAGGTTTTGTATCACTGAGTTGTAAAGCGTTCCTGATTAATTGTTTTTGGCACTCAGTCCAAAGCCTTGAAAGCCCAAGTCCTTGAAAATAAAAAGCAGAACCTTTCTTTAACATCAGTGTTGGACACAGCACTGGAACACAGTCTACCTTGTGTGCATAACAGGAGAGGAGTCTATGGCCTGCACGTTGGTTTGCCTGTGATATCAGGGAGGCACGAGGCCGTCAGCAGTGTTTTAAAGCAAAGCCACAGAGAAATGAGAGCACATTTGGAAGAAAGGCTATTGATATTAAATTTATTCCTCCTTCACTCTACCCCAATAACTGTGGGACTCGTCATTGACTCTCTGACTCCCACCATCAGACAGTGATCCAGTACATCCTTCCTGCTGCCCTGTTACTCTCCCTGCCTTTCCTTAACCTCTCATTCTCATTAGTTTCCTCACACTTCTGACAGAAATGTGCCTTATTCTCCTCCACTGTTTGAAGAAGAAAAGCACAAAACCCACTCTGGCTTTCATCCTTTTATCCTGCCTTTTCAACAGTTGCCATGAGCAGTCATTCTGAATTCTTCCCCACTGACCTAATTCTTTACTCAGTCCAGTCTGACCTCTCCCTTGAAATTTCATCCTTCCAGATACAGTGAAGCACACCTCCTACCTGAACCCAGATGTTCTTATTCCACCTTTACAGTCCCTCAACTTTCATCTCTTTGTCATGCTTCTCTTTATATCCAGCCCTCCTTTGCTATTTGTGTTTTGATTTGGTATTCAACACATCTCCTTCCTTTTCTTTTCCACTTTCAACAAAGAATCCAAACACTCCATCTTCTGCTTTTGCCCTTTCAGTTTCCATACCACCTTAAAATTGCAACCAACACGAATTTTTTGAGCAGAATAATTTTATCAGCTGTGTATTAAAGAGTCATTACATTACAAAATTCATTACATTACAAATTCATTACATTCAAAATAATTAGTACTCAATTCTGTAATTCTGTAAATAGCAATGTTCCTAGACTGCAGAGAAAACAGAGCCCCTCTTTTTCTTTTTTTTCTTATTCTGTTCTCATATAGAATTATTGTCTGAGAACTGCTATGGTATTTTTAAGCAATAAGTATCAAAGCAATATATAATTCACTGTCATGTGGCACTGTTATGGTATGCCATACAGTTATACCTCATCTACACATACTCCGTCATAATTTATTTTGTCCTTCATGGAAACACTCAGAACTTCCTAAATTACCAATAATCAATAACATAAAAGGACAACTCTTCTATTCTCAGAAAAATAAAACATCAATTCATATCCTCTTTCAGGTGTAAAAATTATAGTACTATTGTGTCTCATGGCTCGGGGTTTCTGTGTGTTTAACTACGCAGTCCAATTTTTCATAAAGCTTGCAACCTGAATTGAAAGATCATTTCTCTTTTTGTTTTTACAAAGGTCAGTAGGAATCTTCCTGGATTTCAGCAGGAGCTTGATCAGACACCTGTTTTCTGTGATACTCAGCTTCATTCATCACTGTTATCTACTATTTATTCTTCAGCACTTGACTAGGGTTGTGATTAAAACACAACTAAACTAAACAAGTTAAAGGAAGTTAAGAGACATTAAAAATCATCACTGTTTTAATTAAATAATATATGCAAATAACTGTATATAACATAAGAAAAATAAACTCTGCATAAGAATTAACAAACGGCAATGAAGGAAAATTTAATGAAATTCTGCAGTCTTCATTCCAGCAGGAATTTGTTTAAATACAATGTACAGTCATTTTAGAAAAACAGTTACGGGTTGTTCAATGTAATTACAGTTTCACCTGTGAAAGTGAAGAAGCATATTAATATAGGGCTGTGAGGATCATCTCCTTCATTCCTGCAATTACATTCACTTAGTTATTCCAATTTTATTTGTTTATTTGTCCATGCCATGTCTTATCCTTTTTTACCATTAAATGCTCAGAAATGGAAATTTCTATTCCATGTTTATAAATAACCTAGCACAACAGGACCTCAGTCCTGGTTATGAGATTCAGAAACAATTTGACTTCTAATTATAGGGACTTCATTACTCATGGCTGGCCACAAGAACCGTCCCATTTAACTCGAGTTAAATAGGTCTGTAAACCATATTGCTGTCAGCCCCTTGTTTTTGTGACAGAAACTGTAGAATAAATGAATGCTTTAAGCATTATCATTTCCTCTCTCATGTACAAGACATGTATGTTTTTATATAGCCTCTTCTGTCAATAAACTGAATGTACCATTTAATGCTTCATGGAAATCAGTGATCGATGTTCCACCTCAAAATTGCCAAGAAGCTCTGTGTTGGCCTCTAACCTCAGCTGCCCCAGTATCTGCTGGGGGTAAGTGGATGCAGCAAAAAATTTCTTGGTCCTTCGAGCTTGCCAGTGATCTGATTTAGAGCAATCCAGGCCACATCTGACTAGCTGTGACCCCAGAGGGCTGCCTGCCAGCTGGGATCTGCCAGAACATCGTGTGCTTTGGACATTCCCCTGTTCCCACAGTAACATTTCTGTCAGGGGCTGCAGGGAATGTGCTAAGCAATGAGAATACCCAGCTGAGGAGACACAGCAATTTTCCAGACATCCACAGTGCAGAATAAAAGCGCTCAGACTGACACACTCCAAAGCTGTTTGCAATAGCAAACCCTCTTATTGCAGGATTGAAAGATCACACCACACTACACCAGCCATGGCTCTGAGAGAAGGGGAAATGTTGCCTATGAAGATATTTCTATTTTAATTTATAGGATAGCTAAGATAATGCAAAACTGCAATTGTATTCAGACAGAGAGCAACTAAAATAAATCCAGACAACAAGGATTTGTGGTTTCAGGGCACCATTCTGTCTTGAAGCAGTATTATCTATCTTGTCCACGATTTTACATGTGTATTTAAAACTGTCCACCCATGGAAAAATCACTTTTATAAAATCAATGTATATAAATAAATGAGATATATTAATGAAATATTTTTGCATCTCAACTAGCTTTGCAAGATAAAATACATACTTGGGAGGGGCCTAAACCAATACCCATCTGCATATTAAATTATGTGTTTCTTGAAAATAACTTTTTTTTAATGAGACTTAAAAGTGAGGCTCTAACTACCAAGAGCACTTAAAAGTCCAAACCCATTTCCAAGGAGGACCTAATCAACTACCTTGGCTCACTGTCTCCTGCTTGTTCACTTCCTGTCCCAATCAACTAGCCAGTATTGCTCAACAGCATTGGGTGGTTATTGAATTCCTTTCCCATCGATCATGGTGCTCCAGTGCTGGGTTTCTGAAGCTGTGAATAGTTTTGCAAATCCCTGATGAAATGCAAAAGGCACTTTGGGGGAAAGTTGATAAATGAAAGCTCCACAGAACTTTTTTGTTTAGCACAAGAGCTTAATGGAGCATGATCATAGTGGGTGGTGTGCACCTTCAATGGGGGGCGAGGGGCAAGCCAGAGAACAATCTTGCTGAGAAAAAGGAGGAGGCAGAGACAGTAAACATGCAGCCACGGGCTTTGTAAGAGATGATTTCTTAAATAAGCATATTGCAGTATGCAACACATATTTTCTATTTCTTTGAAATTGCATCTGCTTTTTATAAGATTATTATGTAAGAAAAGCCTATTTGCCTGAGTATGTGGTTACACATTTTCTACTGACTTCACAAATTGTTCAAATTTCAGTATTTGTTGGCTTCATTATAGACCAGTGTTATTACTGGCAGCTACTATAAGGTATTAAAAAAACTTTTTTTGTTGTAACTATAGTGTGGCATTAAGGATCAGAAACTCATCTGAAATAAGTGAAAGCTGAAAGGGCAGGAGTCAATTTACATTGTATTACATTTTAAAATCTCACTAAAATAAATTCTATTTTTCCTAAAGGTCAAGGAACCAACAGATCCCCCAGATGTGTGATGGCTTCTGAGGTCTCCTCAATCAGAGCTCTCTGTTTAAAACCAAATCCTGCCCGATTATTCTGCTCAGTTGAAGAGGCTCCCTTTGACTGGCCTTCATGCTTCAGCTCACTTCCTATCCAAGGCACTTTCTGGACTCATTTAGAGTTGATCTTCCCCCCCATACTTTAATATTTTCTATTGGTTTAGATCTCATGCTAACTGAATACAGACTTTCCATCACAATCAGCCACAAACATAAGCAGTAAGGAGGAAGCCACAGCGTGATGAGCCATGCACACGGAAGCTGAAGGGTTGGCATAGGTCAAATCAACAACAACCGGCCCTATTCTTGACAAATTGCCCACTGCTGGGTGAGATGTTTCAGTGTCACTTTTCTGCCACACTCTGACAGGCAGTGAACCAACAGATTTCAACCAATTGCTCATCTAAGTGGTTGCTAATCTAATTTAATTGCTCACCTAATTGCTCGTCTGAGTGGCACCAAGCGCCAGGCAGTCCTGTGTCAGGAATGCAGGCTCCTTTGTAGCATCAGAGAGGAAACTCATACAGCATTTTGAGCAAACTAGAAAATCAGAAACAATGCCACTCCCAAGTGAGATAGGTTAAATCTCTGTTCATTGGTTATGTTTTTACTTTGTTTCATCAGTAAACTGAAACAAAAAAAATTGGTTTATAAAATCTCCAATTATATACTCAGGTAAATGTTTTCCTTCAAAATACTAAACTAGAATTGTAGAAGCATGTGAAGTTTTAGGGCAGCAAACCTGTGCCTACATTCATCCTGATAAACTGAGACCACAGAACACACCTATATGAATTAACAAGCAGGAAAATTTCAGGCTGAAAAGAATAAAGACATATATGAGTGTTACATGAGCTGTTGATTTTGAAGACCATACAAAAACATCAATTATTTTACTGTCTTTGAAAGTAAAGTGCTCAAAGAACATGAGAATTGTTTACAATCCAAATGCCCTGAGTATGTACAGGGGTTCCCTAACTTTTCAGTGAGACACCAAGTGCAGTGGCTGAACTATTTCACCTCATAGAGTTGCATTGAGTGCTAATATCAGCAGAAGCCACCGTGCACCCCTAAGGGCAAAACTCACCAGGTCTGTTCTCAGGTCAGGACATTCAGAAAAATCAGGTTTAAGGTCAAATGTGATGGGACAAAAGGACAGAAAACAAATCCAAGAAGCCAGCAAAATGAAGTTTTCATCTCAATTTATGGCAGCACTATACACAGACTACTAGAAAGCATACATCCAGTTTGCTAAGTTTTACTGGGGGAGAGGGAAGGTCAGTCAGAGAAGTGTGAGGCTTTCTGCAGCATTACTAGCCTGGGTAAATGTCCAGTACCTACTGGTTTCACTAGGTTTGACACAACATCTCTAATACAGCTACAGTTCCTCCTTACAGCATTGCCACGCTCTTATAAATTGCCACAACATCAGCTTGGTTCTTGGGTAAGGACACAAGACCCTTGCTGAGCCTACTCTTCATAAACCCTGCACAAGAGAAAAGATGATCAGTCACCCATCGGTGTCACACTGCAGTTGCACAAATGACAGGTTATTTTGACACCTACTGGCCAACTCCACGTACAGCATTGTTAAATTCCCAGGCTGAGACAGTGCCAAGAGAAGGCAGATGTTTAAGCCAGACCCAGTAAAGTAAAAACTATTTTTCTTTCCTTTTAGGTTTTTTTTTTTTTTTTTCCTCTACTGGAAGCCAGTGTATGATTGGAAAGTGGAAAGGCAGGACTGACTGCTAATCCTAGGCTAGTCTGAATCACAGGTTTTAAATAATTTGAAAGGATAAGGACAGGGAGAGGATAGGAAGGAAGAAGAACATAGGGACTGGGAAGCAGGATGCCACTCGGAGAATGTAACATTTACATTTGTAAGCACGGGTGTGGTTAATGGCTCTAAAATAGCTCTTAGGCATTGATGCATGAAATCCATTGCCAGGTCCAGGTGTTGAAAAAGGACTTGACTGATAAGAAAAGGCTGGCCAGAATTGAGAGCACTACCAATGATATAAACAACTGTCATCTGGGGGAAAAAAGGATTAATCACCACTGGAAGCTAATCAGAACACCATTGCCCCTAAATACCGTTAGAGGATTATAGTATCAGAATCCATACAGAGAGAGGGTGCTGTTATATTACAAGGCAGTTAAAATACATCATGAAAGTAAAATCTAGGGGTTCAGCATGAAAAGATTAATGAACCTTACAAGATTTTGACACTGGGAGTCAAAAAGCATGATTACTGTCAACTGTCCTGACAGGCTGACACAGGTACAGAATCAGTAGATGCAGACACAAAATGATGATTCTGCCCAGTTAGTTGAATCTACAAGATGGAGAAATTAAGGTCCAGAAATTATAGTACTTTTTGAGAGAACAACTGAGTGCATTCATTTAAGCACTGATCCCTGGATTCTCCAATCTTTGCAAGAGATTCCACACTCCACATTTCCCTGGCTGTGCACCTGAACAGAAAAGGGATCCCACAGTGCAAAGCAAAACAAAGTTCAGAGAAATGCTCAGCTGAAAGCAGAGCAAATTTTCCAGCTTTCTGCTGTTCCAAGCCAGTCCTTCAGATTTAGCTACACTGTAGACAGCTTAAGCAACAAGTCACACCATATCTTTTGCAAGTAAGGAATACAAGCGACATGTTGCAAGAAAACAAGCCAAACATACTTTCCAATTATTTTTTTTAACCAATGAAATTTAACAATTAGCGCTAGAGTCACCATATGTCACATTATGCACCAAGGAAAGGTGAGGAACGGGCAAAAAAGATAGATTCTAAAGTGTTGAGAGCTAGTACTACCCCACCTTAGTCAGCCAGACTTGGACATGTAGCAGCTGTTCAGCTGGAACATTGAAGAATTAAATTTATGGTAAGAGACGGAAAAGTTTTTCCAAGCTGAAAAGTTTGTGAAAAATCTTCCTGGTGAACACCAGTAGTAAGAGGGATCAAAGTCTTAAAAATTTTTCTTTCTTCCCTCTTTTACTATGCTAGGGGCAATTTAGTTTAGCTCTGCCACTAAATGGAGCCCTGTCCTCCATGGATAAGGAAACTGGTTTGGACTCAGCACGGTGATTGCCCATATAATACAGAGAGCGCAGACGTTTTCATATGAATTTCTGCCCTTCCCAGTCCTATTTCTTTATCACTCTCAATCTCCATATTTATTTTTTTCAGAGAGAAGCATTCCATTACCTTTTTTTGCTTTATGTTTTCACTGATTTTTTTTTTCCCTGCCCCTTTACCACACTCTTGAAATGAAACGTGAACCTAGTAATGTTCAAGATTGAGCTGAACCTTGAAAGTGATGACATCTGAACAGGTTTCAAATTAGACAATATGAATTCTTCATCCAATTGCACAGGAAAAGATGTCAGCCTGTTTAGAGAGATATGGGGACTGACTTAACGTTTTCAAACAGCACAGAACGTTTTTACAATAATTCTATGCCGTATTTGGGATACTGAGTCATTTCAGAAGGATTTTGCACCCTACCACTTAGAGTGGGCCCAGTGTTCCGAGAGTTTGTACAGAGTTCGTATTTTACACGAGACTCAGAGAATATAGTAATTTTTTAGGCAACCAGTTTGTCAGTTAATATGACCTCTGCATGGTTGCTATACAAAAAGCATAGCAAAGCAAAGCCGCAAATGAAATACAAGAACATTTTTTGAAGTTTGTCCTTATCTGGCAAAATGTGTCTCTTCAGGCTGTTTATCCCACTGAGATGGGGAATAGTTCTTTCTCTCCTCTGAAAATTATAGTCCCAAGTCTCCAGTAATGCAAAGCATTGCAGTGAGAGTGATGTGAGCATAAATATGGATACAAGAGGGATTACAGCATGAGGATTTAGCCTGCGCCTGTAAGCAAGGGCAGTCATTGGCATCTGCAGAGTAAGAGCTGCTGGAAGTGTTGTTGAACACATTTTCTTTGTATTTGACTTTGCTGCAGGGAAAAAAACTGCCGGACATGGACGTCAGTGTGTTAGGTGTAGCCTGACCCTGAGCGACCATGAACGACCTCCGTGACAGAAACATTGCAATTCCAGGATCAGGCAAGAAGGTACAGACAACTGCAGATGTGCGGGGAAAGCATTAAGAAAACTGAACAAGTCATCTTGAAGGGCAGCAATCTCAGCTGCCAGGTGCTAATACTCTTTTTGTAGGCTTTTTTGGGAAAACAGAATTTTAAGAGCTGATGCTTAAAATTCATCTGCATGTAAAGCCAGTGTCAGTCTCTCCTACCCAATAAAATGACTAGAAAAATTCTTGAGTTCATGCCCTCCAGCTAGTTCAGCTAAAGAACTAGAGGGAGCATCTATTGCATCTCATTTTAGCAGTGCAGAATCAAGGTTCTTGAAACTTTATACCATCAAATGATGAAGCTAAAAGTCCCTGGTAGCCATTGAGCCTGAGGTCAGATATTTCACAGCTGCACTCCAAACACAAAAATAACTTTTATCTTAAGCCTCCCATGATACTACAGACGCCTTAAGCAAAATTCTCCTCTTTCACATGCAAACTGGGTTTCATCTCTGATGGTTTTTGCTCTCCTCCGGTGGGCAGAGTTGGTGGGATTCCCACTTAAGCAGAGCAGGCAGAATAGCACAGCCAAGATCTCTTGATTCCTCAGGAAAAGAAGTTGTATTTTAACAAGGCTGTCCAGGAAGATCAGAATGGATATTATTATTATTGACACATTCAGCTCCCTCCAGCATCAAGAATGTGTGTACCCCATTCCTGTTATATACATGGAAGAATAGGAAGATTGTGAACAAATTTTGTGGCTTCATCCCCTACCACACCAAGGCTTTATCTGCTCATTTTATCATTAACAAACACACTACAGTTTTGCTGGATAAGGAATGATACTGCCCTGTATCTTGACACATACCCGAGTGTAATATCTCAGGGATGGGTTAAGAACAACATCCAAAAGCGCTTAATAAAGACTTTACTTCCAGTGATGAAGGGTACATGCAGGTACTGAAGAGAATAAATACAGGAAGGACAAGGCTAGTGTAGCACTAGCATTAGAGTTGTATGCTACTTGCTCTGCAGCTGTATTTTGAAGAAAGAAGCCATGTGTTAGGGAGAGAAGAGGGAGGCAGTAGCTGGCCAAACTAAGGCAATTTTACAGCTGTATGGGTTGCAGATATATAGATATATAGATATATATATATATATATATATATATGGGTAAAACAAAGGAAACCCCAGAGCCCACTTTTCCTTCCACTAACTATCTGGCCTCTGAACTCTGATCATCTGCTCCCCCTACAGCTATAGTTCTCCTGGCTTATTTGAGGATTTAATTTCAAATTATACATGTGCAAAACCAGACTGAAATCCCATTTTACCATTAGTTTGATCACTACTGTCTGAACTATAATTCTAAAATATAGTGACTGTAATGTAGTTATGCTTCTTGTTTGCTCTTTGCAGTATAATAAGATACAGAAGCCAGGAACCCACTGTATCACACTGTGCAAACATATCCCTGTAGAATTCTTCCTCCATGAGTTTACAATTTAAATACACAAGGGTTGAACTATGCTAACACTACTGCTACTTCCCTTTTTTTTTAACTAGGCTCTGAAAGACCTAAACACCAAGTTGACTGTATATGTTATAAATATTTTCTAAACATTATTTACCCAAGGGGCAGGATAGAAGCTCTGAAAGCATAAGTACAATGTAGAGTCACTTAAAACACACACAACTTTCCCATGCCTCTCCCTTGCAATCCATTTAACACAAACACCCACTACTGTTTTCTCCTAACACCTTTATGTTGAGCATTTCCAACAAAAAACAGAGCTTGCCTTTACCTTCAAGGCACCACTTAACAATCACCTCATTCCTTTGCCCAGACGGCAATATCTTCTAGCTGCTCCACTTTTTTACTGTGGCTTTTTTCCACACTATCATAAATTTAACTGAACTTCCAACTAGACATGGAAGAATCCCCTTAAAAATATTTCTGTTGCAAACTAATTTCTCCTTGCTACATTTAATAGAGAGCAGTTTCTGTACTGTGCTAAATTACCTTTTTTTGTCTTAGATTATCCCAAAGATGGCAGGTCCTGTAGGGCCTACGACTGAAGCGGCTCCAGTGGACACATGTTGTAAGAGAGAAACAAAGCTGAAGTTTATGATAAATATAATGCCACCTTCACTTCTGAATTAATTCCATCTTCTTCTTCCCAAGTATGTAACTTGAAAATTAATCCTTCCTGTGTGTTTCCCAGTGCATATTCTCTTTCCACCTTTAAGCACTGAACTGAATGAGCAGGGGACTGGTTCTGTTTTGTATCTCACACAGAACTGAGCAGTTCTGTAATTTGTGATGAATATGTGAAAGCGAACAAGGGAATGTACCACCTGAAGTTTCCATTGCAGAGCACTGACTAAATTCACACCCAGACATTAAATATTGATTTCCAGAACAGACTGGAATAGTTTCTCCTTCATGACCCACTAACAGATCTCTTGTAATTTAGCTTTTTTCTTTCAGGAATCATATTTAGACTTAAGGTTTAACTAGTTGATTGAAGTTGCATAAATTTATGATCTTGATGGAGATTCTCGCTTATTGTAAAAATGTATCTTTTCTTCCCCTGTTAGAGAAGCTATTGCAGTCACAAATTATTTAGAAGTCATTATAACAAAGAATACCTCAGAATCATCTTTCTGCCACATGTGCATTACTCAGGAAAACTTTCCACATTTTAAGCAGTGGCAAGTTTACCCTTATTGCCATCAGTGTCTTCATCTTAATATATTGAATTTTAAATTACCGATTCCAGTGATTAAAAAGATCCAGAAATTTATTTAATAGATATTTAATTGCTGGAGAGGCTACTATTTTAAAGCTATTCATCATGTGTTAAGTAGTTTATTACATGTAACTAGCCCATTCAAAATTCAAGGAGCTTTGATTTCACTAATATTAATATTTGTCCTAAGTTACTACTAATGATGGATACCAGTTTGAAACGATCTCTTTTCCTTTATATATGTGACCTGCAACCACCCAAGCTGCGAGCCTGCTGCAGATGCACCAAAGAATCCATCTTCTAGTTACAATCATGTCTAGGTTTTCCTCTTTGCTCTATAACTTACCAAAACAGCTGTAGGCGTTTGGCGAGAAACGAGCAATCTGATTTTATTGTGTACTCTAAATAGTTGACTACTCAGCCAAAATAAACTTTGGCCTTCTAGTAGCTTAAAGGCAGTATTGGCACATGTAAAACAAAACATACAACAATACATACCACGATGAGTGCCAGATGTTCATGGGAGAAAACACACAGCTGTTGGGCTTAGATCACCTGAACTCATTTTAAAGCCAAAGACACCGGTCACCTTTGTTGAGCTGTCAGATTACCAGAGGGACTGCAAAGACTGGAAGCAAGGGTGGGTCGTCTCAGTTACACTGAAGAATGACAATTTATGCCTCATCAGCCAGCTGTCATGTAAAATTCCTTATGATAGATAGAGCTAAAAATAACTCATTTGTCTTCAATGTATTGTTATGTACTTTGAAATAATCTAGTTATAGCTACTATTCTACCAGAAGTTAAATGTTTCTCAAGTTAACTGCAAAACCCAATTAACCACAATTCTTCTGTTCTTCCATCCAGAAATATCATTGAGCAGTTCAGAGATTAGTTATTCAGGAAGGCTTCACCATCCCATGAATTACAAGCAAATGGACTGCCAACCCCTGAATCGTATATGATAATAAAATAATAGCTAGGAATTATTATTGTTATCCTGCATACACAAGCACAAGATAAATATTGGGTGTTACATATCCCTGATATGGAGCTTCAGTAAACATTAATAGATTACAACAAACAATTAAACTACTAAAGGTGGAGTTACCCTATTGCCAAAAGAAACTCTGGCAAAACTAGTCCCCAGAAGAGCACTTCTCTTAAAAGGATATAGCTACAGGATTTTAAGTCATTTTGATGTAAACCAGTTGTAAGACTAAACACAATATTCCATTCCCAGTCCCAAATCACAGTAGAAGTAATAAATATTTTCCTCAGTTTTCTAAGCATTCAAACAGCAGGATCACGTACTCTATAAGAATCCAGGAGTTAGAGTGTTTGGATCAGTGATCTGCACAGGCACAAACATAAACTATTTGTAAATCAAAATTACCAACAGAATAGTCTATTTATAAGCCTATTTTTTATTGATATTTATCCTATGTATGTATCCTGTGGAAGACACCTAACAGTCTGTTGTGTTTACATACGTTGTTTCAGTTCTTTCTCTGAAATTCAGTTGGGGCCAATTCCACAAGTACATTTATCAGTAAGTTTTATTTTCTCATCTTCTTACTATTTGACAAAATCATCTTTTTCCCTTTTTAATTACATTAATACATAAAATAAAACTCCTTTTGGCAAGATATTCTTGCCCATAGTAAGTAAATATGAAGATGTACTTCTGATTACACAAAGAAACAAAGTTCGAACAAAAGCAATCCTAACTGGCAGCCATCGTTCTACTTAAGACATGAGAGAACATCTGGGATGTTTTCTCTTACTGAAGACAGAAGTGAAATTCACATGGTGCTAGCTCACGAAAGATTTGGCTCTCACAGTCCACACATCAAGTTTCTTCTTCTCCGTGTCCACATGCACATCTGTGCTGAATTTCCCCAGGACAACTCTGTAAATGGCAAAATTATACACCTAAGTTTTTAAATTTTGTTTCTCTTACTTATCACAACTTACTCTGGCCTTACTTAGAACCAATATGCTCTAATATTTGTCTGATAAGCAGATTAGGTCATGGTAGAAAGTTCAGCACGTATTCAATATCTTCTGACAAATTTAAATCAGCCTTTATGGAAAGGCTTTATGCAAAGAGTCTATGAGGCCCATCTGCTTTCCATAGGGTATGAGAGCCCAGGAGATTCCTATAGTTTCATATTCTGCTATTAGTTAAGGACTTTATTGCTTCCTAAATAAATACAGCAATTCAATCCATAAACTCACCACTGTATAACATATTTGGTGTGACAGGCCTGACATTACCCATCTGAACATGTAATTGCCAAAAACAGGTGAACAATTCTTCCTTCAAAGCACTGTATTTCTACATGCACTGAAAGAAACATTGAGAAAAAAAATTAAACTATCGTAAGGAAACATAACAAATATCTTAAATATTTTCATTGCTGTAAAATCTCACGGGTGGTTTCATGGAAACACCCCCTTTTTATTAAGTCTAATAAATTCAGTGCTTCCTAAAGTTGTTGCCTCAACCGAAGAATTTAATTGCTATAATAGCACAAAACATTTATTCACACATCTGGCTGGAATTCCTTTTCTCTGACAAATTTAATCAGTGTAATTATCTATTTGACAGTCACATAGACAAGGAGAAACCTCAACAAGATGTAATTTACATGCTTCAATTAATCTTTCTAAAAATTTGTATAATCTAACAGATGGATCAAACTTTATGCAAGTATTTGACCAAAGGCTATAAATCAACAGTGACATGTTTTCTTTCAGGCAGAGAAATTAATATTGTTTCACAAAGTTAGGCAAAGGAATTGTTAATCTTACAATAGCTCCTTTCCTCATAAAACTATCTACTACATAGAGAATATTAATGATACAGCATTCTTAACCATGGCAAAGAAAGGATAGGTTTAATACATGTTATTCTTGTTAAATAATTTTCTTTTATTAACGTAAAGAACTTCATAGCTTTGTACTACAGCAAATTAATTCACAGTAACACTGATGAACAAGCAGTAAAACTCCCCTAAAGGCAGACTCCACAGTTACCATCTAATCTCACAGCACTCTTTTAAAGCAGAGACACTGCTCTGGTTTCATATTTTCCATTGCATTTTGAAAAATGCAAAAAATTGTGATATGAAAACAAAATTTGACCCAGGAAAGTGGTAATATTCTAGGAAAGGCTCCAAAAGATGATTTGTGCTGTTCAGGAGAGAGGACTATGTTACTGGTGACCCCCCCTGTCACAGATGGCACCACAGTACTGCCTGTCCCTGGCCAGGGAATTTCTGCTGCTCGTGTCTGGAACATTGGCACCACGGCACTGGGGCTCGGCACACCTGCAGTCGGCTCTCTGAGAACTGCTCTGGGTGTATCGGCTGAAAGCCTCTCAGTTGAGACCAGTCTGGACCTCCCAAGCTGCCCTCAGAAGGAAAAGTAAACTCACAGCTTCGCCCCCCACTAACCAAAACACACAGCAGCTGAAGTGCCATGGTCTGCAGCAGGTCACCGTGTCACCACCCTCTCACTCTCCTGTCCCTGTACACCCACCTGGCCACGCTGACAGCGGCACTCAGAGCCTCAGCACCCACGGGAGCTCCTGCCAGCCTCCCCCGAGGAGGGACATACCTGACACACGGCAGGTCTCATCAAGGAAGGGGGTGTTCTTGCAGCTGAGTGCCTGCAGGCCCTATAAGATGATCAGAGCTGCTGCTGCCTTGTGCACAGTTGTTGCTGATCAGCTGAGTGATGGCATCTTCCTACAGACCAGCTCAAGCAGCTTCAAACAAAGGGAAGAATTAAACTTGCATCTCTCTACTGCTGTGAGTGAGCACCACAGATAAGTGGAATGCCAATTCATTCATTATTTAGGCAACCTTCAAAATGAAGCCTCTTTCAGCAGCAGAGCATGCTACCAGGTTGCTGTCACAGCATGCCTTAAGTTTGGGTACCTTGGAGTGCCAATACTTCTCACTCTTTGAAGCACAAGTGAGAAGCCATAGGAAGAAATTTGTCTGGCATAAAAACACAGTCTCTTGGTTATGACCCTCAGCTTTCTGCTCTGTGAGAAGTAATAGGAGCTTTGACAGCAATTAAGGAGCTGGCAACATGCAGCGCAATCCAGACAGTGTAGTGTAGAATTCGGTGGGAGCAAGAATTTCATTTAAATCTTCCACTTGTTAAATACATCTTTCCATCGGTCACTGAGTCAGCAGCATCCCCCTCAAGGCTGACACAAAGCTCAAGAGGAAACAAAACTGCTCCAAAACGTTTTTGAACTTAACCTATCAAGCCAAAATTTAAAACCATCTGAGGTTCATTCAGCTCTAAAAGAGAGGGTGGGAATATTCCTTTCTGAACCATGAGTGGACTTCAAAGGTATACTCTTTTCACTTCAATGTGAAAAGCAGACCTAGTCCTCTAAAGCTACAAAGCCCTAATGCCCTTGATGTCTTAAAGATTATTTCAGATCAAATCAAAATTAATACCAGATGGGGAGGGGCAAGAAGGCCAGAAGAAGTGAAAAAAAATTAACTTTCTGTTTTATCTGCAGTTATTTTTGGCATTTCATAGTGGTACTTTAATTTCTTTACCCTTCAGTCTGCTATGACTAACTAATTCCAAACTTAACTGGTAGTGACTATTGGCAATTTTGCTCACTTGTCAGATAATCACAGCAGTTAATTTTTCCAGATTTTTTTATTTAATAGTGCCAGGCAAATACATAAAAATTTATTTGCAAATACTATTCCCTTGTCAATTATGTCTTCTGCTTTTTCATTGCACTGGTATTTGCAACCTGCTTCTTTACTTAGGCCCTGGATCCTGCTGGAGCTTGTGTCCAGAACTTGCTGCACACACAGAGCCAGCCAGTGGGATTGTGCGTGAGTCAAAAGCTATCTCATGCAAACCATGGGTAAATGCGGTCAAACTTTGCATTTAGAGAAAAAAAAAAAAAAAACCTCTTACTTCACAGTGTAGAAATAGCTATTACAAATTCAACTTGGAAACAGAGAACAAGATAGCACATTTTTCAGTCTTATGCTTTCCATAAGGAAACAAAAAGAATAATGTGCAAAACCAACAAATGATCCTATGGCATGAAAAACTTGCAGTAACCAGCATAAGAAAAAAACCCACAGACTAAAATTAATTTGCACGGAGTACTGATGGAACTTTAAGAACATGAACTCATTCCCAACACAACCTGTTTGTGGTAACTTGGAATAATCTTGAGGGATATATTTTAAGAAGATGAAAAGGTCCTTTTTTACAATGTTGCTAGTTCAATCTAACTGAAAACCCAACAAAAATGTAAGATAATTTGCTTTAAAGTCTACTAAACTTCTCTTGGCAGCCTTGGCTTCACCATAGCTTATTTATTTATGCATGTATATTATATTCAACATATATATTATACTATATTATATTTATTCTATAATATAATAATCAAGAAAGCCATATGGAAAAACATGAAGGCTCCAAAACCAGAAACAGGAAAGCTAGCAAAAAAGGCAAAGTTGCCTGTTCCACCACAGTGCCATCTGCTCATGCCTATACGTTTTGACACCATCTCCCATTACACAACCAACTGCTTACTCTTTTCCCTAAAGAAACTCTCACCTAGCTATTGGATGAGATACTTTCTCCCTTCCTCACCCAGAAAGGTGCGGCACATTCTGTTATTTACTGCCTGAAAGCCTTGCTGCGAGGGCAGGATTCATTTCCTCAGTGGTGAATGCGGTGTTGAACATCCCCATAGTAACTGACTGCTCCAACCACGCGTGTATTTCCACAACACCCCTGTCTCCATCCTCCATCACTCTGCTTGGTCCCAATCCCTTTGGCAGCCAGTTGCCTTCCATAGTTCCATGCCCCAGGCACCCAATTCCTCATGCAATCTTGATCTCAGCCACACCTAGAGAATGAGATTTCCATCCAAGTCATAACTCCGGCACAAAAAAATTAGAAAAGGTGAGGTTTAACCCTGACTTCCTTGAATTCCTTCTGGTGAGCTCCTCTCCAACTCCTGCAGACCCGCTCAAGTGGAGAAACATCAACCTCAACAGCCAAAATCTAGCAAATTTTTTTAAAACCCTGTGCCAGGAAGTGGAAGGGATAATTTAATGTGGTAAATCATTACAGAAGTTGCAGCAGTTCCGCCAATAATTTTTATAAAAGAAGACACCAGTTTCTAGGAAAAATGAATTTGAACTAAGGAAAAAAAAAAGAACACATGGGGTTAAAGACACCCCCTGGAGCAGAGAGAAGCACTCAAACAAAAGGTTAGGTATACTTTATTCTGCACTACTTTAAGGGCCAGTTCTCAGCAAAACACACCAAGGAGAGAAAGGTAATTTTACAGAAAGCAGAGAACGTTAACAGTTGTAGTGAGAAGTGTTGTTTATGTATATTTTCTAATTCAAAAAGCAAAATATATTACATGTTATGAATCAACTCTTGCTATCTTTTCAGATTTGAGTTGTTTTTTTTTTAAATAACGGTAATATGAAATTACACTTTATTACTGGATTTGTTCGGGGGGCAGGAGTTATGTTTAAACACAGTTTTAAAACTTCTTGTCTCTACAGTAACTGGAAAAAATATTCTTGGAAACTTTCTCCCATTAAGACACATTTTGGCAGTCAGATGTACACACTCGTGCACGTTGACGAGTTGGTCACTCACAAACATCAATCCAGATTCTCATTACTAAGGCTGTGTTCCTCTGCATCCCTGCCTGCAGGCTCTCCTGGACCTGACACACAAAGCTGCATTACAGGATGTGGTCTGGATAATTCACGCAAACCAGATGTGGGTGCACACCTGGGATCAAATGTGTCTCTTCTGCAGTATTCCAAGGTTGAACTCTATGATCTTGGAGGTCTTTTCCAACCTTAATGATTCTATGATCTCTGAGCACCAGTCACTAAGTGGAGACCACAGAGCCATGTGGGGAATACTATGCTGATTTAATTCTTTACTGTCCTAAAACCTAATGGTCTGTCCTCTGTCGACCTCTGAAGAGATGCCTCTCCAACACTGAGTCAGAGTATGACCCTCTCACTGTATCTCAGAGTTCACAGTCTGAGTGCAGATGCTCAGGGCCAAGACTGGTGGCCTTCAATTCAAGTGCTTGAGGCTGGAGGCTTGTCTGGACTCCATCGGTCACTGCTGTCCCCGGGAGCTCCCCTGCTGAGGACAGCACTGCAGCTGAGCTCCTTGGAAGTGCTCCCACGGCCAACAGCAAAACATTTGCAATTATGTAGACTGAAAAATGCCACGGCAGCATAGACATACTGGCCTTCCACTGTGCAGTATCAGCTCTGGTAGCAAATCTCTGTTACAGATATGAACAAAACTAACCTTTTCTTTTATCAAACAATTTATACAAGAATTGCACCTGCAATGTCAGCTTCCAGAGAACTTGCAACAATCAGGAGCATTCAGACTCTATGAGAAGCCTCCCCACCTCCAAACATCATAGAACAAGGCAGATAAATTTTTCCTACTTGCAGCTTTAAGACCAAATACGTCAAGTAAAAAAAAGAAAAATTAGCAGCATGCTGACAAAAAAAAAAATGGACTGGGCTTTATTTCAGTTTTATCAAATCCCAGTAAAGTTTTGGAACATTTATTCAGCTGGTCTGGATAAAAAGTAATATCTTAAATATTTTGAAGTATCATCAGATGTAAGACTCTCTCATAAATTACAAATTGAAAGGTCAATGACTGTGTGAGTGTAAATGGTAACCAATTAGAAATCAAAGGCAGGAGTCCAACTATTATGAAATCCATCTCCTGACTCTAAAAAGCAGGAGATTAAGTACTGTGTAGCTCCATGGACACTTAGTCCTCTATTAAACTCTTAGTCCTTTATGCATCTATTATTTATTAAAATTTAACAAATGTTTTGAAGGCCATACCACCTCAGTATAGAAAGGACCTTGAATCAAGGATCTTCTGCTTTTTGTCCATAATTCCTTTATATATATACTTTATATACTTTATAATTGCTTGTAGTTTTAACACTTTCTAAAAGAAGTACTCTGCAGGTGGGGGACATAAACCCTACTTAGAGTGGTGCCAGCCATCTCCTTGGGTTGTGATGTATTGATCTGAAGGAATGGAAGCACTCCAATCTCACTACACAACAGGTACAGATTTCCTGAGGTGTTGCTGCACATCTCTAACAGAACCAGAGAGAAGTCCAGACCTCCTGGCCCTGGTCTGAGAGCTCCATCCATGGCTCTCTTTTTAAGTGCCTGATGAACAGCATTTAACCAGAATTCCTTTCTGACAGAGAATCTGCCTAGGTGTCACCATTTAGCACTGAAGTAGGGAATTTTTAGTCAATAACACAGAAGTTCCTGTACAGTCAACGCATCCTCTGACCCTAGCAGTGATGGCTCAGGTAATGTCACCAAACATGACAGTCGTGTCCCCAGCTCTTGCCTTCCACTCAGACGGTGTTGCAATGCCACTGTTTAACTTCATGTTGAAAATATATTGTGGGCATTACTATTCACTCTACATGAATGTACCATTCTGAAGAGTAGGAATTTATGGACAGACTCCCTTTTGCTTTCCCTGGGAATCCAGGAGGCCTTGTTTGGTCTCCACCTTGAGAGCTGGAAATAGAGTGGCTACTCAGTCTTTACCATCTGAATAAGTAATTTTAATGATTAAAATTTTAATGATTTTAAAATTCAGTGTCCACAAGCATCAAGTGGGCTGCCTTTGTCAAAATCCAACCTACAGAGCTTTTCATTTCCACCTCTAAGGGTGTGCCTGAACCCCTCTTCACCCTTACCTTCCTGCATCCATGTTTGGCTCCTGAATCCTACTTCAATGAAAGCTCTTTGTGACAAGGCCATCATTTGTTTCTGCATTTGAACAGCATCCAGTTTTGCTAATTCCAGAACAATGTTGGTGTTTTAGCACTTTTTGATACAGATAACAAATAGATATTCTTCTGTTTCCCCTAGGAAAGAAACAAAACCCTCCAAAACACAAAGGGGAGAGGAATGCCTAGATTTGATTGATTTGACCAAATGTATATCATTTACATGGCATCATCATTTACGTGGCGTAAGTATTTACATACATGACATACTTACACTGCAAATACAAACTAACAGGCTATTCCTAGGTATTGCACTTTCCATACAAGTGGGCAACCTCAGCTTCGGTGCATGTGGGCATAATGACATTAGTCAGTGACAGCCATATGCTAAACACATGATTCTCCCACATGGTTGTTCTTGATCCAGGAACAAAACTATACAAGAAAGCTTCTAACCAGTATGAAGTCATCCATGCCAAAAAGTTACACTCCCTTCCTCAAGTCACTTACCTTCAGACGGAAGAAGAGAATAGAAAGGCACACTGAAAACAGCAACTGTTTCTTTTGTGAAAAAAAGTGCCAGAAAACCCAGGGAGGAGTGTAAAGTGTTTCTCTGCAACAGATTTCATACAGGCTGAAAGGGGACTCTGCATTTCCTCTCTCTCTCTCTTCTCTGCTGTTCAAGAAACCACTGAAGAGGTACAGAGAAGGGGCAGGTCATTTTATGCTTAAGGTAATCATCTTTCTTCAATTAATTTTATATTTAAAAGGAAAACACAAATGATTTTATATAGAAAGAAGTTAAAGATATCAATTTTCAAAACTTTAGGTAACCCTAGCCCTGCAACCAGATGCTCAAGTACTTGTCTCATTTTAGGCATCTGAAATATCTCCTATATGGAACACAGTCAGACCTGTCTTTTGGTGCCAGATGTTCTTTGATGAGGCAGCTCATTTGGGAAAAAAAAAAAAAAAAAAAAAAAAAAAAAAAAAAAAAAAAAA
>VZTI01004282.1:930837-1029520 GCA_013397865.1 Struthidea cinerea
AAAAAAGGAAATTCTTGAAAATCATCATCTGTTTGTTTATGCCATTAACAGCAACATGCAGGGGAAAAGAAACAGTGGTTTGAATACCTAGGAGCCCAGGAAAGGATGTGTTTGCAGACTGGCTTTCTGCAGGTGGAACTGATGTCAAGAGGAGGCCAGATAGAGGTGAGCAGGATGAAAAAAAGGCCACTTTTCTTTACAACTTTTGGATGGCCTGAGGACTGCAGGTCATAAAAAGGTACACATTTTCCCAGGTCTGTGATTCCATGAGAAGTTGTTTTTACCTAAGCACTGACCAGTGGTGCTTCTGTGCTCCAGCTCACTGTCACCTCAGCCATGCTTAAAGAATGCATCTCAGGCCACCTTGATGATTTCTTCTAATGCTCCTCTTCCACATTTTTTAAGCTGGATCACCTTCCCAGTCTAGATTATAACATACAAATAATTGTGCTGCCTTAGTGACAGTGAAGTGGAGGGAGGATTTGAAATACTGTAGTCTGATACTACTGAGATCATCCAAGTGCCTTGGTGAAATGACAATGAGAGTTGGTTTGCATTCCCATTCTGCAGCCATCTTCCCATTGCCCTACTTCCAACTGCAGCTCTTATTGCATCATGTAAATAAAAGTAGAAGGTGAGTTCTGGTCAGCATATCATTTCTGCTCCACATTTAGCAACATTCCAGTGCTCTGCAAGGCTCCTTTGACCTGCTTTATTTGCTGTATCGATGTAGTCAACATCGCTTAGAGACAGATATATCTAATATCTACCATTAAATATTGCAGGTATTTCCAAGTTTTAGCCATGTAATCTAATATGTACTTCTAGCAGTACTGAAACATTTGACTTAAAACAGTAAATACAGAGAGGTGAGGAGAGAACCCAAAACTTTGCTAGCACCAGCCACCAAGACACTCATTATATGCACAGATGTATGGAGGCTCGCATATATTTATATACACACAGATGTACCTGTGTGTGTGAGCAACACAATGTCCTGCTAAAGTACGCAGGGATAGAAGAAACAGCCCAGAATGATTGCTGCTGAGGATGGCTGCAGATGTGAAGGGCACAACAGAAAGCACTGCTCCAATGAGTGGAACAGTTAAAGAAAATATTTTTAAAAACTGGTTTTTGGTAACTTTTTGGTTTTTACAAAAATAATCAGGGAAAGGAACAGACCAGAAAAAAGACTATTTTTTTTCGTTAATTTAAAAGTATCCCAAGACTCATTAATGTGACTAAGGCACACTCAGGCAAAGCATTCATCTATCCTCAGGCTTTGCCAGAATACCTCAGTGATCACTTGCATTAGCCTTCAGCTGCCAGCTGTGTGTCTTCTCAGCAGAAATAGACAATATCTTTTAATGTATATGGCTTGCATGATGTAAACAGTCAACTAACCTTGCTGGGATAACTTCTATACACTTGAGCCTATTTGTAACCTGAAATACACCTTGTCCAGGTCCGTCCCAAATATTTGGCTACATGAGGGACGCCACCAGACTGTACATTTGCACAGTGGAAGCATTGACAAGAATCCTAGAAAATATTGCTTGATGCCTCCCATGTCTAAACAAGGAACCAGTCAAAGCTACCACTCCACCACAGCACACAGGCACAGAACATTCCCACAAATGTCCATGGCAGCCCCGCTGGATGGAGTACTGTGGTCAGCCTGCAAAAAGTTCCAAGACATAGACAGCTTAAGTGGTTTGTACAAACACACACAGAGAGCATTTGCAGCTCCTTCAACTCAGAAAGATTCTGCCAATTTCCATTGAAAATGCTGGTCTGCCATGTCGAGTTCCAAATAAATTCAAAGAAATTGTAATTTGAATTTCTTGGTGACTAGGTGTCAATTAGACTAACAAGATCCTATAAACAGGCAAAAAAACAATTCACCAATTCACCAGTTTTCACTGCCCAGCACTTCTACCATGCTGGGGGTTAAGAGCAGAGAAATAATCACAAAGACCAGAATTATCATGAGCTGCTTATAGCACCCCCTTTGAGTGGATACTGCAGCACCATACCAAATGCTCCTCAGAGAGTCAGCTCATGAAGTGCCTGCACAAGGATCTGGATTCAAACTTTCTCAAAGCTGCATCAGAAACAGCGTCCAACCTGAATCAGTATGGTTAGTGAGTCTGCACTGCAACAAGCTTCTCAACCAAAGAGGAAAAGACTGCCCACTGCAGGACGCAGAAGCATCCAACCTGTTGTCACAACCAGAACTACAGTAAGTTTTCACCCATCTGAAAAAAACAATAACGGTAATTAAAAAGTCAGCTGGTATCTTATCCAAAAGACAATGGAAGACATTAAACTGCTGCTGACATGCACAAATCAAACTAATTGTATCTCAGTCAATTAACTCACACTTCCTCAATTGCAATATCTGGCTGGAGCTTCTCCAAGCCTGCTCAGCTGCACTTCAGTATCACCCCTACCTGTCACCTCAGTCGCTTCTGCTGGGGACAGGTGCCCTTGACAGAGGACACTGGGAAGCCACCTCATCAGTTCAGCAGCTGAGCATATAGAAACAGAGTTAAACTCTGAACTTTCAAAGGTTGCCCATTTAGTTAGGAAGATTAGCAGAACCATAGGGAAAATAAAAAAGATAGACAGCACCCTTTTTAAGACTCCCGATTATATTCAAGCTTAATTGGCACAAACACCAGTTGCACTTTTGAGAATGTTGAGTACTTATTTGCTTATTTGCACCCTTGAATTTCTGGGTGATAAAACCAGTAAAGGGGTTCAACTGAAAATTTTCCATTTCCTTTCTTACATCAGTGTGTGATTCCTGTGGGATATGATTAGTTTTCTTGTAGTTTATGCTAGGTTGTGAGCTCACTCCCCGTTATAAATGGGTTGTCTGTATAATTGTTACCAATTACATGCAAATTGCTCCTAAACGGCACAGACAGCCCATTTGTGCCAAACGTTGGTTTACACTTTGCTCTCTTTCCAAGACAGTGGAGAGATAAAAAAGCAATTGGATTGATGAGTGGGATGTCAAAACTTCTCTCCAGTTTCCATTATGCAGTTAAACATTGCCTCACCGTTCTTTGACAAATACTGGAATATATCCAGAAATCACACTTCATTTTTTCCAAGATGATGATCAAATACCTCCCCAAATCTGAGTAAGAAGTACCAGCTCTTGTTTATCCTCCATGTCAGATCTGCAATTCAGACACTACAAATGGGAACTTGATATGTTTTCCTGCACTATCAGTCGGAATTCAGTTTGCAATGAGACTTGTCAAGCGCCTCCAGATTCTTTTGTTTCTGATTCATTATGGATCTGAGGAGCATTTGTTCCAAAAACAGCAACTTGCCCAATGTCAAGTAAATGTTCTGCTCACAAAACTGAACCACATTTCAACTTTTATTTTTTCAGTTTCCATATCATTCATGCTAGAGAAAATATCAGAAAAACAACTGACTGTATGAGAAACATCTTTTTTCATTTTTTTTCAACTTGGGAGTGGCTTTAGTTTATACCCTTCACAATAGGTAGAAAATTTAAGAAACAACACTGAAATTCCTGAAAGAACTTTAGCCTCAAAGGCATTTATTTCAATGGAGCCAGAATTTCTGTGTCAGCAAAGTATGACAGAATGTATTTAGCTTCAAGTGTGTACTTAAACAGCATAGACTTCAAGGGAACTTAAATACACGCTTAATTTTGAGCATATGCTTAAGTGCTTTTGGTGAATAATATTGAACCACAGCATTTACTTCTTTTTTAAAGGAGAGAATGCTTTCCAAAGCAACATTTACTTTTCAGGGCACAGTGTGTGTCTTTTAAATCCCCCTTTGATGTTTCTTGGTCTACTTTGTTTTTAAAAGCTCACCAGAAATCAAAAAGGATTAGTAGGTCATGATCCTCCAAGCTACCTGGTATGGATCAGCCCAGGAAAGGACAGAAACGGAGTTTAGCTAGCAAAGAAAAAATGTTTGCCTGAAGCAGTTTGCAGGACATTTTCTGAGGCATGAATTAATTAAAACCGCTTTGCTGTTTTATTTTCTATTTATAATCATTATCACTCTAAAGAATAAATAAGAAAAGTAGAAAGCAGAATACAGGATATTAGCAGGTAGTAACAAGCAAATATGATTATTAATGTGAATTAAGTATCTTCAGCTATGCCAGCGATATTTCATACAACATAAGCAGTTTTTTCCTCTCATCCTTAAAAGAAAAACTTTCCTGAACCAAAGTATACTTACCACATTTTGTTTTTAAAATGGGGACTTGAAGTAATAGTTTTTTAAAAACATTGATTCCTAGTATGACATTACAGAGTAGAAGTAGAGGAAGTCTTGAAAGTGATATTAAAAAAAGATCTGGATTCCTACTTCCTCCAGAATTCAGTGCTCTAAATGTGGTATCTGAGCAAACATAAGTTCTTGACTTCAAATCTATATTCTTCTTGGAGGTTCATCCGCTAGGATAAGGACTGCTGTGTAGCAGTTAAATACAAAACAAACCCAAAATTGGTACCTTCTGAGGTTTGGTGCTGACCTGCCTTTGAAACAAGATTGCTTTCAGTCAATCAGTTATTTCAGCACTTGACAACACCCCACATAAAACAAGGCAAATGGCCAATTAGCTAACTGGAAGTTTTCCAGTTCAAAATGGTGCCAAAATGAATGAAGATGAAGTGGAGTAGAAAAAAAAAAAAGAGAGTTTAAATTGGCTGAACAGTCAGCTCTCTATGGGAAGCTGAAAATAGAAATCAGTTCATGGAACTCAGGAGCTTCACTATCTTCTATTTGGGGAAGATCAAACTTCGGCATTTGCAAGTTAAACAGGGATCCCCAAGGCTTCTAGAGAGTACTTTATAAAAAGAGGTTTTATACAGGACCTGTGTATTTTGCAAATAAAACTGCAGCACATAAAATTTTAATCACATTCTATTCATAGCATCTGAAATCAGAGTATAAATTTGCTTCCTACGGATAATTATCTGGACTGGAATTTAATCTCATATGTATGCCATTACCCCCATGCAAACATGGATAAATTTGGGCCTTTTCTTTTCAACAACATTCAGCTATTTTGACATTTTAAGTGGTTATGAGTTGGTTTTAAATAAAGACAGCCTAAAGAAATCAGATTATATGTTAATCAGTAGTATTTGAACTGAGAAAGAAAAGAATACAGCATTGTAGAATAACATCTTTGCTTGGGAAATAATGTGCAAATTCCAGAAAGAAAAGTAGTTAATCACACCAGCTTTGTAAATATAATGTCTATAAAAGTCAATGCTGCTTTAAATACATCTGTCAGGCCCCTCATACAAACTCTTAAGCTACATCAGAAATGCATGCAAGTATTCTAAATAGGAAAAATTCCCCTGCAGAAAATTTCCCATTATTATAAACTTGTTATTTATGTTACAGAACAGTACTTTAATCTTCTGTCAAAAGATTAACAGCACAGTACAGTCCAAGTTAGATATACCAATGTTTACCTTCTAAACAGTACTCTCTACTATGACTTTTTAAAAATGCCAAGAACGTCATGAAACAAAGATTATAAACCTTTGTGGAAAAGCAACCATATTCATGACATAAAATAACTGTAAAAAGGAAAAATACAATTGCAATCTATTTAAATTGACATTCTCACAAAAAAGCAGAATAACCAACTTCAAATATTACTATGATATTTTTCTTTACAAAATTATTATAAAATTTTGGCTATCAGGCTCATTATAAGGTGCACCTGCTGACAAGCAAAGCAGCTCTGCATTTAGAAGAAGCTGCCTGATTCATAAGCCCTTTTCTTCCAGTGAAAATCAAGCAGCAATTTAAAGAAAAGGGAGTTCTCAGATGCCTAATGATGCAGATAGATAGCACTGACAATTTTCAAATTCCTCAAAACAGCACATTTCACATAATTTCCTAGTGATCTCGTATGTGTCTAAAAGTTTAAAAAAAAAAAGTTATTTTGGTTAAAAAGCAGCTTCACGTGCTTTTATGACTTTTATGAACTGTCAAAAGAACAATGTATTCAGAGAGATCATGAACTCATCACAGGTTCTGGCACTCACAGCATCTGGTTGTAAGGGAAAATACCTTCACGCTGTTGTTTGTGAAACAGATTTGACTCCACCAAACTTTAGAACCACAAAAGACAAGCTGAGTCTAATAATGCTTCAGATCTGTGTTTTAAAAGCACTGATATTCTACCATGCAGCCAGACACAACGTACCTACTGGTATCCACCACCTCACAGAGACTGACCTCAGCAAGGAGCTGAACTTAGCAACAAACTTTAACTGCGGAGCTGTTACTGAAATGATTAGTTACAACAGCTCTGAGCAGGCAGATCACTTCACCAGTGTGCATCTGTGTAAGATCAGGGCCTGAACATGTTTCTTCCCTTCATCTGGCCTCAGCTTCAGGAAAAAACATGTTTCGCTTGTCCCAGCCCACTCCCCATGTCAGTGGACATTAAGCATATGTTGCCTCACTTTCGGAGAGCATTGCATTTTTTACTTCATTACTGTTTGCTGAATTGCCTTCAATGAGTTCTCACCTAGGAAAAAACTTTTAAGTGCATTAATATGGCACAATTCAACTCTACTATATATGAATCACGTGAATCAGTAGTGGTAGGATGTTACTTACAGATGGCAACCGGACCCAAAGCAGTGGCTCACTTGCCTTCCCTTACACACTTCTCTAACTAGATTTGTGTCTATCCCTCCAGTCACCAGAGTCTTTGCCTCCCCTGCAGAACACTGTCTACTCCCTCTCTCCATACTGCTTAATCCTCCAGAATCATCTCTGACCTTTCTGCTCCGCCTGGAGGAACTTGTGCCATAGCACCAGCACCGGCACTGCTCTTTCTTCAATCACAGCTGCTGCAGCACTTCAAAGGCAGCCACCATAGCCAAGGATTTAGACTGCAGCTGGAATCAGAAGGCTCAAGGTGGGGTCCCCAAGGCTGAGCAAAAAGAGCAAAGCTCATTTGTAAGGATTAAAAGGTGGACAGGTAATGGATCTCAATGGGGCAGGAAGGGTAGGGAAAAGCAGAGAGAGTGGAAGTCAGTATACAATACAAAAAGCTGAGGAGGTTAAGAGGGGCAGCAAAAGGAGGGGCTGAGGGCACGGAAGAGAGGAGATTGCCAGTTAGCATAAATAATACACATGTACGTTAGGGAGGAAGAATGAGGGCAGTTTGGAAACATAAACAACAATATCTTCAGAGGAGGTAGGCCTTTAACATAGCAGTTGGTGAAAGATCAGTAGGAATACAATACAAAAGGATGTATAAGTCAAAGACAGCTAGAAAAATAGGCACCAAGAATAAAAAATTGTGACGAGACCAAGACATAAAATCCATCTGTAAAACAGCTTGGACTGGGACACATATAACATCTCTCATACTGCAGGATACCCAAAATGTAAAAGCAAAAATTTTTTATTATTCAAGGTAGTAATGGGCTCTGCATATCATTGTGCACAGCTCCTCAGAGGGGGCAGTTCTTGTTAAGATTTGAACATACAAGCAGAGTTCAGGCTGCAAACACACCAAGAAATCTAAGGGTTTAAAAAAAACTTTCCACCTGCCTTGGAGGCCATAAACTTGTGAACTGAGTAACTACTTTAGAAAAACTCTTCGAAGAGAACTTCTTATCTGGTGGTAGTGGAAGAGAGTTCCCCTTACAGCTGCAGTTAACTATACAGTAAAGCAAGTGGGACACAAACTCCATGGGAAGGAGCAAGAATACAGACTGTAACTCTAGAATAAATAATTTACTGCAAATCACATCTACCTTAGTGTAGAATAATCTTCTCAATATCTAGGCTTCTTTCTTAGAATTTCCCACATCTGAATGCTAAACATTACACACTAAGTCATATCACAGAATTATATAATTATGTGTTAAGCTAACAAATAGGACGTTTTGCCATCTGCAATCCTTTTTTAATACAGTTAAAATAGTTTAGCTACTTTATTAAATTACTAATTGTTTAATTGTTCCAACTGGTAAGCACTTGCTTGAACACTTTAACAGTAACATTCACTTGAAGAACCTCATGATTTTCACTTGTGATATACAAGCTTCCTTCAGAGCCTCATTACTTTCTGAATCTCCAAATGCTTCCTCATAGTGATAAGAAAGCACATTCCAACAGGAAAAGATTTCTAGTTTGGAATTGAGACAGCTTATTTTTTTCCCTCTCCTCAGCTTTCTGTTTCAAATGTGCCAGCAGAGAACTGTGTGCACTGCTAGAAAAGGAACAGCAAAGAAGTGTGAAGATCACAGAGCAGACCGCTTTTTATTTGTCATTTACTCTCAACTAGAAAGAAAAGAGTACCAGGCCAAAAGTCATTCTGTTAGTTATTTAAAGTGACTGATGCAAATTGATCTATCAACAGTTTCTAATGCATGTTGAATATATCACTCATCATTTACAGACCAAACTGCTGACTGAGATTCATCCATATTCATAAAGACATATAAGCCTATCTTTTACTGCAAGAAGTAATGCTGATGTGGTAATAAAAATACACAAAAACACTAGCATTTTTCAGAGCATCCATGGAGACAACTTGAGACTTCAGAAAAGCTATTTTATAATAACAGTTTTATTTCAAGCACTGTTTCTCACTGGATACAATTTATACATTTTGTGCTAACTATATATATTAATGGAACACTTTCAAAATTATCCCTAGATAAAATATATTATATGTTTAAAATTATTCCAGCAATAGCTTTTCCAAGTAACATTTTGCTGAGTGTTAGTTCCAATAACTGGAGAAAAAAAAAAATTTAAAAATGCTTTGGCAAAATACCCTTCCACGGTGATATCTTTAAAAGCATTTTGAATGCAGGGCTACCTCATCCATTTTTGTTCTGGTATCAGTCAAATAGACAGGAGAAAACATAAACACAGTTATACAGTTTTATTTAAATATAATTTAAAAGAATATAGACCTTAATTTTTCAAATGTGTGGTCTCACACATATTTGAATTTCAGCCAGTCAAAAAACTGCCTGTTGCTCCTTAATGGACAAGGGTGCAACGTGTTTCTGAAACCTCTAATTGCATTGTTGCGGTGGTCCCTGTTAAAACAAAGTTCCTGGTAATCCCAGAGCCTGTGTCAAGGCACGAGGACTGCAAAGGTATCAAACCAGAGAAGAACAGCGTGGTCATTGAACCGCACACATTGAGCTTCTGGGAGGATTAATGGTTCTTGTCACAGGCTCCTGACTGTAGTTGACAATATCTGCCTTCACCACCCTCTGTCATAAAAGAAAACACAGTAACAATCAAAAAATACAACCTTCATGCTGGCAAAGCATTCAACAGATTTTTACTGAAATATGAAGGGAAAAATAACAAGCAAACCAGTTTTTTTTTTCGCTACCTCACAGGAAGCTTTATCAGGTGCTAATTCTGATTGTAATTTTCAGTTTATTCATACTAAGGAGAAGCAAGTGCCTTGGTAGGTTTTCATAACACTACAAAAGGAATACAACTTTCTTGCTAAGCAGTGAATACAGTTCTACTTCCATGAAAATTGTTCTGTATGAGAGTAATAAAGCAGAATTTATTTGCAAAAGTTGTGCCATTCATTCTTTAAGAAAAGCTGCCTAAATTGTAACTGGAAATTGTATCTAAGTTTGCCTTTTTGTCTTTACTCCAAGCATTTAATCAGAAAACATGGACGGAATCTAAAGCAAATTTTAAATACAACTGTATTTTTAAAAAGCTTTGATAGGCATATTGGCTAAAGATTACATTAACATAAAAAGCATACTATATTTATTCTCCAATACAGATCTAACAGATATTACCCATTCTATTTACAAAGCATTTGATGACTGATGTTCTCTCCTACATGAGGAGACAAAAATGTACAATTTTGCATCCATTTCCATCTGAGATGGCTTTGTGATATTTTGAATGTACAGCACTGAATACATGAAGCATTTCAAAGTTTCTACAAACTATCTGATTATTAGAAACACTATATAATTAATTGTACACAGAGTTCCAAAATAATATGTTGAGTATCACAAGTACTTACACATACAAAACACAATCTTCCAATAGAACTTACTTTGACAGTTGTTACTTCATGTAAATGCAACACAGCTTATAGAAAAGAAACAAACCAAGTTTTCCATCAATACCTGAACTACTGCATTGAGCAGACTTTGCTCTGGCAGTTGGAAGTGTGATGTTGGTTATCTTCTTCAGGATATTTCACTAGTTCTGCCCTGACAACATGCTGTTAACCATGTATCAACATGATGGATAGAGGGCAAGGAGAAGAATGTAAAAAGAAAAGAGAAGGAAAACAATGGAGAGATTAATCAGTAGTTGAAAAGAATGAATGGATAACATAAGATTATGCAGAAGCAAAATGAAAATGCATTTTCAGGCCTTAGGCTGATATAAGAGCAACATGTCTGGCTGAAAGCAGCACTCGCAGCACCAGGGCTGCTTCTCGAGCTTCTTCCAGGACATGCCCTGTCCAAGCACCAAAGTGAAAGGCTCATACATGCAATCAGCAAAAGTGTATTAAAGCTAGAGAAGGGACAGAATAAAAAGGCAGGGAATTCAGTGGAAGAAAAGATGACAATGGCCTATTCCTCCTTTAAGTCAAAGATACTTAAATATGAAATACTACATTATCAGCCTGTAACAAATGCATTAGCTGTACGCATGCATCTTTTCCATTGCGTAACTATCACATTATACCTAAATATACAATCCAAAAGCAGTGACCAAATGAACAAGCTCACATCAAAATGCTGCAAGTTTTGACTTTTCTTTGCTTCATTTTAAAATAAAAGGTTCCCATTTTTCCCCTTAAAGACAAACAAACAAAACTGTTAAAAGTTTTCTCATTATTAATATAGGTGAGGGATACAGGATTCTCATTATTAATAAAGGGTCGACAGAAGGTTCATGCGAAGAAAGTAAAATTCATGGAACAATTTCAGCAAAGAAGCAGCAGAGGAGGCAAGTCTGCTACGAAGGATACCCTAAACCAGTTTAATGTTTTTTTTCTTAAATACTTCAACTTTCCTACAATACATTTTCAAGGTTAAAAAGAATTAATAAAGAACTAAATTCTATAATTTTAAAGGAAACAATATATAAACTGGATTAGGAATATATAAACAGTATATGTTAAAGATTACCTCTGTAAATAAAACCAGTATGTCAAACAAGCAACAATAACTGAATAGGCTGGTAAAGGACCTGGATTTATTAGCTGCTGAAGTACTCTTCTTGAGTTTAATTGATCACATTCATATTATCTTATCTAGTGGACAACACTCATGATTTACTGGCCTCCTGGCCTGATGTTATCAAGAGAAAGGTTGCCAAATTCCATGTAGGGCAGTAGTAGGAGTTTTAGCATTAAACAGCGTTATCTGACCTCACAGGACCTAGTTTCTTCATACCAATCTTTTGACTAGAGCTAAGGGGCAAAAAAAAAAAGAAAAAAAGTCTTGCAATCAGTAGGCAATTAATTGTTCCTCAAACATTGGTCTAAATCCCATCCTGTAAACACAGGCATGTTAGTGACCTATGCTTAGGTACACTGTAGCAAAAAACTGATGATCATAAATTACTTCAATTTTCTAATGGAATTTCATCCAAATAAGAGTAAAAAAATATAACTGCAACATTTCTTTTATTAAGTTCATGGTAATTAAAAACTTGGGCCTCTTTGCATCAGATTCTATGTCAAGTGTTATCATTGCCATGGTTCAAATCACTGTCAATAATGAGAAATAACCTTTCTTGGTCCAGGTGTTCTGTATTCCAGATCTGACTTATCTGCCAAACATTTTATTGTACAAAGCTGGCACACACACACTGGTCTGCTGAACTGGTATTTAGTTAGCGAGAAAACTACACATCACTTACAAAAATGCTAGCTCTTGCCAATGCCAAGGAACAAAGTTGTACCCCATGCAGTTTTTACACTACGGTTGAAAGTAAAAAATACAGAAAGAAAAACATTTGATTAGTAAAGGAGCTATTTCCTCAAATTTCATCAGACCCTTGCAATTTAAAAGGGAGAGTATTTTGAGGACTGAAAGTAAGTCAGAATCGGCAATTTTCTTATTTTGGAACTGTTCCATTTCAAAAAACATGCTCTACTTTCCAGTCACGCATGAAGAGTAATCTAGTTCTTTGTTTCACCACAGTTTTGTCCAAATAAAGGTTTGATTAACAGTCATCTCAGCATGTTAACAGAAAAGGTTTAGTAGCTCTAGCTGAGATAGTTTAAAAACTTACCACCCCCAAATGTCTGTCCTATTCCTCTGCTGGAGATCATTGCTGCCAAAGGAGGGCTGGTGGAATGTAACGTGTACTTGCACCTCATCCACTTCAGCACAAAGTCTGGCAGCTTCTCTTTAAAACAACTTTCAGCAGCAGTTTAAACTAAGCTGCTCAACTTCACCCTGATGTGGCCAAAGCACATGATCACCTTCCATTTTCTGATTCTGATGTGGGAGCAACACACTCCAACAAAAGGGCAGTAGCAAATAGCTTGGGCTGCATTAATATCTTAAACTGCTGCAGCTGTTTTCTAAAACAATGTAGAGTAAATATCACTCAATTTCTAAGCCTTGTTCTTGCAGTTAATTAACAGAAGTTGTGCTGCTAATTCGAAGGCAGCTGAGAACCTCAAATACTTTTCACAAGAGCTTCTGCAGTTCTGCCAGTCATCAAAGTTTAAAAGTCATGAGCCAAACACTACAAACTCATACAAATTCAAATAATGTGTTTGGGATTCCTATTACTTATTTCTATCCACCTATGAGTCACTGCTAAGATCTTCCTGGACTGTGACAATTATAACTGACTCTAAACACAAAGGAGAAGATCTTCGGGCATAAAATTGAGTGCTAGAAATAATTTTAAAGCATATTCTCAATACTAGACAATAAAAAAATATACATATAGCATTTGACCGTTGCCATTTTACACAAGTTCAGTATTTAATCTTATACTTTGTTACCACCTAGATGGAATGAACATATCTGATGTTCTCTGACAAACAGATTGAAGCAACAACCTTCGCTGTTTTCAAAATGAGGAAATCTCACATTACACAAAATACGGAAAACTCAAATATATCATGCAGTGTGTAAATAGTGCACATTTGTAAAAACTACAATGGCTTTTACTCCTTATTTAAAGATTAAATCCAAGTCAACACTTGTATACTTTAGGGATGAGTCACATTACTATTGTATTGTTTTTATTGGATTCTTTATAGCATTTATCTAGCATCCATCTATCCACTGATCTAATTTCATAGCCCAATAGCTAGAGTACTCAATGCCTAAAAATTTTAAGGAAGCCTACTTAAATCTGATATCAATTTGACACAGAAAGTTATGTACTCTTGAGCTGGGGCTATGTGGAGCTTCTCACTCTAAAGCAACAACCTAAAAACAGACACTTTCTTTAGAATGATACAATTTCCCATATAACCCTATTATCAGTCTCTTTAAAATTTAAGGTATTTGCACACCTTTCTGCAGTCTTACACCTGAGTTACAGAACACCACTCACAGCACAAAGAGGTCTAGGGCTGATATTCCAGCGCTAGCTAAACAAAGAAAAATTGAAGAACTCTATGTGCTCAGTTTTTTATATGCAAATAATCACAGAGCTCAGAATAATAGATGGATGGTACCTTAGTAGTAAAAGAACATTGAAAAGACACAGTATTTCTCTGCCTCTAAATTACAGCTTTTTGAAACTACTCTGCTTGTTAAGTATGCTCTGTAAGTATATTTTACAATTTTACTGTTTGCAATACAGTTTTCCAGTTAACCACTTCAACACAGATTGCAAACACTGCTGTGGCAAAGCACTTTCAGAAATTACATATTTATTGTATATTTCAAAAAGCAGGAGACCAAGCTGTACATAAGAAATGTTTTACCATTTATTTTAAATAAACTCATTGACTTATTTTGTGGTACTTGTTCAACACTGGTAGGGAAAAGCAGTTCCACGATATTACACCACTAGAATAGCAACATTTGGGTTCACTAAGTAAATTTAAATAATTGTAATCTCAAATGTCATTACA
This sequence comes from Struthidea cinerea, assembly GCA_013397865.1. Taxonomy (NCBI): domain Eukaryota; kingdom Metazoa; phylum Chordata; class Aves; order Passeriformes; family Corcoracidae; genus Struthidea; species Struthidea cinerea. Next base: position 944,954 of record VZTI01004282.1, read on the forward strand.
CAGGGTTACCTCAGTAATATAATCATCTTTTTTTGAGGTTTCTGAAAACTGGGTTGTAGTAAAATTTTTCAGTTTAAACCCATGCATATAATATCATTAATATTTTCCTTGCTACCTGTATATTCATATATATTTAATTTCTAAACTCATTTTAAGTGCTATTTTTAAACAAACATCCTTAGAACTAAAGTTTTTGTTTCATTTTTGAATGTGTTTTTTCTTGTTTCAGAGAGTTGATCATGATGGATAAATAAGGAATTATTATATTTTTAAAAAGCTGTTGTGAAATTAAATAATTCTATTCAGAAAAATAAATAAAGATTGATTTAAAGAAAATTATAAATCTGCACCAAGATAACTTTTAATACTAAATAAAATACTAAAAACACACATGTATTTGTGGAAAATCACCTGTGATTGTTCCAATTCTGCTTTGTTTAATTTGATGCCGAGTATGTCAGCAGCAATCCTCTGAAAACATAGAAAGACCTATGGAAAAAAAATAAATTGCATTTAGATGATTAAAAACAGACATCCTTGAGGTTCTTTCAAATATATCAAACCATTCTTGAACTGTAAACAATGATATACAAAATTATGACCCGTGCAAAACAGATCTGAAAATAACCTCATCTGGTACTTTCAATTTTGTTTAAAATTTTGAGAAAGTAACTCAACAATGGTACAAGGAATGAACAGTATGCTGGATTGTTAAGCAACACTTCTACTCTGCCTCCAGAGACCTAAGTTTAAACAAGCTTTTACACAACCCACCTCTCAAATACTACTCTCGGTGCTATAAAATATGAATAAGGGTATTCACTAATGTTTAGCACAAAAATACATTATCAGTGTACTGTGAAGTAACAGATGTAGGTTTCCGAAACTGAGAACAACAGAACGGTACATCGACATCACCAAAATCTCTGCTACACATGTTCAAAAAATAGCAATATGAAAGAGTTCTGAAGAATCTTACAAAACATATACTGAATAGAAGTATCTAGGAACAAGCAACATGTTGTACAGCCTGCAGCAGCAGCCTGGCGGAGTTAGACTTCGGACATGGTTTAACACATAATACTGAGTGGCAATGCTGTCTTAAATAATTCCTTTAATTCATCTCAAGACAGTCCACTTATCTTAATGTTTAGGTAAAACTGCATTTTAAATGTGATTAAAGAACATGACAGATGTTCATGAGGAGCAGATTAAGTGTACACTGCTGCTGAACACTGTATTGCCAGGCTACACGCTATATTTTATCTGCAGGGCTGTTTGTCTGAGCTCACGATCTAAATTACTAACAAACATTGGTTTTCATAATGCAGCTGCCACCCCCAAAAAACAAGATCTATGTACATGCTCTCAGTCATTTTCAGTGAAAATTCAGAAAAATACTATTTACACAATCTCTTCTTCCACCTGAGATGGGAACCAGAAATAAATTAGTGGCACAACCAACGAAGTGTGGTAGCTTCCAAAACAATTGCTCTTTCTCTCAATTCCTTGGTCTAGTACTGGTCTGTTCTACCAACATCTATACAAGAAGAAAAGACATACTGAACAGAGATTCTGAGGCCCAGAGACCTAGTTTAACCTACACCAAGCTCTCAGGTGCTCTGAGCTACATCACCTGCCCTGAGGACACTGTGTGCAAAAAACATCAAGCACAAATGCAATGCTTCAGTTATGTGATTTGATGGACAGTAACACAGTTATAATATATCTTCCATGAAAATTTTTCTCCCCTGAGGAGACTTTCAGAATTTTCTATGTACCCAAAATCATCTTTTGCAAACAAGTCTGTTGAAAAGATCTGATGTAAACAAAACAAATCATTTAACTGAGTAAGACTCCTCTAGTCTATATTCACAGTAACAAAGGATGCCCTCTTCTTAAATCACTGTCTAGGATAAACACTCCATCTTTCCTACACAACAACCAAAGTACATGAAGATTTTGAAAGATGAGTGTGCAGCAACAGTGAAAGGGCTAATTCAAATTTATATTGAAATTAAAAATGAACTACTGAAACTACTTATTTTTTTAGTAGATATTTAGACAGAGATTTCCTGTTAACGTTTTCTAGGTATGTTCAGATTTACTTTTGTTTTTAAAGAGTAAGTTATGAAAAGTAAAATCAGTATATATAGTGGAATGCTGATGTAATTAATGACTTAATTAAAAAGCTGCAATAAAGATTCTGTCATAATTAGCAATGATAAATGTATCAATTATGAAATGAACTGATTTTGGTGGTCTCCTTGAGAAAAGAATACATTTTATCAGATGCACATTTTATTAAGTGCAGTATTATGATTTTTTTTTTCCTCTGTTTCTAACATAAAAAGCCTGTATTTTCACACTTTAAACAAAAAAATATGCCAGGGATTTAACACAAACTATAAGGAGAATCAGGACTCACCACATTTGTAAAAGCAGTACTGTTAGACTTTACAGAAAGAAAATTTAATCTTACAAAATCAGGCAGTTCACTGCACAAGTTTAATCAGACCTTAACAAGTGATTCCATTTGTGGACTATACTTCCATGTACTTGAACATGGTCTTACTGTTCAATAACATAAAAATAAAGTAAACTTTCGTGTCAACAGTAATATTAAGGAGACAGATACAAGACTGTTTTATGGCAATGACAAACTCATTAGGCATGCGACAGAAATCAAGCAAAACAATACAATATGATTTAATTTGACTGATAGTGTCAACTGAAAAAGAACCTTTTCTTTCATACGCTTCCAACTAAAACAAATAACCCAGTTAGCTCAGAGTCAAAAGATTGTTCAAAAATGTACTCTGCAAAGCATCTGCTACAAATGCCAGAATGTTCAAATTTCATTGGACCTGCAGAGGGAATGTCTCTCATGGCTCAGGACTCATATTAAAAACTTTTATTGCAACAGGGTCTTGTCACATTATTTACCAATTGTTGGAAATTTCTATATTGATGGTCTATAGATGGGACTCCACCTGGAATGAAGAAATAAATATTTAACTACAGGCTGACAGCAAACAGAGATTTAGCTGGTCTCAGTTCTCATGCTGATGTATAAGCCACACCATTTCCATTAAAATCTGTATCTCAAACTGAAAATCAGACCAGAAACCACTGTAATTTAATAACAATAATATGCACTCATACAAAGATCTACTTCTCATGCAACCAAGAGAGGCAAAAAAGGGCCTGCAGCACCCCGAGTTCTCAACGGTTTGTTATGTGAAGTATAATAAAACTGCTGCATCTTGGAAAAAAAACAACCGACATCTATAAGTTTGGTTTTTTCTTACTTACAGAATCTCCTGTCTTGGCTGATACAAAATGGCTACTGAAATTGTTTTCCTGACAAAATCGCTGGTGCTTGTCAGCTTTCACTGTGCGCATGTGCTCCAAGTCAACTAAAAATAAGTTGAAGAAATGAAAAATTATTACACTAGAGCCCATTTTGTTACCCAGCTTAGAAATTATTCATTGGAAACACATCAGATGTAATACTTTCCTTTACAGCGGTATACAAATGCAAGTTTCTTTCTCTCTATAATCATTTGCTAAAATAAAAGCAATGAATTACCTCAGACTAATTTTATTTGCAAAACTAAAATGAAACCACAATAAAAATTTTATGGCCCAACGCAACAAATTCGTATCTCAAAGTACAAATTTATTTCTGGATACACTCAAATACTTTGTAATAACTCTACTGCTAGCTACATACAAAAACAAGACAGAACTAATATTCCATATTCTGTTTGAAAGCAAGATGCATATAGGGAATTCCAATGTAACCTGAAGACTTTTACAAAATAAATTCACCAAGCACATCTGAATTGACATATTTTTCTTAAGTAAAAATGTAAATAAGTTATAAAGAATTTAATGCAGAACATGGCAAAGCAAAAACATTCACTATAATAAAAAAACTGATGGAATAAGAGCAGTGATGCTTAGTTATTTACATATGAGGCTTTCAATTCCACAAATGTGTGGTTCAGAAAATTTTTTAAAGTAAAATGCACATTTCAAGACACACACATATTTTCATTTTTATCACTTTACAACCATTGGAAGCAGAGTAAAGCTTTCAAATGGTATTTTATGTTGCAAAGCACTGGTTGCTTCCAAAATCTCACAGAACTCAAGTCTTGTGCAGGTTTTATTGTGTACATTCCAGTCTCTCCGATCTGATCCTAAGGTAATTGGAAACTATATTGAACAGTTTCTGGTTTTTTTATTGCATTACGGTTCCTATAAGGGTGTTGACTCAATGCAGTCAAATTATAAGGCAAATATATTCAGAAGGATTTAAGGACAACCAGGCTCTTTGAGTCAATACAGGAAAAAAAAACTTCAACTGATTTCCTGAGGAAGGGACCCAACTGACTTGTAAAAACTTGTAAATTTGCAAATCTAGTAAGCCTGTATAATAGTGTCATTTGATTATCAGTTGAAAAAATGCTCTTCTACTACATAAAAGGCTTTATTTTTAAATGATATTGGAGGTCTTTAATTTGTAGGCTCTGGAGATTTTCTCTTGGAGATTTTTAGTCTAACAGGGGATTCCTACACCCCATTTATACTGCTTACCTTGGTTAATGTGGAGTTTTTGACACATATTACTGTTCCTTGCACATCAGTAAGGCCTTGTTTGTAAGAACAGGCCTAAAATCATCCAGTTACCACAGGCATTAATTTGCAAAGGACTAAAATACTAAGCTATTAACACTAATGTTTCTAGGATAGTTTTTCCATAATACCAAATGTCCACTATATAAGAAAGTTTCATAAAAAAAAAATGGAAGAACAAATACATTTAATAAAATGAAGCCTGAAATCAATAACAATTTTGTTAAAAACTCATGCATTTAATTTTTTTTTCTCTGAAAAATATCAAGATAAAAGATAGACTCTTTTGAAATGTCTTTCAGAATAAAATACAGCATACTGCCCAAAACATTTCATTATTAACTATTATTTTTATGCTTCACATATTAGCTTTAAGTGCAGTCTGGAAAACAGAACAGTGAGATTACTCTTTTGGGAAAAATAAAAACATATTTTCTTTATTTTCATTTCATTACCTTTTACAGGACCTTTAACCCCACCTCCAGATTTCACTCATTGTATTTCTCTGACTATACCTGAACTCCAAAAACCTACACACAATTACAAGACAAATAAATAAATAGATAGATAGACAGCATTCATACCATATTCCTTTAAAATACGACGACATGTTTACATAAATATAAAGACAAGTTCACTAGTTACAGTCTCTCTCAAACTCTCTTTCTCAGGAAGGCAAGAATAGAGAGTGTACAAAGAAAACAACAGGTTAAAATTGATGAATTTCCAGGAAGAAAATCCCACTGACATATTGGAAACCATATCCTCAAATGCCTTTTATTCTATGAAGAAACATCAATAATAATATACAGTCAGTGGAGTATATACTTTACTACAGAGGAGAAATTAAAGCACATGAGATCATAGAAACAAACAAACTAAAAGTGAAAAATCAAGGTATAATTATGTTTTCAAACTTTGTGTACTTCTCAGCCCTTCTCCTCAGTCAGAAGTATTTCACTTTCTACCTCCTGAATGTCAGGCTGTCTGCTCTGAACTGTACTGAACAGTCACTGTCATGCCAGGGAACTGCCAGGTGACTGTCCATGTGCACATTCAGAGCCCACAGAAAATGCCAGGTTAATTCATGTTACATTAGCTCTTGGTGAAAAAGGGTGTGGTTTTAGTACAAGAGTTTCAAGTGTTAATAAATATTTAACTACCCAAAACTGCAGTCTGAAGTCAATGAAGGGCAGTGATCCTAAGTCCAATTTCTTTGCATTGCCCACAGGCCAAGGGCATAATCACAGAGTTCCTGAAGATCAGCTAAAGACAGTGAATAGTTACCCTCCAGTCCTTTTTCTTTAACATCTGACATTGGTCAGCTCAACAGGCAGAATTCCTAGCACACCGGGAGATAAGTCTTGCCCAGCTTTTATTTAGACATCACAGCAAAAAGACTTTAAGGAGAGCTTTGGAGGAGAAAAATGATTTTCTGAAAAAGATGTTTATAAGGAATGCAGGGACTTTATAGAAAGAAAACTAACAGCTGGCCAATGTGGACTCATACGATGAGCCAATTAACAGCAGGAATAGGTATCTTGGGATGAAGGATGATACAAGAATGCACTTAAGCCATGAAAAGTTTAACGGCAAAGACAAGTAAGTTTTGGATAGAAAGAAAGTGAATAAGATACATAAATAGTTTGATTTTATAAACCAGGAAAATGATCTTGAAGAATATTCCAAACGACTAGATAACATAGCAATGGCCAAGAAAAAGGAATTATTGAAATTAAGATACAAAATGAGAACATTTTAACTGTGGTAATGGCTATGATAGGCCATATCTAACAAAGGTCTCAAAGAAGGAATCTGTAAGATTTGGCCACACATCAAACACAAACATTTAGAGAAAGGCCCAAAGTGAAGTTTACGTGCCAGATGGTACAGTTATCCTCCTCATCTTTAGGGAATGAGAAAGAGGGTAACAGCAGGGCAAAATTAATAGCTTCAGTTTTACCAAGTAGAATATAAACTGATGGCTAGAGATTCACAGTGGGATGTATAAAGGAGACAAAAGGACATAAGACACAAGTTTGAAAAGTAAAAAGATATTTAACTTTTTGCAAACAGTGACTCTCTACAGCACACAAATGTTACAAACCAGTACTTTTGGTCAAGGGCTTGAATACAAACTCTCCTATCTACATTAAAGTATGTTTTCGGATAATGAAAAGCTAAAGCAAGCCCAAGATGTGTAAACTTTGGAGAAGGCTGTGAGGGTATTTCTTTGATCTATCATTTCAAAAATTCTATACATCTTAAAAATGGGATCAACAGGCAGAAAAGGCACTTAAAAGTATAAGTTATCAAAGCAATAGTTAAAATGTCAAAAGAGTACATTGCTAATTCCTTGGCTAGAATGGAATGACCATATTTGCATTAAATTGAATACTTAAATAAGGTATATGAAAACTTGTATCAGGAGAAGCAGAGGGACATCATGAGCAATGGGGGAAAGAAAGAGAGATACAGGTCATAGTATTGTTCCCCTGGCTAGCCTGATGAGGACAGAAAAAGGAGGCTCATCAGCTTCCAAAGTATATTCAAAGTCCCTTTCAAAGAAAAGGCATCCACAATATAGGCTGTTGCAGTTTTGCTCATTTTTATGCCTGTAATACACACTAAAAGCCTCGAGCGACAACTACAAAAAATACATGGCTGCCAGATAGTCTCCAAAAATTATTGTTGTCTTGCTTATCCTCTCAAGAGCCCATCTTGCTGATTCTCTAAAATAAGACCAAACATTCATCTTTACGATTGTCTAGTATGAAGAGTCATTTCAATTACACATAGAAAGATAAACTGCTGTTCCATAACTAACAGGTCAATACACAGCTGTATGTACAGGTATCCCATAAAGACACCAGCACAAAAAAAACAGATTAGAAACTTCGGGAATTCAGACATAACTCTCAGCAAGGCAAACAGATCCAAGTGAAAATCTCCCCTCAAAGACTGAGCCAGCATAGATCAACATCTGCTGTAGCAAAAGTAGGTAAGACTTACTAAGAAGTATGCTTGATTCTCATGAATTCCAGGGAGTTCCATTTTGATTTATAAGGGAGATTAAACAGAGATCTAGTGAGGTGAAAAAAGAAAACTGAATCTAGCAGAGAAGTATCAAACTCCCACACAAATCCCAAGGATACTCCCTCGAAGGCATTCCTGAAGCTATCCTGAAGACTTCTTGGAAGAAAACCAACTCTCTCCCAGCCAAAGCCAGCACAGCAAAAATGAAAAAAAAAACAGGTAAGAATGACACTGCAGAATTTAGGTAAGGGGAAAGACGTAAACACCACCATCGCCATCTCTGTGAAGAGCAAGTGACATTTCAAAGAAGACAAGGACAAAATAGTAATTTTAAGTTATAACCAGAGAGATTTGATTAGGTTACATCTTCAGGTGATTTATAAAAGAATTTTCACTAAGTACCCTTCAAATTGCTATTATACATCAATTATTTGCAGTGAAAAATCTCATGGACAATGCTAAATCAAAATGGAAAAGGAAACCATACTTTAAAATACTGTAAGGCTAGATATCTATCCTATGATTAAAAAATTCTGAGGAAACACTTGAGACAGCATAAATTCTTCAAAGTCAAAACTCTATATGAATTTACTTGAGAAATTAAGAGCAAGTCACTGAAAGTTTATTGCACTGTATCAAGGGAATAGAAAAACCTTAAGAAGTACTAGATAAAACACAACTGGGTGCTTTACAATCTATCCACACCCAACCATTCCAATAGCAATTCCATCTTGATTGAATAGTTCTGCTGCTTTTGACTTGAGACTCTGAAACCACTAATGGTAAATAAGTTAATGTCAAAATTGTTTCTCTTCCACTATTTAAATATTTGTATCATTCCGTAAGTTAAAAAATGGCCTGCAATGAGCCACATAGCACCACCATGCACAGATGATCATTTCCATTCCGCTACACCATTAAACACTACTTTAACTCACCTGCTTCTCTGAAATCCAGGAGCTAGGACCAACATAATTAGCTCACCAGAGTTTGCTGCGAGGAATAAAGTGTGATATCAAATCCCAGAACCATATTGTCTTAAAATTAAGGCAATAATAAAATACATGTAACAATTTACCCAATACAATTGGTACAAACACAAAGCCAGGAAGTACTTTAAAATATATATCATCAGTCAGAAGAATGACTAATGTCCTAGTTTTAAGACTGTATATGCAAATAACTGCACATACTCTAAAAAGACAACAGAACATCATTTGTGCAGAATGTAAAGGCTGCTGCTCATTTTATTTATCTCCCTTTCCCACAGGAAAAGGAGACAGGACTGCCAGTCTCTTCTTTCATAACAACACTGGAGAAGAGCTCCATGTAAAACTACAGGGGTTTTTTAAGTAGGAGAACATCCATTTTGCATGAATCTTTCAGGTAATTCTGGAAGAAACACAAATAGGTAACTTGTACAGGTACTTCCAAGTAGCTGAGAAACTAGTGACAGTACTTGCTGAGGATAGTATGGCCAACTGAGTATTATGCATGTGAAACAAGTCCGAGTGTTTAATAACTTTTGTTGGCATTTCTCCTGGATCGTGAGATTACGCTTGCAAACTGTAAGCTGTTTTCCATGATTATACCAGTGATAACTAACCTATCCACTCTCTAAACCGTGTGTACAGAAAGAAACATGAAAGAGACAGTTCAGAGTTTCAGTAAAGGGATGTCTCTCCACCCAAATCTCAGCATCTTTCAGACCTTGAATTGTAAAAACTGCAAGGGATTCCATTGCAAAGGGGCAATTTTTTAAATTGATAACAGTATTTTCCATTAAAACTAGTAGTAACAGATAAATGAAGTTACAACTCTCTAGTTTTTCAGTTATCTTACATATTATAGCTATTTCATATTTCCATATAATTAAGGGTAGTTTTAAAGTTATGAGTAAACATCTTTATTAACCTATGGTACAAGACAAAAATATATTCTTTTATAGTATGCTGTGAAAAATGAAATATAAATCTTCCTGCAAAGTATTTGCAGCTGTGCACACAAGGTATACAATTACATAATGTTTAAATAATGAGCTATCACGATTAGCCCACACAGACATGACAAGTAAAATGCTTTAATAATTTATTAATTTGATTTACATGTGCTTAAAATTATGTACACATTTTCTCTTCTGAAAATACTCCAGGGTCATAAAAAAAGGGGTCTGTATACGACCATGTCTTTTTCATCCTATTTTTTGGTATAATTTCTGACTGATTTCTTAAGAACAAAGCTAGCTTGAGCACCTGAAAACCTAGCAGACTGAGGACAATACTGTTATACAGCATTATCCTCATGCAGTACACGCTGCTCAACAAGTACAGTCAGTTTAATTCCAGAACGTGACAGTTCTGCTTCCTCCATGCATAAGCAAACATGTATGAAAAAGGGAATTAAAAGAGGGATTTCTCCAAGAGGTACCAAATATCCACTATTCTAAAACATAAACCAGAAATCAAGCTGAACATCGAGCAACATTCTAGGCAACATTATTTACTTCCCAGTTTATCAGACCTCTGCTCCATAGCATGTGAACAGAGAACAGCTTAGCATGTCCCACTGCTCTGGCCAGAAGGAACCCCCTTTCAAGCCCTCTTCTGCCATAAGCAATATTACCTGTTTTTAACCCTAATTCTACCATCAATCCAAAGAAAAAAAGTGAAATTTAAACAAAGGGCAACAAAAAAAAACCCTCCGTAGTTTTTCATTGCACAGCTTACCGGCAACCCACTGCTTTTCCACTAAAAGATGGAGCTATTTCATTATGTCTTAGATTTTAAAGAGTATTTCAATACGTTACTTCAAACTTCAAGCAACTGCACTTTCATTTTCTATTTAGACACAAAGGTTCTTTCTGTATAAATAAAAAAAAAAAATCTAATATCCAGTTATTATTATCCAATATAACCAGATTTATACAGAAATAACAATAAATTAATTTGCCCATAAATTGTACCAGGTCTGCAGCGCTACCAGACTGTGCATCAGCTAGCTTTTTGAAAATCTGTTTTGATTCGGTACTTCTAAATTACTACAGCACACATTCTCAAATATTCAATCCCAAATGTCAGAGTGCAAACTGCAGCTTTTCGTAGTTAATTTTCTGTTAATACTTTCAATCTTTTTCTCACACTAAAATTGTATAACTGCCAAGAAAAGAAAACTCTTTCATGGAAGTCCTGAAAACCATGCCCCTACTCTGATTTAAGGAAGCTCAAAACGAAATATAAATATAGTTCCAGTACAGATTTTCTCAGTAATTTTTTTAGGTTATCAAGAAAACATCTAGAGTGTTGATCTGGTTATACTCATGTCAGACAAACTACATGTCACATTAACTACCTCCAGGAAGTTATTCCAAACACAAAATAAACTGTTTATGCCGCTTCTCAGATAGATAGCATGACAGATTGTTATTAATTGAAGACAGATGAAATACATTAATTTGATTGCAAGCATGTGTTTACTTTCTCACTGTCATGTACACTCTACTGCTGATGCTTTCCTACGAGGACATAGTAACAAATCAAATGTTGTATTAAAAGACTTGCTAAGGCAGAGTAATAGCTGGTGCCGCACTTTAATACTTAAAAAACTACACTTAACATTTCCAGCTACAACAGGAAATTACTGGTTTCAGAAAGCAAAAAAAAACATGATAGCTTAAAAACCCTTGTAATTTACACAAAACACTGTAACACTTCCTCCTCTAAAAAAATTAGAAATATCAGCAAACATGCTTCTCAATTACAATAAAGAAAAATACAGCTTTCTAAATGACAAATCTATGATCTGAGTGCCTTCCAAAAGACAAATTCCTACAGATACAAGACATGAAAATGTATGCCTAATAAGGGAAAAGAAAGGTGAACAATTCCTAGGTCTCTGGTTAAAAACACAAAGACATCATGTCTTTGAATGAGGTTTGCCTGGTTTTATGCACACCTCTCATATAGGCCGCCACTTATTTGTACAAAGCTTATGTGGAAGCCTCCTTCTTGTCCAAAAAATGACATACAAAGACACAAAATCTGAGCTTCTTGGAATAAGAATATTTCACACATTAAAAGCAAATTGATGAGGCTGACAGTTTGTTCTAACACGGGAAATAATAAAAAGAATGTGTTTACCATGACAAGTTCTCTGGTTGGCATTTATGAAAGTAGCTGTAGTCATCATATTAACTTTTTTTACATAAAAATATCCCATATTAAATGAGACTTTCAAATACTGTTAAACAATAAACAATTACAGCACTTCTGCTAAAGCTCTAAACCACAGTGGTTCTTGTGCATCTTAGGTTAATGAGGTTAACACTTGCAATATTTAAAGTAGGTTTCAACAGAAAACAAGAAGAGCAGCCAGAAGCAAATGCCTCCATCTCAGCACATCAAGTGCAGCTAACTAAAGAGGACACAGGATCCTTGCTTAATAACAAACATGTTTAATGTCTGGTAGATGGCAGGTCATTTTTAAGATGATGTTAACTTTTGCAAATACAGACAGCAGGCATCTTTTCATACAAAAGTAAAATTTCTTATGAAGGAAAATCAATAAACCCAAGTTTCTTTTCAAAACTAGGATGACAGATGACTGGCTTACACAGCTTGAAGAGACAGTTAAAGAGAAAATAAGAATAATTTTTTTCTCAGCTAGACATTTCCCATTTTCATTTTTAATAAATTCTTGGCAGAAATTCTTGCAACCATTTCTCATTTGACTGAACAGACTAAGACTACACTGACAGCTGGAATCTGATCCCTTCTGTTAGGTACCTGTACCACTTATCCCTACCCCTAATGGTGACATTTTTGGAAACAAGTATTCAGAAAAGATTATATTATTAAACTAATACAAATTTGAGTCACCTTGAATATTATTTTAGGATTAAAACATAACTGGAACTACTCTACCTTTTTTTTTTTTTCTTTTTAAAAGGGTATCATAAGACCACAGAAAGCAAGAGAGGTGGATGAAAGGTGTTGTTGACTTTCATCTCCCCACCCTGCAACTCTAGCGGCTAAGTACACTGAAGATCTATCAAGGCAGCAGACAGTGAACTCAGAAGGCATTAATCTAGGCACAAAGAGTTTAAATGTCGTGCACAGACCTCTGTGCAGATAAATTTACCACGTATCTCTGTTTATTGCAGTGTACAGACCTAAACAAACACATCCTTAGGATAAGCTTAACAAACCAAGTGGGGCTGTGAATGAAACAACATGAAACACTTTTGTGCATTCTGGTATGGAGAACGAACAACCTGGCTTCAGCAAATTAATGCTGCTCTCTCAAAAGTATCATCTCACAAGACTTTAATGTTCTCTAATTTGCAACCTTTGGTTAATTAGTTTTTACTTTGTGCAGAGAAACATATCCTAAGGTTACAAGCTCCTCCTGGGGAGAAGACAGTTCGTTCACTGTTGCTTTTTATCCAGTCAGTCAGATTCTCACATGGCCCCAGTGCCAATTTACAAGCCCTTTGTAATTAGTAATAGATCATTTGCTGACTAATTTGCTTCCCAGTAAATTAGGCAAATACCATTCTTGTTTTTACAAAGGGAAAATGAAACACATATGAAAAGATCAATTTAATGACTAGCTAAGATCACAGGAATTTTCACTGAACCATCAATTTACTGCTTTGTGCACTAAATCATCTTTCATCTTCTTTTACACTTGTGTTCAGGCTTCCTAATCTTTGTGCCTATGAGAAATTTAAGTTATTAAGTTAAGTTAAAGGTGTTAATTTAGACTCAACTATCTTTATGAGTAGCTATTTCCTAGAGACAAGGAGAAATGAGAAAAAGCCTAGGACAGGAGAACACATTCCAGCTGGAATTTTCTTGCTATGTTAATTCAATTATAAAAATCACTGGGCAGGCATAGAGACCAGCATAGGACAGGAACACAGTTGAAAATGTTTATTGAATTATGCTGAGAAAGCAAAGCATAGCAAAATAAGCTGTGTTCACACAAACCATAATCCCCAATGCCCAATACGCTGCAGATTAATTCCAGTCCCCACAGGCACACTAAAACACTGGCATTAGACAAGAATATATTTAATGAAATTATAAATTATACAACAATAGCTTGCTTCTGACTTGCTGACAGAAAAAAAAAAGAAACTCTTCTCTGATTCAACATGAAACTATTTTTATCAGGATTACTGAAAGTTTTAAAAAATGCTTAAATTGATTTACCTGAGCTACTAGTGACAAATTGCTGGGCTCAATAGCTTTATTCAAAAATAAATTTCCTCCTTTTATCATTAAAGGTATGTTTTAGGACAGAGGTTAAAAAAGTGTAAAAAACAAAAAGCCTATTTTCCCACTAATCCAGCTAGAGATATCCTTTGTTTTGGTTGAATTTAACAATTCCATAAGGTCAACAGAGTGTAAAAAAATATACAGTAATGCAATTTCTGAAATTCCAAGTTGAATGAACATTATTTTAAGTGATCTTTAGTACATTATTGAAGACATAAAGTTGCAATGTACTAAACATTCAGAAGATGGTGCTAGTCCAATATATCCACAAGCCATGGGTGGATCAGCTTTTCTTCATCTCTTTCAAATATTTTCTCTAATTTTCATGTATCTACTACATCATCACTGAATTTATCAATACCAGGACAAGGTATAGTCATCAGCAGTTAAATACTAAGAGGACTACTAAATGATACCATTCCAAAATTCACAAAGATCTACTGGATTGACAGGCATAAAATATAAAGCTCACTATAACTTCATAAACTCAAGGTCTTGGGATCTTTATGAAAACTTACACAATATTTCTTGCATCCTGCCTTCAGTCACTCACATCTGTCTCCTTCTGCAGTCAAAGCAAGACTTTCTGGTCACAGTCTCAAGACTTACTGATGCTAGCAACAAAGTTTGGAAAATCTCACCCGTCCCATTCCTGGCTCTTCATTCCCACCTTCACACCACAGTGTAACTATTCTCTCCTCACTCACTTAGGAGGCCGTGCAACTCATGTGAACTTACGAAGATCAGTGAGCTGATCCACGTTAAAAATAGCCATTTCTTTTTGACTGCTCTGTTTAACCCAGATCAAGTCTCAGATCCGATTTCCGTGGAGCAGTGGTGGTAAATTCAAGCTGCAAACGTGCTTCATCCCAAGGCCAACTGATTGTGGAACTGCAGCCTCCTTGAGCTTGCAAGGGCTGAATTCCTTATCAGCATTGAAAAGGGCTGGCAAGTTAACAAATTCAGTCTCATTGCTGCATATGAAAAGCTAATTTTTTCATATTATTAAAGGCAGATATCTACTTATTAAGATATTATGCAGTCTGTAGCTATACACAGAAATCAAAACTAATTCCATCTGCCCTCTCCCCACCAAACCCCTACAAAATCTTAGAACCCATTTCCAGTTCTGCCTATGATTCAAACATTATACAGCCCCTTCCAGAATAGGTACAGTTGTACCAGTAATTTCTTCCAAAAAATAGTAAATCTGGACATAGTAAAACATCAAGCAGAAAGCCTTATCCTTACCTAGCAGTTCCTAAAACAGTGTTTTCCAAATAATGCATAGGAACGTATCTTGGAGTAATATATTTCATGAAGCCATGGAAATGAACTATTAATACCAAACTTATTTCTATAAAAAGCATTTACCTAATAAATAACAATTCCTCAGAGGACCCATGCCAGCATTCTTGATGGCTACTGCTGCATCCATCTATACAGACTGTTTCCACAGGCATAGTTCTGTTGACTTCAGGCCAACAGCTGTGTTTGGCTACCCTCTCCAGTGTGATGCTTTTATCCAATACTCTGAGTTACTTGCTCCTACCAGAGCCAACCCAGGTCAACTCCGGGGCCCTTCCATGCCTGATTCCTTTGTGCTTCCAGCAGATGTAATAAGGAGTTGGAGACACTTAGTGCTTCTCCTACATACCCCTCTGGGAACTCTCCCACAACAAAAATTATAAATGAACATGAAATCATTCACTGGGATATAAAAGCAAGTCTTAAATGTTCAAAGATCAGGCCAAGTCAGTATTACTGTTATTACAATAAACCTCCAGCATTAAGCAATTTCAAATATCAGTTCTTCTTCCAAATTTTTTCAATGTAGAGACAAGATTGGCACATATCTGAGTGAAATTACTCAGTTACTAGGCAATTTATTACTGCTTAACTGTTCCATGTGTATCAAATCCTGTTTAACAGCAGCCCAGTTTTTCTTCCATTTGGAAGCTTTTGTAACTAATTATTACCAAACCAAACTGATTTCAAATGGCAGTTAAAAAATTAATACTGCAACTCAACTTTATATTAAATAACTTTTTATAAGAAAAAAGTAAGGCTGCCTAGTAAATAAATATAACATACTTCAATTAACTACAAAAGGAGAAATTAAACCCAAGCACATTTAGATCAATGATAGTAAATTTATCAGCTAGTTCTTAAATTGAACCACAGCATTTCAAAGACTACAAAGAACTGAATTCAAACTATTTATACTTAACAATATGATGACTTCAGAGCAGACAGTAGAAGTGGAGTGGTACAAACCTCTTACAGATTTGCCAACTCACATATTTCATTATCACAATCTAGTCATTCAGGCAAAAAAACCCACCTGAATTTTAATCAATACAACAGTTGGTTAATCATAGTCTTGAAGAGCTGTCCTTGCCTCCAAGTTGAGTGAGCATATATCTCATTTCTCACGGACATAAATTTCTATCATGATGTGAACATGTGGTCCAGAACTTCATTAGCTTAACAGAAAGCTATTATTGACTCAGATATTGAGAAAAAGCTACAAAAGCTTTTTCCCAAACAAATTTAAAACATCAAATAGTGGACACACTAAGATGGGTTATACTAATATTGCAACTTTACTGTATAAACCAGTCTCAGATAAGCAGAAGGAACCAAGTCATCAGGCTAGCTATAAGGGACTAAACAAAAGTCATTAACAACCTCATCCAAGACTTAAAAAGCGATAAAATGCATAAAGGAACCAAGGGAATAAGAGAAGTACTTTATACACAATTTGTTACAAATCAGGACCCATACTCTTTTCAGAGCGAACCCAGCCATCTGCCTATGCAAAGCAATCCAATTCCCTCTGTTTCTCTCTCACACACAAAGAGAAAACAAAAATTAACCAAACCAACCTCACACCAAAAAGAGTTTCATCAAGAAAGTAAATGGTTCAGCAGAAGAGGCAGGCCCAGAATCAGTTAGAAAAATGATAGTTTCTTTAGCAGCTTAAGCTACCGGAATTGCAAATCAAATGGATGGATGGTCCTGGCTTTTCCTGGGCTACTGGCTGAGCTCTTCCAAAGCTTCTCATGTGGTAGTACCACTGCAGAAGAAAAGGAATCCACATGTTCATTCAAAAATGAACTCCTCTTTGTTCTGTTCATTTGAGGCTGGATCAGTGAACAGAACTCACTCTGTGCAGTGCTACCATGACTGCAGATGACAAAAGCGGAAGTGGGTGAAGTCAGTCACAAAACCACCTCAGACCAGGCTGTGTTGTGGGAAATACATCACTGAAAACAGCTACACTTCAACACGTGTGCACTCTCATAAGTTTTTGTCAGGATTCATTTTGATTTGAAAATATTAAGCAAGTAAGTTAGGATACAGCTGGAACTTCTTTTTGTAAACTTTTTAACGCTTTTTTTCTAAAACTTCCTAAAACCAAAGGTGATTTTAAGAGTTTCTGCTTCATTCCATTTTTGTTGAAGTTAGAGAGATCAGCTACATCTGACTTTAAGCAGAACTTAGTTGCTGAAAGCATATTTTCCCATACTGTTCGGTCAGTCATGACCTCAAACAGGGAAACAAACCTGCTCTACTTCTTATAGTTTGGAGTCCTCAAGGATCAGCAGCACTTCCTTTGCTAGGTTTGAAAAAGAAAGGGAGAATATGCATCAAGAAGTTAACAAGTCCCTTGTAAATAACCCCAAGGTATCATCTACTAAAATTTTAGCACAGCCCTGCTGATGATCTAATTTCTTTGTGACTTACAACACTACTCCTCTTCTAATATACATTAAGAGTTTCTGCAGGCACAATTGCCATGGGTGAAGTTTTCTGAATTAGGATAGTAAAGAAGCTTTAGTTAATGGTTAAACATTTGTTTAGGCCATCACTGACTACTCTTTGACAAATTTATGTCAACATCAAAATTCCATTTAAAACATTTTAATAAAAATATATTAAACAACACATTAGATTTTTAGAACTTTTCAGTATCACAAATTTCTTAACATAGTCCAGGCAAGAAATAGGGTTTTCAGAAGAGTCTGTGAGATTCACACAGCTGAATTGGTTAAGAGCAGATACTTGGAAAAAAGACCTTGAGGGCCTAAAATTAAACACCAGAGACTACTGAGATACTCAGTGCGTCTCCTTTCCCCCCAAACTTCTTAATTACTTTATCCAAAGACAATTGTATTGAAAAATAAATGAGACTGTGGAGCAACCACCAGAATACAGATCACATTCTCCCACCTGCACTGTTCCAACAAACCAGCTACAAAGTAATACACACAAATACTGCTACACAACCTAAGGCACTGAAGTCAAAGTTGCAAGGATGCTTGGAGGCATTTTGTTCACTGTTCTAGAGGGGTTTTTGGAGCTTGGAGTTGGGGAGAAGGAGTTGTAACAGCTCGAGATCATGAATTTAGGGTTTTCATCAAATCCAGTAGTTGAAGATTTGGTATAGCCCATGCCAGCAACTTCCCTTAAAGAGCATTCAGCAGCAGGTACCGAGGCAGGAAAATAACAGTACAACTACAGTGATCACTCCTTCATACACATCCCACTTTGAGGCAGCCTGAGTTCCTCAGCCTGACACTCCATCTCCAGGTTGCCAGGAACACATATAAAGCTGAAATGCTTTACAGCCACTGGTAGGCCAGCCCTTCACAAGTCTCTGTGGTTCCCTTCTGAAGCCATGTGCACTTCTGGCTTCTACAATGAATAGGACTTCCACAATTTAGTAGTTCACAATGCGAAAAAGTAATTTAATCTGTTTATTTTAAGCTTGCTGCTTAATAAAAAGGCATGAGATTTCCTCAGGTTTGTATTGAAAAGATGCCATATAATTGTTCTCTACCCTTTTTTCATGGTTTTATACACCTGTTTGTCTTTTTCTGACTGCAAAGGAACTCAATCTATTTTGTACCTCCTCATACAAAAGCTTTTTCATTCCTCTTGTCATTATTGCTCTCCTGTGTAAATTGGGATCACCTAAATTTTCCCCAATTCTTGAGGATCATTCTGAGATTCATACCCAAAATTCTAATCCCAGTCTTATCAGAGTTTTGCGGTTTGGCACCAGGGATACACACTGTGTTAGAAGGAAATTACTCATTTGGCATTTTGCTTGTCCTGCTTGTTTCTTCTTTTCATTTCAGAAATGATAGTAGGAAATTTGTAGGGAATTCAAACTAAACAACATAAGAATGAGACATCCAAGAAACTGGAAGTGATAAGAAAGCTTTTTGGGTTCTTGCTTTCTAATAATATGAAGTCATAACATATTCAGACATATAAGGAGAACAATGGCCAAGTAACTTCAAACAAATTTACATTGCAACCCAACTCATCTTCACCAGCTGCCCATGAGAAGGAAACAAGGGCAACTTGCAAAGTTGCAAAAAAAAAAAAAAAAAAAAATCCAAAGACAAAAATCAACCTGCCCCCATTTANAAAAACATTGCAAAGAAAGATATGTTAAATGAAAGCCACACCAAACCTTTGAACATGAGACAGTTGGCTGCACACCACAAGCCACACTGTTGGGAGCACAAGTGATACTGAAGGTGTTTCCACAAGTGTGGAAACCCCAACACAGCAGCTGGAAGTCTAACAACGCAACAAATACCAAGACCAGTGATGGCACCAGTCATGACAGGCTGTAATCTGCTAAGATTAAAAGCCAACAGACACCCCAACAACCTCAATTAAAAAAAAAAAATTGCAGCTTTGAAAAAACTTAAATAGTATCTCTGCTGCCACACAAAACAGTCAAAGACTACAGCCATCTACCTGACATGCTCCCAAACTGTCTGAGGACAATTCCACATCCAGATGTGTGCTCTGAATGAGCACTGACACAGTAAGCTCGAGCTAAGTGAACTCAGTGTACCCCTCCCACCTGCTCCAAGTGCCACCAGACATCTGGGAAGGCCTTGCAGTGACCATGTCTCGCTTATGGAAGAGACCAGCCGGGGACAGGATCAAAGAAAATTGTTCAAACAAATTCCAGAGATATGTCTACATGGTTATTAGGTCACAGAGAATTTTATACTCTAGTCCCAACACCACAACATCAATAAAGACAAAATTTTCTTGAAGGAACTACTTTTATTTTTTTTCTTTCAGAAGATGGATTGAACAAGGAATAGTCTACATCTGATAAATTCTCTGCCTGTTTCTGTCCAACTGATTAATCAGATTTAGTAACCCCGACTAAAAAGGAGAAATCCTATGATTACCTCAAAATACTTAAATCATGAGCAGGACTATAATGCCTGCAAAATATGGCACAAGGGAAGTATTATCCTTCTACGCTTAGTCTTGGAACTTGGGAATTTCAATAAACAAGATCCCTCATTAGAATCAAATGGGGACAGATGTACTTACATGGTGGGCGGGCATGGGTGGACATCAGCCCCTCCAACCTCTCTAATGAGCAATTTCCTCAGATTCAAAGAAAAATTTCATAAAAAGTTAAAGAGAAATGGCAACTTGCCTCCTATTACCACTGGCCTAACTGCTTGGGCTGCTGGTTCTATAAAAAAGGTTTTTTTCAAAGAAAATAATTGTTAAAACCATTTGGCTGAAAGTGAAGAGCTATTGAAAAGTACAGTCAAACTGGCAGCTTGCTCTTAAAATTCCCCCCACCACTTTTATAAGTATCGTTTTGCTTGTGGCTTTTAACAGCTGTTCACACACGTCTAAGCTAGATGTGAACTTTTATTTTCCCAAAACTAAATGGGAAGCTTTAAACAGCATCTGATTTAATTTTTTTTTAATTAAAAGCAGAAGTTAAAAGGACTGTGGAAATGGATGATGCAGCTGTGCTGATGCTAGGGAAAAGAATTCCAGAACAAGAAGTGAGGTAGAGTAAACACACAAAGTAAGTTTCCCAACACTAAGTGCACACCACACTCAAGTGATTTTATTAGCTAAAGAGAAGTTAACTCTATGTTTCTTCAGAAACATTTTCCAAAATTAAACTAAATTGTATTTTGCAAATATAATAGAATTGTGCTGCCTACTATGCTTTTCCCTCAGACCAATCCTAAAATAATTCCAGAATGAAGTGGCTTCACTGGTTCCAATGTTATTCCCGAATTCATTTAGAAACACAGAAAACTCAGACACTCAAGTCAGAACTAGCTCACTAATATTGCCATATATTTATTGGTTTGGTTATCAAAAGAATTGAACTTCCCCTGCATTTAGATGTTTCTTGGAAGAATTAAACATTTAGAGTCACATTTGCAATGGTACTGAGAGACTGAAAGATGAAAGCAGGCATTCCTGGGGCACTTTTTAAAGTACTAAAGCAACTACTGGTCAACTAGGCAATGGTTTAACCACATTTGAAAATGCCACCAGACAGCAGCATACATTTTTAAACATCAGCATACTCATAAAAATTCTGCCTTCTTGGCCTAATTACTTAATACACAGCACTAGATACTAAATTCAAACAAAAAACCCACAAAAATAATAAAAACGCCACAGTTTATTTCTATTTGTACATGTTAAGTAAAAAAGCACACTATGACAATATAACAGTTCTGGACATCGACACGTACTAAAGGTCTATTCTACTAAAGTTCTTACAAAAAAAAAATAAAAGCAGTTTTCAGGCAGAAAATTCATAGGATTATGAAGGAAATGCCACATTAGTTCACATGGATTATGTAGCCTGTAGATGGTAACAGCTCAAAAAGAAATCTTCTTCAGTACACTAGTACAGCTACTACTCAAACCAAAAGAATTTAGTAGTTCATCCATCAAGTTTATTCAAAGAAGCTGTTAGAGCTTGTATAAGATGTCTAATAGAGTGAAAAAGTATGCAAAGTAAGTCACACTTCTCAAAACATAACCACATAACCATTAAAAAAGAAAAAGAAAAGAAAAAAAAAACAAAAACTTGGTGTCTATATTGGGCTGATGAAGCAACACTTCCAGGTCATCTATGGATGAAAACAAAACCAACAACACTAAGAGCATTCCCTTTGCACCAAGCATCAGGGACTAGGTGTAAAGAGTATAAAGAAGATGGAAAAGTGGAAGAAGAGAGACAAGTAATCCAGCCTGGACAGCAGAGCCTAATAGAGAGAGGCAGATGGAAAATTACAGTGATGCAGTCATTTGTTTGTCTCCCTTGTCCACCCACATACAAGAGGGTCACTATAAATATGAAAATCTGAGCTAATCAAAACCAGAAATCCAGAACATACTAGTTAGGTCCAATAAAAAATATCGCAACCTGGATCCCTTCCTGGGTTTCCTCTGGGACATTATCCTCTGGGATATGGTCTTTGATGACATAAAGCCTTGATTTCTGTTGGGTTAGTTCCTTGCTAAATCCAAGGCACAAATCGAGTCGAACAAATGAAACGCCAGTCACAGGTGAAACATTTTATGCAGGTGCATATAAATTACATTTGTGCACTTTAACAAACCAAAAGTGGAAAATAAAAATTCAACACAGGTAAACACAACGATATAGCAAATATAGCATTAATGTTTCTGACCCTTCTACAAAAAAACCCCATGCTTTAAGAACTGATATTAATTTACTGTACACCACTTGCAGATAAAATGATTCAGAGTGCACCAATTCATGTTTTGTATTAGACAGAATAGAAAGGAAACTTAATTTCCATAATGATGAAATGGTTATAAGTCACTTTTTGTTTTAGTTCCTAATAGTACTGTCCTCAGTACTACAAATATACATAAACTAACTGTAAGAGTATCACTTAATGAAAAGACAGAAGGAACTATCAATGACCAGTATACATTTTGCTGAAATATACAGTTTCTTAATATTCCACAAGTGAGCTGAAGAAAAAATTGGCCAAGCAATACACACTACCAATAGGACAGAGATGCACCCATGCTATAAAATGCTCCAAAATGGATGGCACTGAAAAAGAAAATGCCTTGCTACTACAAGACATTTCTTTGTCTAAAGGTTACCAGAAATCCTTTCTTTTCCCTACTGTCAGTTAGTATGAGCCTTAACTGACGAGAAGGTAGCTCCCAAAGGTACACAGAAACTTTCCCGTCCTGAGAATTCTTAGCTGGAAGTGTTCCCCTCAGGTTAAACAACTACAAAAGCATGTGGTTTTGCAACCTAATAAATAAGGCATAACACAGTGAAAGTAATCAAACTCAAATGAAAATAAAGAATTAAAATTAAAAGTAACCATTTCCATCAATAAAGCAATACAATCTGTTAAAGACAAGGAAAGTGGTTTTACTGCATGTTTGCCCAGTGTTCCTTCTACATGGTGGTTTCCTAATCACAGACTTTGTTAAGAACCCGATTTTGTTTACTAATGGCAGCAGGGCTTAGGATGTTAGTAGTCAGTACTGCTTTACAGAAAAATTGATGGCCTTTCAAAATGATCTGTTCTAGACCAGTCTGAATTACTGGACATGAAGTAAGAGGCAGGGAACAAAATATTATGACCTGTGCTGTGCAGATTAAGCCTGATTATAAAGCAAGGCTTGTGGCTAAAGTCTCTGAAACAAATCTTGGTCACACTGACATCAAAGGCCAAACATTACCCCTGACAATGGAACTAGACACTCAGTTTTAAAGTTATGATTCTTCAGTTTGTTCTCAAAGCTGATCAAATCTTAAAGCTTATCCTCACATACCTGTCAATATGACAAAAGAGTAGGGTACTACTCCATGTAAACATCACAATTAAGATAATCTTTCTATGATCATTTATTTCAAAATTAAGAGATAAGGGGAGTTAACAGTTGTTTTATTGACTGTGAAAGACCAAAACAGTGGATCTGTAAATATGCTTCCATTTTAGAGAAACAATATACAAGATATTTTTCTGTCCAGTTTTCTCTCTAGTGTCCTGCTTCCATTATTAGTGCATTGCCAAGCTCTAAGCTTAAAAATATGAAGGAAACTGAAGTCTTGTTTCAGTGCTTTTGAAGGCAACAAGACTGCTTGGAACAAGTGAGGGTAAGTGTATATAGTGGGATTGTGACGTTGCTATAGCACTCTTTCATGAATAGTAATTACTCTGCAAGTGTGCAAAGCAGACAGGCCCAGTTGCAAAAGGCTCAATGCAAGTTTTATGAACTGCAGAAAAGCATGATTAGTATGGGGGGAAAAACATGTTTCACACTTTTATTGTAAAGAACATGAGAATCTCAGAGAAACTGCCAGAACAGATGTTCATAAATTGAGCCCTTAATCTGCAGCACTTTCCAGGTTTTAAGCTATATCCACTGGCCTGTAGAACATATTCCTCTCTTTTTAATATAATTCTTCTGTTTAGTTTTTTTAATAAATAAGTTTATGACTTTAGTAGTGTTGCCAGCTGTTCAATTTTGATTTACTGTCAGAGTCTGCTTTAATATATAGTGGCTTTTGTGGCTTACCCATATAGATTACATTTTAAGCTTCAAGATATCACTATAAAGCAGCTGGAAAAAGTACTGGCTGTGCTCAGAAACCAGCATTATTGCCCTAGTGATCAACCACTGAAACATGCAACTACACCAGCAACCATTCTCTAATAAACTTTTGTATACACCATTCCCAAAATAAAACTGCAAAACTTATGGAGTAAGAGCAGGTCATCTTAACACATGTACTTTAAAAAGCCAGCCCAAGAAAACTGCTAAATTATTAATTAGGAGGTGTATTAGCTGGCAAGAGAGATCTCTACAATGACTGCTCTTTATTCTTTCATTATATTGTTTCCTTTACTTCTGCTGTGCAGCTTGAGACAACATAAGAAAAAAAAGATTTTAGAACTGCTTTATATAGTGTTTTCTAGAAATTTTCTTTAAAGCAGTGTTTACTGAATATTACTAGGAAAGAACTGTCAGTATTCTTCACACTGAACCATTTTCAACCTCACAGAATTACAATACAAGCAGACTAGGCTTCTCTTCTCCAGCACCTGCAAATACACAGAGTAATGTTATTAAAATAAACTACCCCAACACTATACCTAGAATTAAACAATGAATTAAACTCAAAAACTCTTTAAATTCTCTACAGCTGAACTAGTTCAGAACCATCAGTCAGAACTACTAGGGCTTTTTCATTACACTGAAAACTACTTTTTCTGCTCAAAAAGATTCCTTTTTCCATATAAAAATAACTCCCTAAAAAAAATTCCAACCAAGAGAACAAAACAGTTTGATTCACAAAGATCAGTACGCTGCCTTGTGAGAGGGGGTTTTTTGCTTGTCTTACATTGTTATTTTCTCCTAAGTTTAGATTTGCCAGTTGGACAGTATCCATGGTGCATTACTCTCATGAAGTCCTATCATACCTAAGGGGAAGGCAGACCTACAACATGGAAGATATAATGGGAGAAATAAAACAAAAACAAAACCAGCCTTTCTACCCATAGCATCAGGAGCAAAGCCTGTAGGAGAATGAAGAATGAAGAGAAGCATAAAAAATGCTCATTCCATGAGCCATTGCAGTGGCACCTCCACAACAAAATATGTCAAGATTATCCATAATGCTTTTGAAGGGGGATTGAGTAGACTCCAAAATGCCACCATTTTCTATGTCATGAGCAGAACACAAAAATATTTTTGAAACAGTTCAACTTAACAGCATGACCAACAACTCCTATACACTTTCTCCCTTCTGCATGCCTACAACAAATTGCTTTCCAAAGTCTCCTGTAAATGTATAAAGTAAGGTTTTAGGAACTGAGTGTCTGTCTTTCTGTCCACAGTATCAAAGGTGTGCTATCTGTACAAATCTTGGGTACTCCAGCCTTCACGTTAAATTGTCTACCACAAAAAAAAAGCTTGGTTGCAAAATCCAACAATTTAAAGTTGCCCTCAATAAACACACTGACTATATCCCTGTATTTTTCAAAAGCAAGCCCTTTTACTATTTTGGGTGTTCCATTCAACTACTTAGTCTGCAGCTTTTTTTGAATTACTGTTTGTTTAGCATTTGAAACAAAAAGCAATGGTCCTGATGGCAGTTTTTAAATGGTATAACCCAGGTATGATTGAGTTCTCCAGTCAAAGTCAGAAAGAGCGAATGTTATTCCTCTTTCTGTATATATATTTCAAAACTTTAATGAATTCTACCATCACACTAGTATTATACTAGTATGATATACTCCTGTTATCACACATAATTAGGTAAATCTATTAGACAATACTTACAGCCCAAGAAAACCCTCATAGTATCCAGATTAAAAAAGGTAATCCAAAAGAATATTATAAACTAGAGTCTAGCATGAAAACACCAGAGTAAACTTGGAGGAGCTCACTAAAAGTGCTCTAAATTTACACCCACGTAAACAACAAAAATGTTTATCTTAAGCACTACTTCTGAAAAAAATTAGATTTAAAAAACCAAAAATGTATCATGAAAATTTCATAGGGAACTCAGTATTTTTAAAACAGAAACTATGTGCAAGGTACATAAAATAAAGCCCTCCTCTTTTAAGACCTTATTTTAAATAAATAAATTAGATTACCAATTTATCATTCATTATCACCGTACTCCACTCTCCTTAACCAACACATTTCAGTAAATCTTAATTGATTTTTAACTGAATTTAATGCTACAGAGTCTTAGATCGCTCCTTTGAAAACAAGCATTTTTTGAAGTTATCCTCCAAATTACAATGGCTGGCAGCACAGAGTGTAAATAACAACAATAACAACAACGCTGTCTGCATTTAACCACCAGGCTTATCTGAGGGATCTCTTTGATACTGGCTTAGTAGTTACTTCCATGGTAACACCTTCGTGGTCTCATATTACACAAACAGAAGTACTAAAATATCTTTTTTTTTTTTTTCAAATACCATTTCTCCCCTCAAAAAAACCATGATCTATAAAATACACTGAAGTAGATAGCAGAACAAAACTGCAGCACAACTGGTACCTCATCAAGACATACCTTCTCAAACACTGGAACAATGAAGAACTCATAATCGTAAGTGCTTAATATGCTTAAAGCTCTATCAAAAAAGCCACACATTTAGCAGACTACACGTTCCTGTACTGAAATGGGCATCATAAACCTACAACATCTCAGGAATGGAGCTGTAACTGTGGACTACACTTGAAATGGTAGCATTAATTTCTACTTCTCTTGCCAAACCCCAATAAACATGACAATTACACAATTAAAATATATATATACAATGCATTCCCTGTAATTACTCTTCTTTGTTCTTAAATCTGCATGCACATCATTTATACTATACCACTAAGAGAGTGAAGGTTATCCATTATGATTATTCCCCATATTAGCATAGACTATCCCTCATTCTCTAAACTGAACTGGAATAATAACTGCTTACTTCCAATAGGAGGGTTTTTTTGTTCGCTGAAATAAATAGAAAAAGCTTAAGTTTTCCCTGCTGATTAGGAATAAATCTCTCTTCCACACTTTCTGCCCATACAGAGTATTAAATATATTCAACTACTACATGCATTTCAGTTGAAGTTGCAGAGTACACCTAAACACTGTACAACTGTTACTATATTTATCAGACTGACTCTGAAACTCTGAAGCTTTAAAAAAAGATTAGTTTACTGACTTATCTAGCTTTTAAATAGAAAATAATGCTACAATAGTGCTTGTCTTTTTCCCCGTTTTGTCCAAAATCCTAATACTAATGCCCTATTCATACTCGAAATTTGGTTATACTCTCTCATCAACTTCCTTCAATAATAATATATGAGAATATATTTCCACAGTAGCTAATGGAGACATTCCTACAAATCAATGTGCTGCAGTGATACAGAAATAAAAGCTTACTTCACTGTAATGATGCTTCCAGACTTCCCTCAAGTCAGGTGGTTACTTGCAGTTAATGATCTGTGACATACCACACAAGTAGTCCTAAAAAGACTTATTATCCACTGCATGTGCAACAATATTTGCTTTATGGATGGCTAAATGAATGAAGACATTCAACATAACTGTAAAAGTAAAATCAAAAGAAAACTTACAAGTAACATGTTTTCTTTGAGTAAAAGAGCTGTGAACATTTTCCATTAATACTTAACCTTTTGCTGGAGCAGTGCAACCACATATAATGCTTGAATCCATAAAGCCCAAGAGCTGCTCAGGGTTAACACTGATTAACTGCCCCCAATCAAATGTTATAACTTCTAAAAATTTCAGAGAGCTTCCCTCCACTAATGAAATCAAAATTGCATTTATGTCATGTGGCAAAGGTAGGAGCAAGACCACTGGACAAAAAAAGAAATTCTGTCCTGTTTTAAAAACAGGTATTTTTTTCAATCCAATAAAACAGACATGAATTTGACTGGGTTTTAAAACTATGTATATTATGCTCCACTGACTTCTGTTAATATACTAATAGAAAAGAATAGCAAATTAACCTAAAATAAGGTCCAATCAAACAGCACAATATCTCCCATGACTCTCAGACTGTGCAGACATTCACACATTTTCTGTTTATAATTTTTTTCATTTACTAGACTCAGCTTTTGTCCACCATATGTCCACCGTAGATTAACTATTCCCTTAGGTACAATTAAGGGCTTTCCATTTGTTGTAAGAAGACCTAAGTATGAAGGACGCAGCCAGAAAAAACATTTCTACCTAAACCAAAAACAGAAGCACATTCAGCCTGGACTATAGTTTATGCAGCATCTTTTTTATTGGACGTATGTCTACATTGCTAAATAAACTACAGACAAAATCCATGGAAACAGTAAGAGATCTCTCAGCATTTCATTTGTGTATTATTATAAAAATATGATACATATACTGTTCCAACCTTTGTATTTAAACAGTTTACCTCTATTTGCATTTTTTGGTGACATCTCTACAGATTTTTCTGAATTTAAGCATAACCGTTAGGGAATGAGAATATATTATTTACTGGCACTTCTGTCACACTGATGTTTGACTTCCAACGACACTAACAACAGTATACCAGGTCCTTGAACTTAGTTGTGGTTCTTGGTTAGTCTTAGCAGGCAAAACTCAAGTGCATAAAACAAAAACCTCAAGTGCAGTCTCAAGATTTTACAAGTAGGAAGAAGAAACCAGTTTATTCATAGTTACTAAAATAAAAAAAGCGTAGCATAAGAACTGTTTATTAGTTGGAATAGCTCACGACTATTCTCACTTTCTTGTTAAAGCACTGTATAACCCAAATGAGAAAATATTTTCTGCAAATAGTTTGCACATATCTGAACTGCCCTAGTTCAAATAAATGCAAATTCATTGATTTTCATAGAACTACACCTGTTTATATCAGGGCTCTGTCTAGCTAAAAAATCTCAAACTCAGACAAGTGGTATGACAGTAATATATATTCTGTGTGCAAGTCATGTATATTGTTCAGCTTCAACCCTGTAATGAACCCCAGATTGCAGCAGAACACAAATGAAAAAGCAAGCTCGCTACTAACTAATGCTATCTGGGCTTAACACAGCCATTTGATAAGGATTATTAATTATCTTTT
Organism: Struthidea cinerea; assembly: GCA_013397865.1. NCBI lineage: Eukaryota > Metazoa > Chordata > Aves > Passeriformes > Corcoracidae > Struthidea > Struthidea cinerea. The sequence goes on from VZTI01004282.1 coordinate 974,367, forward strand.
GAGCAGCATGAGAGAAAGGACCTTTCTACTCTTTTTTCAATTTTTTTTTATGGGTACTCTGGCAGAGGCCACTTGGTTTTTAAGAGCCACCACCAAAACCTATACGGTATACATGCTTCAATAATGGCTGCAGCACCGTAAGAAAGTCCAGAAGTCTAAAAATTTGCCTTTAACCAGGTTACTTATCAGCTTCTGTGTCCACTGCCTTCCCCTCCAAGAGATCATTTTGTGAAGGCTTCTGAAGAAGACTCGAAGTAAAACATGGGCTGATTTGCAACCCTTTGCAACAGATATATTTATGGCAGCAAATCTCATGAAGACCAGAGCCAGAATGGAATACTTATGCACAGATCCTTGTGATCTTTCCTGCCAGGTGTTTTCCCTTCACAGCCAATAGAATATGGCAAGGCAAATACTACACAAGAGCAATAAACGTTCCTTCTTTTGTTCTGTATAATATTCTGTGAGCTCAGATCCTTTCTAAAGAACAGTACTTGAGGCTCAAGCTCTACTAATCACAGTTTAGTAGACTTGTCCACATGGCAATTTAATAGACATAATTAAATAGATCTCTTCAGCATGGATGGTAGCCAGCACTATTAATGTTAAGCCAAGCATGATTTAGAATCAAAATCTTGCAAGACAGATGCTTTCTCAGACGAGCAAGGTAATTTTCTCACTCAAATTGTGTGTGTTTCTATGTTGCTCCCACTGCTAAAGTAATACAGAGCACACTGAGACACTGGGTTGGAAATATAATATTATGGTGAATAAAAGATCATTTTGCCTGCAGTTTTTCCTTGCATTAATTCAAATTTCTTGTTAAAAGTAATTTTTAATAAAGTTACCTGACCATTGAAACAAATAAATCCATAAGACTGCAATTTTCTAATAATCTTACAAGTTGGTTGACACAACCATTCTATACATACTTTGAAACAGGGTATCATTCTACATTTATTCAAATGAGTTGGTAAATTGACTGTACCACAGGACAAGGTTTTCTTTTTAAGGGAGTCTCTACATATAAGTAGTTTACCCTCCAATCCCAAGAGCATGTGTAAGGCTCAAGGGACCAGACCTGCTGTCAGGCATACAGGAACTTTAGTTTAGTCAGGCATAAGACTCTAAAGAACGGGGTCTTTGCATTAGCTGCTCAACACTTGTCGTAATTACAGGTGAAGGACCTAAAAAGGGCAAGCCCACGGGAAGCAAGAACAGAAAACTGGGGGAGGTTGGGAGGGACAAGAGAATGAATGCATAGCTCTGAATTTTAATAAGCCAGAATATCAAAGTGAGTATTAATGAAGAAATTTTCTGAGTACATCTGGGGATACTATGTATATAATGCAGCAGCAGAGTCTAAAAGCAGACTGGGGAAGTTCCATGACCAGCCAGATTCACATTAGTACACTGTACACCAAACATTAATTTGTATCTGGGCTGGAAAACGTTTCTTTCTGCGCTCAGATAAGATAGGCAAAAACATTTTATGTTGTATGTAAAGGCAAGTTAAAGGGTACACTAAAATGTAACCTTTAAACTTCACAATGTAACAGCATACCACTTCCTGTTCAGAGATAGCACTCCAAGATCAATTAATCATGGCTAAGACGAACAAATGGTCAACATTCTTAATTAGTGTTGATGCATTCTCTTCTGTGCCCTCATCTGTCATGAAGACTGTTTAAAAATCTGAGTTATTAGTCTTTATTGAGGAGTGGATCTGGTTAATATCTCTAAGAACAGAAGTCATTCATCTAGCCACTATACACCGGTACCTGATAATTCCTACGCCCTATACAAGCTACAGATAACCACCGCCCTAAGACCATCTTGGTAGCTATAAATCAAAATGAGTATAGCTCCCATGCAACCTGGGTTAATTTTTGTTTACAATATATCCACTGAAAATGCTGGTATGGCACTTGAGGAGACTGCTTATAGATTAGTGCAGAAGAAAATATATAAAACAGTCAAGGCAGAAAGGAAGAAAACACATCAATCATACAAAACACGGTAAACCCTCTCTAATTCACACTTAATGATTAGAAGATCCATTGTGATCACTGCACTTTATCAATAACTAATTTAAGCAAAGATGCCAAGTGCACAAAACACAATTTATTCACTTGATAACTATAGTTTCATTTCCACTATACAAATCAAAGTATTTGACAGCAACATATCTACAAAAGTTTTAAGTTATTGCATGGAAACTCGAAAACACAAGTTAAAATTAACACTAAGGTTTACTCCCCAATTAGCAGTGCAAAGCAAGTGGTATTAGCAACACAGAAATAAGCACACTTCAAATATACTTTGTTTTAAATGAGAATAAAATGACCCAACGTAAGTTACTAGGAAAGTCGAATTTAAGATTCAGTATCAGCTGTAAAGTTCAGGATTATTAAGATCTTATGACTTATAATTAGTAGGAAAAAATAGTTCTACATTAAATTTTATAATTCCTTCTGTTGTTCACCTAACGCACAGACAAAAATCTGTGGAAAGACAGAGAACTAACTGATAATTGAACATAGGTGCAGAAATCAGGTCTGGGCAAGATCTTGAACCAAATCAGTTTTCTACTCTCTCTGACCAAATGTGTAAGACAGGCTGTGGCAAAAAAAGAAAAAAGTACAGGAAGGAAAAAAGAATGAAAACTGAAATTAAGCACCCAGGAGGAAGCCAGCCACCTTAAATAAAGTACTGATTTTACAACAGAGGTCTGGATCTCTGAAGCTCTTCTTCTCCCAATTATTTTTAACAAATTATTTAAATAAATTAACTTTTATTTAATAAAAATAAATTAGGGCAATGACAGTCCTTAATTTTAGCTGCTACTGAATAACAACAAAAAAAAAACCACAAAACAAAACAAACAAACAAACAAACAAAAGGTGGGAAGGTCCAGAATTTAGATGTCAATTCATACAGCCCTACTATTTTCAAATAAATCTCTGATGGATGAGAGACCAGCACCTGATTGGAGCTTTTTAAGTAGAAATTACCTTTCCAATGTTTCATGAGTAAATAGTAATCTCTTACAATCATAACAGGACATTTTAATAGATTGACACCACTCTGAAGTTAATTATCATGCTTTACACAGACACAGCAGCTTACTGTGCTCATGCTGCTAATCTGTTGCAATGTACAATAAACCAGAACAGTGAAAACAAGCACTGATTCATTTAAATCAGCACTGAACAACTTCTTCAAGTTTTATGGAATACTAGAGAAATCCCCACAAACTTAACATTTAACAGAATGACTACAAATTGATACTAGAAACCACCAATAATCTATAATATTGCATGACTTAACAGTAGCAAACAATTATGCACCCTATACTGCTATATATAAAATAATTTACTATCAATGATAAAATTACCCCAGGAAATTATTTTCCTTTAACAGAATTCAAGTGTACAGTTTTCTATATCATATTGTGCAGAAAAATATTTTTGTTTTCTTCCAAGCTATAGCTTTATTCATAGAAAGAATCCAGGTATATCTCCCCAATATGGAAGAAACACACACGTATTTCAGACAGTATTAGTAAGAGGAAACATACAAAGGACAGCCTAAGCCCAAGTTAAGTAACTAACTTTAGGCCAAAGTTTCAAAATAGAGGCTGAGCTTCCAAATTCTTATCAAGGTATCTAAATACTGGCCCAAAGCTTTCCAGTTGCTATGAATGAAAATAACTGCATACTTGGCAATTTTTAAAAGCTTTTATCAGAAAGAAAGTTAAGTGTTAGAATAACTTGCCTGTGGATATTGACATTTCTAGTCTTTCGGTGAGCTTACTGGGATATTTTCCTAAAAAAAAGTACAGCTCAAAAAAACCAAATGCAATCCTGAGACAGAAACCACTCACTGGAGTATCTCTCCAGAATGATGCATGAGGTCAAGTAAGTTCATCAATTCATCAAATGGCTTTTCCTGGCTCTTAACCTATTATTGCTCTTGCATTGCATATGAGTGTCTTATCACTTACTAAGTAAAGAAGTTGAACAGAGTGATTCCTCCTTAATAATTTGTTAGTACCAGTAGTTTTATCTTTTCATAATAGGTGAGAGTCAACACCATGCTTCTATATAAACAACTTGTTTTCTATTTATGTAACAACAGGAACCTGAGTACAGTTTCCTCTCACAAGCCATTAATTTTTTAGTATTGGCGTGGAAGCCTTCTTAGGCATCCTTATCCTACTACAGAATTTAGAAAAGCAATACACTACTAAAGTCTAACTTTTATCATGCTGAAATAAAAATAAAGCAAAAAAAACCCCTCTGTAAACAGTATCCCCTGCATGCTCAACATGTGCAACAGCAACAAACATCCTTAGCATCACATGAAATCAATATTTTGCTGTTTTTCTTTATACACAGCTTCTGAAAGAAAACAAGGCAGCAACCACAGTTCCTTCAGCTGCTGCTTTCATAAAATTAAAGCCCTTTCACTAGTCAGTGTCAGCTTGTATCTGAAAACTCACCTAGGAAACCAGATTCTATTTCCATATGCTCCCAAGGAAACGCTTGGATATTAAAGGTTTTCAGGCATGTATATGTGAAAAATAACAGAAATAAAATGCCTCCAAATGGAAACCACTGTATCATTTTCTACATCTATTGTGTTAGTTCAGCAAAGGAACATTTTTTATCCTATGTTACAGTGTATCTTACTGCAAATACTTTGTAAGATTTACAGAACTCCAGCTGGGAAGTCAAATTCTGGGGCAAAATAGAAATCAGTGAAAAATATTTTTAATTTGAATTTCAACAGAATTTGTATTACTGACTTTGGTCTGCTAGAGTACAACACTGTCTGTGTTATACTTTCAGAAGTGCTATATATATATCGTAACTCTAAGACCTTCTCTGTTTTCTTCACAGGAAATTAGTCTTTCAAAATTAATGTCATAAAATGCTACTGCATCACTGTAGCAATACTACAGTTAATGGTTCTGAATGAAAGTGTTGTCGCTACACTGTTTTCCAATGATTTTAAACAATTCTAAGTTGCTGGATAAGGTCCTTTTCTCAGGTTTGTTCATGATATGGTGTTGGGATTTTGGGAGCTCACCTTCTGGGTTTTTTTTTTTTTTTTCTTTTCTCCCTTGGGGAATTTTTTCCCCCATGCCTGTTACCACAGCAACAAATTGCTGGGTCCTTGGGAGAAACAAAGGGACTGGCCACAGTGGGAGGGGTCCGGGGAGCCACCCTCTTTCACCTGGGCCGGCTGGCAGTGGGTGCTCTCGGCGTTCGTCCGGAGGGAGAGAGGCTGCTGTCCGTCCCGCTGCTGCAGGCTTTTCCAGCTGCCTTTCTTCCACCGGAGAAAACCCNCCGAGACTCCCGGGGTTCCTGCTGCACTCCGGAGTTTGATACATCTCGTCTGCCACCCGGGATCTGCTCGTCCCTGCTGCTCCAGCCTGCTGATCCCGAGGCTCCGGCCGGGCACCGGGATCGGCTGCCCAGGGGGTTTGTGCAGCCTTTGTTCCATCCCTTCCCGGCTCGGCCGAGCCGCCATCACCGCCTGCTCCCCGAGCCCGCTCCGGAGCGCCCCCTGCAGCCGCGGGGGAACCATCGCACCCGCCCCGCTCACCGGGAGCCGCCAGCGCCCCTGCCGGCTGTGAGCGGAACTGCACCCACGGGGAAAGGGCCCGACACCGAGAGAGGCCGGCACTGGGTGTGTGGTTCTGTTCGCTGTCACTGCCATAGGTATTGTTGTTCTTTTGCCTTGTTATACATATATATATTAGTAAAGAACTGTTATTCCTACCGCTCATATCTTTTCCTGAAAGTCCTTTAATTTAAAAATTATAATAATTCGGAGGGAAGGGGGTTACATTTTCCATTTCAGGGGAGGCTCCTGCCTTCCTTCACAGACACCTGTCTTTCAAACCAAGACGTACGGTCACTGAAATGTGGAAACAAATTACTTAGAAAGTGAAAAAAAAATCAAACCTTTTTCTGTTAATAAATGTATTTATACCATTTAAAAATGATGTATCCACCTCTACCACTTTGTTTCTAAAAATTTTATATGTTGCTTTTATCACCTTCAACAGAAAAAGGGGTAAGAGAGGCAGGATCAAGACATCAGTTATGCCAATAAGGATGTTCCTATTAAGATGTAAGATTTTTTACTTGGAAACAGGGGAATTGGGAATCCATCTAATTAGGAAGCTAACTAGGCGATGATTATTTATATTTTGGTGGTCAGAAGAAAACCGTTATATCATACTGATGTGACCACAAAAAGGAGAGGTTAAAAAATCCCAAAACAACACAAAGTCACCTGATGTGCAAAACTACAGGTATGTTAGAGACTGAAATATTATAGTTTATGACTTAAACATGAAAGACTTTCAAAACTGTATTACAAAAGCTGCAGAAAAGACTACCACACCCTGAATGGGGCTCTGAAAGGCCCTGGACTGCTCTCTGATGAAGGTAAGATAAAGCAACAACTCAGGGCTGGGGAAATTCACAAAGCACAAGCTTAACACCTCAGGAGTAGAGGCCGCAGACCCAGGGCTATCAGATGCCAGGCTCACACAGACCCTCGCAGCAAAGGGTGGGGGAGAGAGCCTTTGGGCGTGTGTCGGAAGAGCCTCTGGTGAGAGGCACAGTGACTGCCCATCCTCCACTGTGCAGAGGAGCCCAGCTGAGGGCCCCTTCACCCGGGGCAAAAAGCCGCATCCACATGAAGGACAGCAGAGGGGGTGACATGGCCCATCAAAAGTGCCCCCCACAAAGGGCTCCCCAGACTCTGCACCAGACATGATGCAACAGACCCACAGTGTGGCAAGGAACAGGGTCAAACTGGCCCCCTGCAAGGGAGGCACCTGGGCATTCCCACCTGGCCCAAATGTACATTAATCCACTGGACTCTGTACTCTTTGGTGTGTGGTGGTGTGGCATAGCGTGGCCACAGCAACGGGGGACCCTCACCACCAAAAAGACCAGATGGAGGAGAGCAACGAGACATGGGTGGGACCCTCGGATGGGTGATATGCTTCCACCTCATCCCTGTCACTCCCTCCCTGTCCCCCCAATCCCCCACACACACTTCTTTCTTTCCTCTTTCTTTCTCCTTGCCTCTTTTACTATTAAATAAAATATATCAATTTTTTGGCACCAACATCTAACCTCGTTTGGTTTTAATCTCGTTTTTGGGTGTATTTTGAACCTTCAAAGTTCTTTCCGGTTTATACACAGAGACTTAATTTTCTTTGCTCTTTTGGGTTTAAGCCAGTTTGTAACAAGGTAACATAATAAAAAGTCTGATAAGCAACTCCTAAGTATTATGCCTAGTGTATAGTGTAGTTTTTTAAACATATAATAGTATTAATCAAGCAGTCTCTTAACACACAGAATCACAAAATATACCTTTTACTACATCCAGGAATGCTTCCCAGTTCTCCACTCCGGATGCATGCCATGGCTATATCCTGGGGCCCTATCAAATTCAAACGTGGTCGAGTGATCTCTCTATTCCTGTGTGCTGCTCACCAACCAAAGAGGACACAGGGAGAGAGGCTGCAGGCTAGGCAAAGCATGATGCAGCAAGTCCCATAACCTATCTGCGCAGAGCCAGAATCCTGAAGTATACCCAAATATGTCATCTGTACACAGCAAAAATACACAAGATAGTATTTAGCTGCGTTTTGCTAAATATATATACCTTACGTGGTTTCTTTAATAGCAAACCCCATCCAGAATATTTCAATTAATATGTAAATATGAGTAACTTACTTTTATTTCCAACCAAGGCCACAAGTGGCTGTGTTTCTGATTCTTCATTCACTTTTTTTACCACATTATACCAGTCTTCCAAATTTTCAAAACTCTGGCCATTGGTAATATCATAAACCAAGAGAATACCCTAAATAAAAAGACATTTTTAAAATGTTACAGATTGTAAAAGAATTTAACATGGTAATATTTGCATCAATCTAAATTATTATTATCATAAAATAGAGCATTAACAATAATGACACCATATCATTTGAGGGTCAGTTGAAGGAATTATAAATTTCTATAGTAAACACATGTTATTACAGCATGTCTCCTGCATTTCATGTGTTCCAAATTCACGTTAACTAAACTACAATGGCAGAAAAAAATGGCAACACAGTGAAGAGCACAATTGGTTATATCAGAAATATTACAAACTGCATATGCTTTATGATAAACCCAAAATAGCATTTCACACTAAAAGGAAGATAAAAATTACACTGGAGAAGGACTTTAATTTTAACTAATATTAGCTGCAGTTTCAATGTTCCCTTTTTCAGGAAAAAAAAAAAAAGGCAGTTCAATTTTACATTTCTGCACACTGTCTGTCATGTTTCTGCTGTCTTTCAGGGATAAAGGCCAGATTCCATCCCTTCAGTATTGTAGAAGATAAGTAAAAAGTATTGGTGAGCTTTAAACTTTCAAAAGAGAACCTAAAGACATGGTCAGAAGTCAAAAAGGAGTCCCATATATTTCAGAGGTTTTGGGCCAAGCTACAGGTGACAAATACTCAAAGCAGACAGTGATGATGATTGCTCCGCACTAATATCCAATATGATAAAGCAAAGCCTATTAACAGTCCAAATGTCATCCCTGTGCCTCCATAATTCTAAGATCAGCTCTCAGATCTCAATTATTGAGTCTTCTGCCCCTGCTTTCCACTACACCCTAATAAAGTCAGTATCTTGTAAATGAGGAATAAAGTCAGAACTGGCTTCAGTCACACTTGTTCTCATGGAGTTCACACCTGGCAAAAAAGACCTACATCTGCACACTGTTTCTCACATGAAATTTTCAAATATATTCTGAAAAAAAATATGATGCACACAAAAATAGCTAGTTCAATGACCTACTGTCTGTAGAAAAGATTTTTCAAGTTTTTTCAGGCATTTGTCTGGGCCTAGTTTTAACTGATAGTTTCATTCAAAAGGAGTGTCTCAGATCACAAAAAAGAGTGCACACTTATTTAATAATTTCACATATGACAACAAACTAGTACAGACTGCAAGACTATTTAAGGAGCGTTTAGACTTTACGATGACAAGCAGTGTAAAAATAGTAAGATGCAATTCAATAAATACCATGACTAGTTCAAGGGAAGCAATAATCAAGTGCACAATAGGAAGCATCTGGCTTTGTAGCAGGTTCCATATAATAGGATCAAGAAGTTATAGATCACAGCTGAATACGTCAAGCTAATTTTGCAAATACCACACTGGCATGAAACACTCCAGGTGAAATAATGCATCCATCTTTGGACACTTGAAGGTCAAAAAAAGGGTACATTAGAAGAAACCAGTAACAGTATCATAGGTTTAGAAACCATGACTGACATGAAAAAAAACGGAAAAAATAAAATTGCTTCAACAAACACAAGACTTGCAGCAGGCATGATGATGCTGGTACAAGTTTTAAGAGAAGATAACAGGAGTTCTCTTTGTATATGCTCTTATACACAGTTTGCAGAAGCCACTAAATTGGGAAGACCAGCCAATGGGCCCGAGTGCAGGGTTACCTACCACAAAGGGGTATGCAGACATGCTCAAAGAATGGGTGAACAGGAACCTTTCAACATTGAACAAGGATAACTGCAAAGCCCTGCAGCTAGGGAGGAATGAAAATACAGGCTGAGGGGAGCAATATATGACTGGCTGGGGAGCAACTGAAAATGACCTGCAGGTCTTGTCCGACAGCAGGCCAAATCCGAGCCAGCAACGTTCCCTGGCAGCAAGGACAGACAACGTGTTTCTGGGCTGCATTAGCAGAAGCACAGCCACCAGACCAGGGAACTTTTCTACTCAGCACTTGTTTGATCCTATCTAAAAGAATACATCCAGTCAGAACACATCTTTAGGCCCCTCAAAACATCAGAAAAGTGGAATAAGTTCAGCACAGGGCCACCAAGATGGTCAGAGGCTGGAGTACTTGTTTTATGAGGAAAAGATGAACAAACCCAAATTCTTCAGCATGGAGAGAAAGCAGCCCTGGGAGGACCGAAAAGCAGCCTTCCCATACCCGTGAGGAAGCTATGAAGGAGATGGAGCCAGGCTCTTCACAGTAGTGCATGGCAGGATAAAACTCAATGAGTATAAGCTGAAATAAGAGAAATTCAAATCATATCTAATGAAAAGCTTTTTCACCATGAGGAAAATAAAGCAGGTTGACCAAAGAGGTTCTCAGTCTCCATCCTTAGAGGTTTACAAGAAGGAACTCGATAAATCCTTGAGCAGTCTAGTTCCATCTCTCAGCTGACCCTACTTAGAGAGTGTTTTACTACTGACCTCCTAACATCGTTCCACCCTGAACTTTCTTAAGAATCTGTGATCAATACTGCATGTAGCGACAGGTTTAACTCAAAGCAAGAAGATTATAGCACGGATATATACTAAAAACAAGCAAACAAACAAAACAAAAAGACCCCTATGAAGACTGTAAGAATAGCAAAGCTCGGAAACACACCACCTATTACAGTCACCAACCTGGAAATTTCTGAAGGTTGCTGAAAGTCATTACACGTGAATAGCTTTGAAGGAGGGCAACAGATCCTATTGAGATCCCTCCAACTCCTACTTTCCTATGACAGTAATACCAACCTATCTCTTTTCTTCCAGTGTTATCAACTCCCTGGCAAACTTGAGTTTTTGTTCCTTATACTCATATAGTTGCTATTAATTTCTGAGGAACAGATTTCATCAGTTCTTTCAAGGAAATTAAGAATTATGACACCCCACTTTTCCCCTGCCATCCTTCCTTCTTTACCAATCAAATCTAATATTAAACATCCACTTCCCTTTTCCAACTTTGGTACAATTTATTCCTTAATATCTTGCATCTCTAAGTTAATCTCAGTTAATTTCTCCTGACTATTTTTATAACTACCCAAATGCCTGGGCATATATGTAACTGTCTTTCACAATCTAAGTTCTGCTCTAGGAAAGTCATACTTGTGTTATTAAACGCTCAGTGGAAAAGAAGAAACTCAATCTAAAGGATAGCTACGGTACAGGTTAAAAAAAAAGCCAGCCATAATGCTGAAAGTTGTAAATGAGAAAGAGCACACAGCAATGCTTCTTTCACCAGCTGCTGAGTTCTCTCACCAGCTTGCAGAAGAGCAGACTATCTAAACCATCTTCAGCACTAATCAGAGTTAGATGAAGAAAAAATAAGAAAGTGTGAGCATTTAAGGTTAGCCAATTCTTTCTAACTAATTCTTCATCAAAATTCTACTCTGCTTCATGTCCTCTAGACAACTGTAGCCTACCTACCCCTTTGGATGAAAGGGTATTCACAGTGGATTTACCATGGAAGAAATCATTTAACAAAGTTTGCAACTAAAGCTGACCTAACTTCCTTTTTGTACCTTTCTCTGTGATCTAAAACACTGCTTTAAAGCACATTCTTTCATTAACCATTTTTTTTAGTCTTGTCAATATCTGCCACACTTAAGAAACAAAGATGGCAGGTATAACATCATAGAGATGCAAAAAAAGGCAGCATGGCATCCAGGTCATAAAGAATACTTTCTGCTTAGATTTTCACCACAACAGCACTCTCTAAGCGACTTACTATGACACAGATAATTAATGAAGGACTAGTTGTAACTCCATGGCTAAAATTTATTTCACCATTTTTTTTTAAATAACAGAGAAATCCCATAATTGCTTTCAAAAAAATACATCATATTTTCCACAAACTTACAGTATATGGAGTACAGACCAAATAGCATAAAAGCTGTTGTTTCCCTATTACGTGTGAGGAATTAAGGAGGAAAATTAACACCGGCACTTTTACACAAAAGTAGTGTATTACCCTGCCATGAAAAAGGTTTGAAACACATGGTAGACAACATGCCAAGAGCAGCACACTGATTCTCTAGTCTCCAGCAACGTGGCAAATAGTCCCTGCTTGCATAATTGCACTCTAATAAGTGAGAGACAGTTTGCCTACGTTAGTGCATATGTGAGTGCTTTTTGTTTTGGAATTATGGAGCATTTTCAAAAATAGGTCACTGGAAACTGAGAATATCACAAAAATTATTTGATGCTCCCTGGAGAAGGGAGAGTCTTCAGCACGCCTATTAACAAGCCAATTTATGATGTAGCATATGCCAGATTTTAAAGATAATTTAAACTAGATATGTGGGTAGGGGCAGCAATTACAGGTAAGATATGGGAGTGGTTCTGAAAGATTTACCACACAAACAGCAGCAGTGTTATTTCAAAACTGAACTGCTAGTATGGAAATGTTGTAACCAGGCAATGTATTTGTACTGATAATCAACATTTAAGAGGTGTCAAGTTTATGTCAAGATTTGTCACAATAAAAGGAAGCCAGAGAAAACAATAATTAAAAACTTACGTTTTCTTCTTCATTTATCCTCAGCTACCCTCATCCTATGACTGACTTTTGCATCAAGGAACTAAATTAACTTTCAAATTTTCATTAATAGTATAAAATAAGTCAGGCCAAAATTCTAGAGTATTTTTTCTAGTCACAGAATATTAATTTAGTAAAGAGCAACTTAATTGTTGCAGAAATGTGCAGATGAAAACTTTTTTGCAAATGAAAGCAGCTTACAGTCCACATATACTTAACCACTGCTGTCTTTGCTGATACTGAGGACATAGTCACTCAGATAGATACATGTCATTAGGCTGCCATAATTGAATGATTTACTGTCTATCACTACAGTTGTGGCAATGGACTACGTAATTACTCTCAGCATCTCTCAATTCTGAGATAAATGTGGTACTTTTAAACAGCTTTCAGTCAGAGTCAATTATTAACACCTTTTATTTATAAAGAACAAAGAGCTCTTTTTTCCCCACAGCTTGCAGAGTTCTTCTGCCCCATGACTGAAATTCAGCTACCAAGATGGGATGCAGAAATTACATTGTTCTAAATAATCAACATCAGAGAAAAAATGGGCAGGGGGAAAGCAACTGCTTCAAGACAGCAAGTGAATTGCAATTTCTCCAACTGCAACCATGCAAGCAAATTACACAAGTTCTCATGTTCAAATCTGCCATTCTTATTTTTAAACATGGCACAAGAAATAGGGGATCTCAATCAAAATATGGCATCTTAACAATAACCTAACAGAAAGATCTATCCTAGAGAATTGATTCAGCTCTCATTAGAGAGAAGGAAACTTCCAGTGGCAAGTTTCTGCAGTCAAGTATAGATGGATGCTCCACTTACTCTTCTTGATATCCTGATCAAATTTCAACCAAGATCAGCTGAACTGTGGACCATAACCTTTTCAATTGCTGTAGATTCTCAAAACTTCCATCTCCAGCTGGCCATAGGATTTTAGAAGTAGGCCTACCATACACATAGATTTCTGAGCACAAAAACAAGAATTCAGCCACTCATGATTTCTGAATCTCACAATGATCGAATAGACAGAAATCTAAACAAGGCTATAGGCATCTGCAAATACTGAATTAAAGGCACAATGCATGCTACAAACAATTCCACCCATGTACCTTAAATCTGAATTATTTAGATTTGAAGAATACACAGATGAACACAATTTCTGCAACAGATCCAAATCAACTGCTTTATCTGCATCTGTAAGCTTGTGTACTTTATAAACAAGATGTTTAAAATCCCAGCTGAACCACATATGCTGACTAAGTGCTACACATCATAGCCACATACACTTTTTTTGTAGCAACCTTCACTCGAATTACTTCAATATTTTAAAGGCTGTCTTGCACCGGGGAACCCCAAACTGAATTTGGAGTCCTGAACACAGTACTTCAAATGTAGCCTCAAAATTGTCAGACAGCATGATATTCACTTTCCTTGATTTGACTACTTCGCTCTTACTAACACAGCTCAGTATTCAATTAGCTTGCACTGTTGCAAGGGTGCATTGCAAACTCACATTCAACTGGTTTTTACCCCAATAAAACACCCATCGAAGACCTTTTTCCTCCAAACCCATTTCACAGAATGACTGAGGCTGGAAGGGACCTCTAGAAGTCATTTGGTTCAATGCTCCTGTTCAAACAGTGTCCCCTGAAGCCAGCTGCCCAGGACCATGTCCAGATGGTTTCTGAGTATCTCTGAGGATGGAGACTCTACAACCTCTCTGGTCAACTTGTGCTAGCTCTCAGTCACCCTCACAGTAGAAAACGTGCTTCCCGGATGTTCAGAAGGAATCCCCTCTGTTTCAGTTTGTGCCCATTGCTCTGGTCCTGTCAATAGATAGAAAAAAGTCTGGCTCTCTCTTCCTTGCATCCTTCCTGCATGGATGTGATGATATACTGATATATTGATTAGCCTTCTATTCTCCAGGTTGAACAGTTACAGCTCTCTCAGCTTTTCCTCATAGGAGAGATGCTCCCGACCATTAGTCAACTTTGTGGCCCTTCACTGCACACTCTCCAGCTGATTCCCAGCTGCACAAGATTATTCTGTACCAGGTGCAGGACTTGGCATCTGTCGTCAGCTGAACCTCACAAGGTTTCTGCTGGTCCACTCCTTCAGCTTGTCATGGTCTCTCTCAGTAGCAGCCCCACCCTCCAGCACAGTGATCATTCCTCTCCTATTTGGTGCTATTCATAAACTTAAAAACAATGTTTTGTTCCATTGTTAAAAGAATTAGTAAAAGACACAATCCCAGTACCAACCCTTGAAAAATCACTCATAATCACGTACCAGTAAGACATTGAGCTATAGACCTTTAAATCCAGCTGTCCATTCAGATTTTCAGTCAAAACACCCATTCCACCTGTATCTCTACATATTGTAACAATATTATGGGAGATTATGCCAAAGGCCCTGCTGAAGTGACGATAAATGATATCCCCTGCTTGTTGGGGTGTCCTGGCAAACCTGCCAGCCCAGGGTTTGGGGGGACAGACCTGCGCCTGAGAGAACCCCCCCGGTTTATGGTATCTGTATACAAATAGGTATTGGTTCTCCCCAGTTCCCCTCGGGTGTATGATATCCCTATACAAATGTATATGATTTCTCCCTTCCCCCCCGCCGTGCCAGAGGTATGGGGTTAGCCCCGGGTTCTCTCCCTCCCCATTGGCTGTTGCTGTAAGCCCCGCCCCCCAGTCCCCGGGACTGGGAGAAGCGAGCTATTCCCCAGCCAGACTGCTGCGGGAGACGAACGAATAAACACCTTCAGGTCTCCCAGCGTCTCAGGTTCTTGCCTTCCTTTGCTTCTGGGGTCCCGAGGGTCCAAACCAAACCCCGTGGATGTGCTGCATGCCCTAGAGGGATCCAACGGACAGATAAAGGAGGACCACAGGTAGCATAGCCGGCTTTTAAAGTCTAGTCTGAAATTTGCCCTCCTGCGCCGCCCGGGGTCTCATCCCCGTGCCGGCCGTGGTAGGCAGAGAGACAAAGAGACACCTGCTCTCCTCTCCACAGAGCTAACCATCTAACCACACACAGCAATCAAGTTGGCTGTGTACAGTTTACCCTCGGCTACTCCATGCTATCTCTTCCCAATTACTTTCTTGCTGTTTTGTTGTCCATTCACAGGAAATTTTATCCATATTTTAAGGGATTTTCCTTTATAAATACTTCTACTTGTTCTACTTTGCCTTTCCTCTTCTTCTCCTAAAAAGCTACAGATGTTCAACATGAAATAAGCTTCTGCCTAGAAATAAGTTGAAAGCAGTGCCTTTCCAAACTATTCATGGCATTTCATGAATAGATGAAAATAAAGACAGTTTTATGTGTCCTTAACAGGCACTGTTACAAAGCTAATAGAAAAGTGTGTTAGAAGTCAGCTTTGATGATAAGAAGCCTCTTACAGACGCTGGCAATACACACCAACACTGGGAGAGAAAAATCACTAGTACATTAAAAAAAATTAACGTTACTATGAGGACTGGGGGACGATAAAGACAAAGAGATTGGACGTCAGGGTTTTTTGTTAATGTGTTCTGAATGACTGAAAAAAAAAAAATCAAACTTTAGTCTTATTGATATCAACTGTTTACCCACTTTGGGCACTGGCATTAACTTTTGACCTGATATTTTTAGTAAGAAACTCCTAAGTTTATCACCAAATTCAATACAGACAAAGCTAACAGCCTTTTATTTCCTTCATTAAATTTACTTTGGGCATATGGCAACAATCTGTGATTAATCAAATTCCCTCTGTCTTGGAAGCCACTTTCTCCTATTGCTTGGTAGATCTGTAACAGGTCAGCAAATCATTTCTTATTTAAAAAAAAAAAAAGCATATGTTATAAAACAGATGCAACAGCTAAAAACATTCAGACATTTTTTTTGAAAGTGACAAAATGTTACATTGACAAGTTTGTCTTCATCCAATTAACTAATAAATCCCAGTCTCTTTCACTAGCCATTCCTGTGGTATATAACATTATCTAATAGCACGTTATGCCTACTGTTCTCGTTACAAACTACAAATTAAGGAACAGAGTACCTTTTAGGATCACTCATGCTAAGAAGTCTGGCATATATAATACATCCTCCTAAATCTCAAAATTACTCAAGATACAGTTATAACACTTAGCTCTTAATCCTACCATCCACTTCAAGTTGCTTAGTTAACTGGAAGATAAAATTAATTTTCACTGGATAGAGTTCTGCAAAAATATTTAGCTACCTGGTTGTCTCCTTTTGTTTGCCCTCTTATAACCCCAGTCGCATGTATGAGTTTAATGCTGTAGGATTGCTCTTAATTTCCTCCTTCTACCTTTTCCCCCCCAGGAGGCAGCTGTTCTGAAAGCAACCACTCTATCTGCCATGTGGATATCCAAATAGCCTTTACTATTTACTATGATTGCTTTTCTTAACTCAAGACACAAAGCCTGGAAACAACCATCTGTTCTTGAGAGTTACTCAGTTCTATAAATGCACACTCTTGCTTTGCTTTTTATGTCAACTCTAAAAAATTAGCTACACCAAAATTAAATTAGTGTATTAATATCAATTAAGTTTAGATTGAACAGACATTTAACATTTTTGAGATTTATGAAACAACCACCTAAAAGCTATATACAATATATGTTGTATAATTTTAAGAACAAAGATACAATTAATTCTATATCATGGCTAGAGATACAATCATCAGCATTTATACTGTACCTGAGCTCCATAAATATATTTATCCAGCATTTTGCCTCCTATCGTTTGTCCCCCTACATCCCACACTTGAAGAGTAACATTCAAATTTCCTGGAAAAAAAAATTATACAGATATTGTGTAACCTGGAAAATTTAGATACAAATTTATTCAACAACAATAGCTTTTAACAAGTATACAAGAAATAGGAACTAAATATCAAACCAAAAATGATTGTATCATCTGGGAAAAAAGTCATTTGTGTCCAGCTATTAACATACAGTAAAACTATAGCTAGTTATTAGCATATCTAATATAAACAGAAAACAATTGGAATTGCATTAAGTATAACACTCCTGACTAGCAATTACATAACATATTCCACTGACAAAACATGTAAAACTTCTCAAAGAATGTTCTATAGCGTGGTACTTGGAACTGAAAGGTAGTACAATTATCCACATTATTTCATACTGTGTGTCCCTTCCTCAGCCCCTCTCCAAATCTTCCTTACAATCAAGAAGCGAGGAGAATCTTCACGGTAACTTCATTTTGGTAGTGATGCTACCAACAGTACTACCAACAGCAGTATACAGTTACAGAATTATATACTTGACAGAGCAAAAAAATAGAAATACTGACTCACATCTAAGTTGAGGATGCAAACTATGATTACTTCCTCCACTCACCACTTTAAAGCATGAAGCTAAATTGGACATGATTTACATAATTTCATCTTCAAAGAATCTACACCAAGAATAGACCTTCCTTTCTACTCTAAATTATTTTTAAGCTATGTAGAAACTTTTAACAGGTTTTTAAAAACAAAACTAACAAAAAAAATCACTGTAAATACAGAGTATTTAATATCCTACAAATCATACATATTCTGCAAGCCAACTCAGCAACTCACAGATCAAGAATACACACAGAAAGGTATGTCACCATACACATACAAATATATTAAAGTATGATTTCTCACATTTTGCATGATAAGAACTGCTTTCAGAACTGTACTGATTACCTGGGAGCACCAAACTCTAATAGATTAAGGACTGACAAAAATTCTTCTAATCCACATACAGCTCACATGACACTTACATGTTAATACCAATTCTACATACTCACAAATAATCACAACTGCCTATTAATTTTACTCCTAGATTTAAAAACATGCAACAAATTTCACATCACAACAACTGCAAATCAAGTGAAAATGAACACATTATTTTGGGTTGCTAAGAAAGACATTCTTAATTCAACCATTTTATATAGTTGACAATCTTATTTTATACCATGTGATCCATACAGGTGTAAATTTGTAACTAACATGCTCGCATTGGTTACACAAGGGAATGTGCTCCATGGAAATGTGAAAGCAACCAGTAAATTATAACTATATAACTGAATTTATGCTACTCGTGGCATTATTTTTATAATGCACCTTGCTTTAATCTGGTTAAAAGAGCAGACTTCCAAAACTACTACCTTGGTCTCAAAAATACAGAGATGAATGTGAAACAGTAGTACTAAGCTACACTGAGTTTTATGTAATACTAAGAGAATTTCATGGAGCTTAGAAAACACATCATAAACACTCCAGTTCAATAAAGGCAAATTTTTATAGTCAACAAAAAGCTTATTTGTTTTGATAGCAAATATACTATGTATTAATTAGTTAATTATTTTAAAAGCTTAGAACATAAATGAATGCAAACAATGCAGGAAAGTCTTCCATAAAGCACCTGGCATGGATAAACTAATGTACCCACAGTCTGAAAAGACTATACATCCTCAGTGGGTAGACAAGCCATGCAGGCTCAAAGGCTCACCATACTGCAGTATTCTACCCCTATGTATTCTACTGGAAAGTCACATGTCATTCATGTCAGCTACTTTCAAAAAAACCCCTTTATAAATACTATCACTTTTAAACTCAGTAATTTTGAGATGCCTAATTTTGTGTTCAAGTGCTCTAAAAAGTTTCAACTTGATTTTTCCTCCTAAGGAAATAAGTACGCACAGTATACTGGGCTTAGTATCTGGATAATTGCATGAAACAACCTGAGAAATTTTAGTCCAGTAAGTTAAATTAAATAGTCTAACTAGGACTGTCCAACTAAAATATCTCCTATTACAAATTATTTACTCTGCTTCATTAACAACAGAAAAAAGAAACTGGGGAAAAACAGATTGGTATGTTCATTTAAAGTGAACTCCTTCTTAATTAGGACCTCACTAACTATTAAATTCATGCTGACCATCTCCTGTGAAATATGCTTCACTTTCCCTTTTTTTCAATTAGGTTCTGTCATATTTGCTTTGTGCTCAGATTGATTTTGAGGGAGAAAGAAGGATGTTAGGATTATTCTGACAAAAAGAAAAACTGTAGGCAATTTACCTAGCAAGTATTTAATTAACAACTGTGATAGTAGCACATAAAGTTTTCTGCACAAAGTTTGAAATCTTTTATTTTTTCAATTTAACAGGAACATACAAACATACAACAAACAAAACAAAAAAAAAGCATAATAAGACAGTTCTTAGAAACAGTCTTAATACACCAATAAAAATAACTGAACAATCCCCTCAAAATAACACGTAATACACTGATAAGGAACAAGAAAACTCCAGCTCCTCTTTACTCTGTAGAAAATGCACACAAGTGCAAAGCTGAAATACACGAGGCAACACAGTGCAGGTGTGTAGATTGCTTCTGGTATGAACTGAAGCGACTCGGCCGCTGCAGCATTGATCCTGCAGGAGGACACTTGGTGCACTGGTTAACCTTATTTAAAGTGCTGCACAGTCAAGATGGAACTAAAAACACAAGTCTGACCACTTTTTACACCAATGACCTTCAAAAAAAATCCTTTTAACAGAAGAATCCTGTTTACTGAACTGCACCCATGACCTCCCAAAAAGTATACAACTATGGCTCTTAAGAGTCTCTATCAGCAGACTCTCTGACTAACAGATACACTATTTAAGCACCAAAACCTACACCATGGTTGCATCCAAGACTATACAAGATTCTGCATCAATAAATATAATGAAACTGATTTGCACTTTAAAAAAAGTATTTTGAACAAACTGCATGAAGTGAACTTTTCATGTTGAACACTAAAAGTCACGTAGTTCAAAATTTATCAAAGGATTTCTGATTTGTATTAAACGGTATTGTTTTACAATGTAAAATATTTACTATTTTCACTGCAAAACTGCATTAGTTACTAGAACACCTGAAGACGAATGCCACTTTTATCTTAAAAATTAAAAAATTTAAAAAACCAGAAAAACAGTACTTTATTTTATAAGTTGTAATGTATTTCAATGTGGCCTAATGTAAACTTCTGTGCAATTCTAGAAATCCATAATTTTAACTTCTGGAATCTTTGTTTACATTGAAGAAGAAAAAAATCAACTACTGAACCACAGTTATTCATCAATTCTCCTACTGAATAAGAGAAATTGAGTCTTTTTTTCCTACTGATACACACAATTTCTGTGCAGTGGTATGAATTAACCTTTGAAGTAAACACAGCAGCTCTGCAAACTCAGAACTAATCAAGAAATCACAAAAATCTACTTACTAATGTTTCCCATTCCAGTATTTAGAAATGTTACCTCCCTCCCTCTCACTCCCCACAACTAGTCCAGTTTACCTATAAAATAGAGAGCCATATATACCGAAACACATATATAGGCATAGGCAAAACCAGAATGACAACCTACAGAAAAATGTTTCTACCTGAATATGAATATAAATGCTAGTGTTTTGAGGAAAACAGATGTACAGACTTTTTGGTGCTATTTTTACCTGCATTCTGATTTTATTACCAAATAAACTATGAATGAATGAAATTCACACACAAAATAAACTATGAACAAAAATGAATGAAGCAATAGTTGATAATTTTCCAAATCTTCTACTCAACAAGAATATTTAGAATCCCAGTAATGTACTAATAGCTTCTGTATGCTTAACAGCTGGAAAAAAAACTTGCAAAATACAAGTTCTCAGCATGCACACTGAATGATTTGTGTACACATTCCACCTGCAAGTACTGCTGTTAAGTATTATGCACACTGGTATTTTTAGAGGCATGAGCAGGACAATAAAAAATTATTCTGTTGATTTTATGGAGAAATAAGCACTGGAATTTGGTACTTTATCACTCACCAGATACTAAAAAAGTACAGCAAAATGGCCAAACCATAATAAGTGAATACAGGAATAGTGTGAAAGGATTATTCTGTTTCACTTCAGAAAATATACAAACATAATCAAGAAATTATTTGCAATATAATTTTTTAAAAAAGTTAAACAACTGCATATATTTTCTAGTAACTTCAGGTTACAGATAAAATACTTAATTTCTGGGTTTGCTTCCCTCCCCACCCTTCACAAGGAGAAGGCAGAACTATAGAACCTGCATCAACTTTATCAAATCTCACCACAGCTTTTAATAATTACATATACTTTTTCTAACTTCTGATTTCTGAATCCAAAAGTAAATGTTTTTAATTATATACTTGCATAGTTAGAATATGAGCACACAAAAATCAGTGAAAAGACATATTTTAAACCCCAATTGTTCAGAGACAAACTTAACCAGCAATTATTCTTTTTTAATTATTTCTTTGCATTTTCCATGCAGTGTGCTGCAACTGGCATCTAAATAGTTTCTTTGCCGTCGTGAAGTGAAACATCTTGAATGCTCAAACTGCATTTTTATGAGTGCCAAGGGACCCTAAATTTTAGTGGTCTATTAAATACCAGCAATTTCATGCTGCCTTGGATAAAACAGCATTCACATATTAGAGCACTGTGAGTCCATAGCTGCATTATGCTTCTCTCACACAACTCAAATATGAGTTGTGTATTTCATTTAAATATATGCATATTTCTTTAAAAATACATACATTTTTTCAATTAATATGCTTAAAGTTCCATCTCATTGTTGTGTGTTACACGAACCACGTGGAAAGTGAGTGCACTCAAGCAGGGATAATAAAATTCATGAATATAGATAGCATTCCTCTTATTTGAATTCAGTGTTTTACTTAGAGACGTAAGTTGCAAATGCATAACTCTGTCACCTGGCAAAAATGTATGAACAAAATATTGTCTGAACAACCTAATTTACTTTGCCATAAAAATCACTGCACTAACCATTTAGTACACATTACTCTGCTTAATCTGTTTCTGCAAGTCTTGCTGCCACCCAACCTTTCAGTGTTAGTTTTCATTCTCTTACCTGGCAGTAATATCCTTTTCAAGAAGAAGTCCAGTCCTATGGTTTGTTTGTACTGTTTTCCAAATGTTTCTTGAGCAAAACGTGTAGCTAAGGATGTCTAAAACAGAACAGTATCAAATTGTCATTTTAAACAGCAATAAACTTTATGTTAACCCAGAAGTATGAAATACAGTTAAGCGCTTTTTAAATCAATGAATGCTAACAGTGTTCATGGATTTGGATTGACAAGCACTCCAGTCAGTTTCAACATAATAACAGGAGGTGGCAAAGGCTACTAATATATGCAAAAAGAAGCAAGGTGCATATTTGCTTTGATTTCAAAAATACTGTAACAGTCCTATTACAAAATATTACACAGATTTTAATAAGGTATCATTAGTATGCAAACTGACACAAATCTAAGTGACACTATCGGTACCTGAAGATCTTAGTATTTTTAAAAAGCATTCATTTCCAAAACAAGGGTCCTCCCCTGGTAAAGAACACCATGATCCCAGATCTCTTTCTGGAAGGGAATAGAGATCTGCACAGTGCAGAATCCCACAGGGGGCTCCTAAATGTGGCAAGATTTCTGCCTCTGTACATCAGTTTCAGGATCAGGGATTACAGGAACTCTAAGATGGGAAGAGTACTTTCTTGCACACAGAAAAAAAAGCTAAACTCATATAAGAATGCACATTTAAAGAATCATTCCTTTCAGCAGAACTTTGAAAACTTATTTCTTCAATTGGTATTTTGTGGATTTATGAAAGCAAACCAATACACTGTTGACATAACAATAAGTTTTTACTATATACTGCCAAAAGGATACACAGCTAACCTAGATTAACTACTGAAGCAAGGCATTCATATTCTGTCAGTAACAATTTTGTAGCAATTTAAGGTCTCCATTCAAGGCAAAAATTAAAAAAAAAAAGGGGGGCTGGAGGTAGAAAAGAAAAGAACAAAATAAAGCCCACAAAACAGAAAAGGAGAAAATAGTGGTACAATCATAAATAATACAGAAATTTGTATTGTGAAAAACATTAATACTAAATATTAAAAATTATAAAATACAACCTACATCAAAATAGTGTACACTCAAAAATCTCTTGCTGACATGACATTTGTAAATATAAATACAAATTAACTACAGAAAAAAATAATCTAAATATTTATTTACCTATATAGAGAAGGAAAAATACTAAGAGGCTCACAAAACCCTTACACTGTCTGAGAAAACTCAAAATGGGCCAGAAGGGCTTTTTTCTTGCCAGTTTTCCGTTCATCAAGACCTGAAGAGATGAGTTACACCAATTGTTATCAGAAATTGCTGTTAAGAGCACATTAAGTCAAAAATGCAAGAGCAAAATAATGCCAATAGTTCGGAAATATGAGAATAGGCAAGGTCTATGAACAGAAGGTTATAACAAAGATCTAAATTAGGCTAAGGATGTCAAATGTACAAACTTGTTTTTGCATTAAAACATGATCACCAGAGCTCCAGCATTAAAGCTCTAGTATGAATAGGCAAACATTTATTCAACTATTAAATTTCCTTTTGAGTAAATAAAAACAAGATTTACTGTTTTCATGTTTCTATATCATACTTATATTCCTATCACTGCCATATATATAAAATGAATTATATGACATCAGAAGATATGTTTAGGAAACAATCCAATAAGTCAGTTATAGCCTATGGCAACATTTTCACTTACTTCACTGAACTCAAGCCCCAAGAGGATTAAAAATAAATAAACAAATGCAGAAAAAGCAAGTAAACTAGAAATAGCATGAGTATGCTTAATGTATTTATATCACTGTGGAAAGGGGGAAGACCACAGAGGATGAATCGTGAGAAGATTCTTCTGCCTTCAGCTATGTGACAGTAATACTAACAACACACACAAAATAAAATTCAATACAGATTCAGACTGCAGTCTTGAAAGAGTCAGTAGAACTGATTCATTTAATCCCAACAGTTAGCATGTCAAGATTAAAAAGACATTATCTTTAATCTGCCATGACCTTAAAGATGTAGATGAGAATAAGACGGCTGCAGGAATACACCATTCAGTCTTCTTGAAATGTACCTTTTTGGAAAAGTAGCTAGGGCCTAGAGTACAGATTCAAGTATCATCTGACTATATAATCTTATTCTATATTCTTCAATACACTAATTTATATCCTCATTAAATAAGTAACCACTCCCTTCTTGTTTTAAAGGCTCAGTAAATATTAGTTTATCATTCCGTGACATTCAATATTCCCTGAGGACTTCTACGGGTGTTAGTAAAAATAAATGACACACATTCAATTAATGGCCAACCTATAAGAGCAGCAAGTAATCAACAGCAAGGCAAAGTCCTCTTGAACAGTTTTTCTCTACTGTGCTCTTGGATGCAAAGGAATTTATAGCACAAAATCATTGACTAACTCCTTTTTAAATTTTTTCCTAATAAATGTTAGAGCTCAAGGAAGGTGTTGGATTACCAGTCTAGGGTCCTCTATTTATTCACAAAACAAGCATTTATCCACAAAATGCTAAGAGCAAAAGTCCAAACTTCTTTACAACAATAAACAAAGAAGTTATGTCAATGCATATTCAAGTACCTTTACAATGCAAATACTCCCTTCAAATCCCAGAAGTGTTCGCTGCTGTGCTTGCCATAAAAGATTTTGCTCAACAGTTTTACCTGAGAGGATATGTTGAATACAATCTATATAAGAATTAATGGAAGTTAAATAATGGTTCAGTAGAACTGTAGTTGTAAAAATAACTAAGTAATCAGTGACTGTTTTTTAGAAAGGTTGCGTTCCATACAATTCTACCCCTTAATGTTGGGGTCAGAGAACAGTACGATAGCACGAAGGCCTTGTTCCTTTGCCCCTCTACCAAGACAACCAGGCCACCAGCTTGCAGGGCAGAATTTCCAGCTAAAATTCCATCCGTTTGGAAGGTTCACACACTTGCCTTAAATACTTCAAAGTGAAGGTCGACATCCTATTCTAAATATCAAAACACTATTGAACGTTGGTGTTAAAAACACCCTCCTTTCAGACAAGAAAACGTCTTTGGGTGCTAACATACAGCAACCAAGAGAGCAGTAAAAAAAAAAAAAAAATACAGTCTTCTAAGTGCAAATTACAATAGGATTTGGGAAGGTGTTTTTGAAAGAAGCAAAGATGGGATTTAACCTTACATGAAAGGCATGACCGTTTCTCGCTTCTGTTTTTCAATGTCAGTAATTCAGTATAAACTGCTGACATGCTGTTCCTAAAGGCCTACATAAGGAGTAAATAGGAAAAAAACCAAACTATATCTATGAAATAAACTGAAAAATCAATAAATTGAAGTAAATTGAAAGTCAAACAGAACAAGCAATGACAGCCATCTCTGAACATGTCTACTCACCAGGGCAATCAGAAACCTGTAGGGAAAACCCCACCAATGACAACTCTTCGAGTAAAGTCCTACACAATACAGTTTTGAGGAAGCAGTGCCAAAGTGTAGTATCATAGTTGGAAGAAAGAAAACTAAACCCAAAATTCAATTAGATGTAAGCACATAGTTCTGAAGCCATGAATTTCCATTCATGTACAAACTTTGGCCACTAATTGAAAATCCACTTTCCAAAAAACCACATGTATCTATCCCTTCCCTCACTCCCTTCTAGAACATCAATGCCATTATCCAAGCACAGCTACACCCATCCCTCAGTTATGTCCCATCCTACTGGCAAGAATTTTAGGACAAAATAAAAGCAAACACTAGGCTAAATAATGAAATGCTTTAACTGCCATAAAAACACATAGCTGTCCAAGCTGATGTCCTTCCATGCCACTCCTAACTACTGATGCAACTTTATTCACTGAAAAAGAGAAAATTATCATAACTTCTTAACATTTGACATAGATCTATTTGATGCAGCTGGGCCAATCTGCACAGCACACTTCATTCAATTTTCCATTTGCAAGACTCAACAGTGACAACAATATTTTTGTCACCATCGATGAAGTTTTTGAGCCTGAGTGTAACAAGACAATTCAGAATTGCCACAATGCTTAAAAAAAACGTATTTTTTTCAATCCACACTAGTAATGCTGGTTTATTTTAATGGAAAATCATTTTGGCCCAGGAAGAGTGGGTTGATTTAAAAATTAGACACATAAGGCTGCTGTGTCTACACATGTCCTTCCTATACACAAAATCAAAGAGTCAGCTGCTATTAATAATTGCTGTTTATTTTCATCTCACATTGTCCCCACTTCTGATTGCTTTTTAGATTGTTTTCTTAGTTTGTCTAGTTCATTAAAATCATTCTCTATTATCTTCTGACTAACCAGTCTTGCTTGCCTCAATTTTTCTTTTTCACAGTTCACCATTACCTTACCATCTCTATTTTATTGTAAGAGTTTTCCAGATTCTACTCTGTCTCCCCTCTCTTATGCTTTCTTCCATTTTTACTCTTCTCTACTCGAGTTTGCTGTGGCAGTGCTTACTGCTACCCTTAAAACTCTAAGTCTCCAATTATCCATTCAATCACCTCAAAACAAATGAATAGAAGCACAGCATCCCCTCCCTTGTATCACAGATAGAGCAATTCCTAGCTAGTGTAAGTACAAACGTTACCCTTAGCCTGAACTGACGCTGATTTGTTTTTAAGCTGCTACCAATCTTTGCACAGAACCCGAGTCACATTGCTTCTAAGCAACGGATGAGGAAAACAGAAAGCAAGTTTCCACCTGACCCACAACAACATTTTTTTTCAAAGAGGGGGCAAAAGACAGAAGTCAAATGTGAACACCTCATACTAAACACAAGATACAGTATTTCAGATATATCCCATCATTTTCTACACTCCTCCTGTCTCATGAACCCAGAGTGACAGAGGAAGAGAAAAACTAACACCTTGCACAGTAAAAGAGATGTTAAGTACGTATGCGTGTAAAGACCAGCTGTGAACCAGATGTGAGAGCCAGGCAATTTAGAGTTGAAAACACATAGACATACACATGTTTTAACAAGTAAGCAGAACGAGCAGCCAACAAAAGAGAGGAACCTCAACAATTTAGTCTTCTGAGGTGCTTGAAATAGCACTAGGTACATTTTATCGTCCCATTCCATGACCCAATTGCTTCTCTGTTTTTACAAGACCTTACAATAAATCTGTTATGTTGTGTGCACTGCCAGGGCATTGGGATGGCAGGAAGGAGCCTCTATTACAGCATCATCTAGGAGGGACGGGAGGAAAAGCAGCCCACCAGAGTATTGCTGCTGTTCATGCCCAATAACCTGCCCTGGAAGCATGACATTCCTAGAGTCAGCAGGAGATGCAGTGAGTGGCAGCTCCTGTGAGAGAGGTAGGAACCATCAGGAATATACATCAAAACTCAAGAACACTTGAAAATCCACGTTTGGCGAGAGGGCTTGCCACAAGCTGCTCAGCAGCAGTAGTGAAAGGACTCTTCAGTTTTAATGGAAAACTCCTGGGAAATGCTACCAGTGAAGCAGCACTTCAGCTGTCAATCCTGTGCATTTATTATGCTCTCATCACACAGCTGGTTGGAATTGTCCATCTACTGACTCAGATGAACACAATACCATTTCAGACTGGGTTCAGAATCGCTGGAAACACAAAAAATGTTTTGTTTCTTTATAGAGCTCTGAATAAGAAAGTGAGCAAAACCACATGTACTCTCACTAAGAGCTTATTCCTATTAATTTAAGGCAGGTCATTTAAACCAACTCTAAGAACATTTCCACTTTTCATATGAACTGTGAGGCAGGCAGAATTTCTTCTCCCCATAATTTCAGAAATTAACAACAAAGGAAAAAACTGTATACTTCAAGCACACAATAAATTTACTATTTTCAGGTGTATTTCACAAAATTATTCGGGCTACATATGACAATAAATATGTTCAAGCGCATAGCTAAGATCAGTGACTACTTTAACGGTTAAGACAGTAGCCTCTCTTTTGCCTTCTTTGGTCTCTCCTTGTCAAAGTTTCTCTTTTACAAAGAGAAATTTGTTGAATTATTGTTTGATTGTTTTGATTATTGTCTGATTATTGTTGATAAATAAACTTTTATAAAGAGGATTTCATTATAGTGATTATAGATAGGGGAAAAAAATCCAAAATCATAAAAGTTACAAACAAAAACTAAATGGACCCAGCAGTGCCTTTCCAAACGCTGGAATAGTAACTCCACTAGATGCAAACTGTTCTGTTCAGCTCGGGAGGTTGGTAGCTCTGTATCCGAAACGAAGGGCACCTGCAGACCCAGCTAAGAGACCTTCCCTGCTCGTCCTTTCGAGGGGAGCCGCGAATCCACGTGCTCCGCCCAGGCCCCAGCCCTCCACGCCCGGGGCACTGCAACCACCGAGAACGACTTTGGGCTATTCCAGCGACTCCAGCCAAGCAACTCCTGCCTCCAGCGCGCGATCAGCAGCGCACAGGGATCAGTGGAAACTCCGTCAGCACCACAGGAATTACGTTATTCGCCGCTCCTTTTCTTACGGCTCAAGAAAATTGGATTACAGTCGTGTACGTCTGTTTGTTGACGATGCCTCCTCGGGTGCGGAAGCCCCGTCACAGGGTTTGGCTGCCGGGCACGGCGCG
This sequence comes from Struthidea cinerea, assembly GCA_013397865.1. Lineage (NCBI taxonomy): Eukaryota > Metazoa > Chordata > Aves > Passeriformes > Corcoracidae > Struthidea > Struthidea cinerea. Next base: position 1,003,330 of record VZTI01004282.1, read on the forward strand.
GACACCGGCGGGAAGCCCGCGTCTCCCGCGCAGGGCCTGGAGCCTAGCAGAAGCAGCCAGCCGGGTATCGCGACAGCGGCTGCGCGACAGACTGGAAGCCGCCGCGGGCTGCTCCTTCCTCAGCAGCAGCCAGGGGCAGCGTGAAGGGGAAGGCCGGGAAGGGGTTCGGGGCACCGCGGCGAGGGAGAGGAGCTGCCGGCAGGGCAGGCACTGACCTTGCCAGTGGTGCCGTCCCCCAGCACCACCAGCTTGAGCTGGCGGTCTGGACTCTCCTCCTCCTCCGAGTCTGACATGATCTCTACGGCCCCGGCGAGGAATTAGAGGCTGAGAGCAGATGGGAGGAGCCGGGTGCAGGAGCGAGGACGGGACAGGGGGAAGACCGAGCACCGCGCTCACGAAGCCGGGAGCGACGGAAGAACCAGCGCCGCCATCTTCAGCGCGCCCGCCGTCGCTATGGCCCACGCGGGGCGAAACCAACGACAGCGCTGAGGGAAGGGGGGGAAAGCGGTAGATTGCGGGCGGAAGCTACAGCGACAAGTCCAGCAGCTGCTTCGGGACACACCCACTTCTGCCCCCTCAGGGTCAGGAGATGGTTCAGCCCGGCTCGCGGCCGCACGCCGCGGTGCCTTGGGCTCCGCAGTGACGCCAGGCGCGGTAACCGAGCAACGGGGGGCGGGGAGAGGGCGGGGCTGCGGCCCGGCCGCCCCCGCTGGAGGGGCGGGGCAGCCCCGTGTGGGGCTGCCCGGGGAGGCAGCTGGGTGCTGCTGTGGCCGCTGCGTGTGGCAACTGAATAAATAGTTATGGCAACCGAATCACAGAGACAATGGTTTGTGTTGAGTGGGACCTTAAAGATCATCTCGTTCCAAACTCCCTACCATGGGCAGGGACTCCTTCTGCTCTCCCAGGTTGCTCAAAGCCCCATCCACCCTTGCCTAGAATACTGCCAAGGATGGGGCAGCCACAGCTTCTCTGGGCAGCCTGTGCCAGTGCCTCACCACGCTCACAGTGAAGAATTGCTTCTTGATATCGAATCTAACCCTGCCCTCTTTCAGTTTAAAGCCATTCACCCTTGTTCTGTCTCTACATGCACTTGTATGAAGTCCCTTTCTGGCTGCCATACCCCCTTTAGGTACTGAAAGGCCACAGTAAGGTCACTCTGGAGCCTTCTTTTCTGCAGACTGAACAATCCTAGTTCTAGGGACTCCACCACTTTCTTACACAATCTCAGAACTTTTCTATCCATATAGGCAATCAGTAAGAAAATTTGTCGAGGTAGCCCTAGCTGAATTTTAGACTGTTACTTTATCACACACCACGGCCAGGGAGAACAGGCTATAGTCTCCTCTTTTGCATCAGCCTTCCTCGTGTTTGAAAACTGCCAGTGTCCCTTCAGCCTGTCATCTTTCCCATAGACTAAACAACTCCTCTTCAGTCAGTCTTTCCCTGGGTTGTCTTTTCTAGACTTCTGATTATTCTTGTTGCTTTCCTTTGGCCCCTCTCCACTTTCTTGCAGTACTGTGCCAAAAACTGGATACAGTACTTCTGTTGAGGCCCTGGGAATACTGAGTAGAGTGGAAGTATTACTTCATGTGTCTTACATACGAGAGTCCTGTTTATATATCCCAGTATGATGTTTGTTTTCTTGACGGTATGACATTGCTGACTCATACCAATCTTGATTTACTAAAAAATCCCCTGAATCCTCTCCTGTTATTGGCATTTCATACATGTTGAAGTTTTATTTCTCTTTAACTGTAGTGCTTTCTGCTTTTCCCCATTGAATTGAATCCTGTCTTTCAGGCTACTTCAATCATTTGTCAATATAATTTTATTTATAATGTTGTCCTCCAAAATGCATACCAGCCATCCCAACCTGGTTATATCTGGAACTCTGAGATCCATACTCTCTATTCAAAAGTCATTAATAATTATATCCAATAGTACCAAGTCTCTGCAAGCCTCTATTTGACATATTTTTCCAGTATGAGTGACAACAATTTGGGCATCATTTATATGACAATTTGAACAGAGGCAGCTAGAACTCTTTAAAATATAGATGTATTTTACTGGATTCAATAACAAGCTAAGAATTTTTAGAACAACTTTGTATAATGCCTGCATAGAGATCAAACCTGTTTCAGTCTCTTTCTGGTTTTCTTTATGAAATGTATGTCTGAAATTGCCGATATTATGAGTACACTGTTTTACTCAGTCCTCAGCAGGATTAAAAAGGTTCCTTATAAATAATGTATTCATGTGTTTGCACAATTGAGGCTAAATGCTTTCCCGATGACATTCTGAGGGGAAAAAAAAGGGGGGGGGGAACGGGTGTTACACCGTAAAGTACTTTAAATTCTAATGGAAAACAAGACACACACCTTTGTCACTCCATACTTTGAATGAAATTGAACGTGTCAGTCATTAACTGTTTTCCACTTTGGATCATCTTTTAGCCTAATTGTACTGCAAGTTCTCTTAACTTGGAACTTCAGCAAGATCAGCATCTGGGCTCAGCTGAAGAGCATTGCTTGGAAGGAAGAGCAATAGGGACAAACATGGAATTTTCCTTAATGATTTCTGACATACTGAATAGTTGTACAATTGGCATTAGATGTTTAAAAGCTTTCCTTCTCACTCCAGGGCAGGCCCTAATTGATAAACCACTGTTGGTGGAACTGCTCATATTTCTGAAATTCTGCCTCAACCACATTAAGAAAAAAAAAAAAAATAATTTAAAGCTTTCTGATGCTTTTGAGGAGGAGCAGGTTCTACTTAACCCGCAATATGAGAAGCTGCATGTGCAAAAGCAGGATGATGAGAGAGCAAGGTGCTCCAGGTTTCCAGACTATGTGTATTTTTATTTGAAATACCACAAAGAAGTGTGTGTGTTCTAGTACACATCCCAACATTTAATTTACTTCTTAAATGCTATTAATTTTTCCTTCTCAAATCACCCAAGCTTATTAAAAGTTAGCATCATCATCTAAATGAACATGCAGTATAGAAATAGCTGTTTCATCTTCATGGGCTTAGATTTGTCTTGAGCCTGTTTTTATGGTCTATTTAAATAAACACTTAGATACTAAAGCATAATTTTGGAAATACAATGAATACTTTGTATGGATAAACATGCATGCTTGCTGTTGACTACCAAGAAAAATGAAGGGAAACTACCCCAGGAGATAGTAATGCAAATGGACAACTCAGCCCCCCCAAACCTCCTTGCTTAAGTCTATGAATGACAGGGATGTACTAAAGTCCTTTTTTATTATATAAAAGATCAGTGTACAAGAAAAAAGCTGCCTGGTAGAGTTAATGCTTTAGCAATAATACTACCAAAGGGTGTTTTTTACCACTTAACTTTACTAGCATAGCAGGGCAAACAATCTGACTGCAAATCTTTGCACATCTTGCTTGCGATGTTCAGCAAGCGCACTAACAGTGTGGTGTGGTAATTTTGCATAGAGTGATATAAATTTTTGCTACCAACAATTCCCCTCTGGGAGGCCTTCAAATTGAACTAGTTTTGTCATTGCCTTCTTTACTAAATATGGATAGCATTTTACACATGAAAGGAAGCTAGTCTTGAACCGTTTGATACTTCACAGTTAAAGGAAATATATGAAGTGTGTAGAAAAACACTGGAATTAATAAACAGAACACTGCAGTAAAAAAAAAAAATCATTGATGTCAGTGTACAAATAATTTGAAATTTATGCATTTTTAAAATACTAAGAAAAAAATCCTAGAGCAGTTACTTTGAATAGAGTTTTCACTGAAAAGTGCCTGGGTCACCCAGTGACACACAAATATATATTCTTAAATAAATATGTATTGTTTATTTGATATTCTGTCTGTATTTTGATATTTGCTCTTTTGGGTTTTTTATTATACTTTCTATATACTTTATATTATTTCTTTATTATGAAAATTCACTGCTAATCCACTGGTAATTGAGAATATTATGAATAATAACTGAGATGACAACAATTTTAAAATTCCCATATTTCATTAAGGCTACAAACAAGAAAGTAATTGCATCCTCTTTTTCTGTCACGTTTTGACCTATTACTTTACTTAACCATTTTCTACTGAGTTAAATCAACTTCTTAATATGTGAAACAAATGGTATAGATAGTTTTCTGTACCTGTATTTCAAAAAAAGTGAGGGAAGAGCTACATGACTTCATTTCAATTCCCTTCATTTCAAGAGTTCTTGATCAGTGGAGCTGTAGGCATTTGAAAACACCTCTGAGGAGTCCATGGAAGGTTGCTGAGAAAAGTAAACCCAGAAGGCTTAGATTTAACCTACACAGACTTTCACTTGAGGACTTTGAAGAGTCTGTAAGATCAGTTGTTGCTGCTGCTCTATGCCATTACTATATCTTCCACGTTTATCAGCTGGGCAGTGAGTTTAATAAATGTTTTTACTTAGTTTGGTTCTTCAGGGTATCAGTGAAGTTGTTTCAGTTCAGTTTTAGTTGCAAAGGCTCGACTATTTAAAGGCTTGGTAACTGTCCCTAAGTGGAGTCACTGCAACTGCTGAATGAGTTTTGGGGAGACAGAAGTAATAGAGTGTGACAGGAGGGGCCAGAGATATTTTGGAGAGGAGACAGGCAGTGGTGGAGAAGTCAGAGCTTTCACATAGGTGAGGAAGGAGGGCTGGAAGGGGAAATCTCTGGGGATTTCTGAGGATCAGAGACAAGTGTGGGAGTTTTTAGTATTCACTCTTCTCAGTCCACATCTTCTGTGCAACATCTTCCTCCATCTCAGGAGACATAGCAAGGTACTCAGCTCACTCCTCATCTGGGTCAAAAGGAACTTTCCTTCCTGGCACCTGTGAATTTTTGTGCTGCTCTTGGATGTCACTAGTTCCCTCCTTCACATTTTCCCCAACAAACCCTTGGTTACATTTTTTCAGTGCAAGCCATTGTTTTTCATTTCTGTTCATGTTTTAGCTGGCAGTCAGAAATACTCTTTTTCCTGCTGTCATTTTGTTCCAGTTTAATTAGAAAACCATTTTTGGTAATTAGTTTCAGTTTGAAGAAGAAATAGCACAGTTCCAGTTTTGGTTCCTTTGCCCCCCTGATCTAAACTGACTAAGCAATTGTGGCGTACACAGTCAACCGTGTTTGCAAATGCAAACTGTACAAATGCAAACTAGAACTCTGTGAATGTGGGAGGGGTTTTTTTAGAACGTTCTATAAGGTTGCATTCCCTTCATGCAAGTATCTACAAAAGCACCAAAAATTATTACCTACATAGGAAATAGATGTATGCTTCTCCCAAGCTCTGAGAAAAAGAATGAATCAAGCTGAATGAGGTGGAATCTGCGCTGAGAGTAAAAGGAATAGCATGTGTGAGAGCCTTCAACCTTTTTCCCATCCTCTTCAGGAATGCAGGGTCATTTGCTACCGAGTGGTCTGTGCTGTCCTTACAGCGCTTGATGGAAACAACACATTTCTCAGAGCGATTGACATGAACTGTGTCCTCTGTTACCAATACAAGACTTTCTTTTAACTTTTGTTCTGCTTTTTCTTCCCATGCTCACACAATGCTCATTCTCTTTTGAGTTTCATGCATACCAATTTTTCTATTTCAAGTCTCTGTAGCTGGGATCTGTAGATGCTCCTCTTCTTTAAGGTGGAAATTGACATTACATTTGTTTGAATGAGGAAAGCATCCTTGAAAAGAAAAACAAAATTGTCACCACAGAAGTGGAGTGTGCATTTTAAAAGAAAATATATTTACTTCCATTATAATGTTGATTTTGCCACCCATCTCTGGAGCAGAGTAGAAAGCAGCTGTTGGTTTTAATTGCATTACAGATTTGCAAATAAAACCCAAACTGTTTCTTCTTCAGCAGTATCATCTCTAATGTCTTTACCAGACAGTGTTTTCTTCTGCACTGCCTGATGACTGTGCCTTGAGTGAAACTCTGATTAATGTGGCTGACTAGATGGACAACTGAGTGGAAATGGTAAATAATGACTTGTTTTTATACAGTTCCTACTCAACTTGGAAAGCCTTGCTTTTGGAAGGGCATTCTTCCATCTTGCTTCCTGCTAACCTAAGGTCACTTAAGGAGTAACTGTTTTAAATGCTGTTGATTACAGTGATGTAAATGTCTGTGGCCCAGACACTGCAGTGAACAAGACTTTCCACACAGGAATATGGTTAAGCTGAAGGCCGCAACTTTTATGAACTACATTGCCTAATAAAACAGGGAAGAACCACTAGCCAGCTGTTCCCCACAAACTACCCAGTAAAACAGGACCAGTGAGGTTCACCAAGCATGAGACAGTGGAGGCCAAGCTAAATGTTTAAGAGAAAGCTGACCGCATCCTCCCTCTGGCAAAAGTGACCAAGGTATGTGGTCCCACTGAAACTATCTCCTCCTACATTGTCTGTGCTTGGGAGGGGGGAGAAAAGAAATGTCACCAGTAACTTTTTAATTTGTGTAAGGCGCTACCTTTTTTCCTGTATTGTGGAAAGAGAAATAGCTCACTGACACCTGGCTAGTATTTAAGACATGAGCAGTAATTCTAGCCACAGCTAACACAAAAAACCCACATTGGAAACCTACTCTCCAGTTGTGTGAATGGACAAACAAGTTCTCTTGTCTTTCCACTAGCTGAATTTACTAATAAGGCCACACCACATTTTCAGTGTGGTAAACACTTTTTCTCACTAAAGCACACTGTCCAACTCAGAGTATAAAGGCCAACAACAGCCAGGCTAACAACAACAGTTACAGAAAGACAAGGGGTCTTCAGAATAAGAATTAATTTATAAAGGAAGTGCATCTAACTTCTACTGAGACAGTCATGCAAATTTGGAATTTCCCACATGAACACAGAGGATCACTGGGAACTCCTGTTTCTCGTCTCCAAACTTCAATGCTTGTTGGAATAATGGAGAAACTGTCTTTCTCAGAGTCTTGACCTGTTACCAGTTCAAAAAAAAAGCCTTTTTTTTTTTTCCCTTTTATAACAACATGGAAAATCTAAAATTGTTTTCTAGCATGTACTGCATGTTTGGAAAGACCCACCTAAATCACTGGTGTCCCCTTGTTGAATTCCTGAAGGAAACCATCGAGTTCCATCACAAAAGCAGGCAAGCCATTTGCCCTCACCACTCTTCCTGGAAGTTTGTTCTAGAGCCTGGTGGTTTATTTCTATGTTGTGTGTTTACTCTTACAGTTTTTTCCCCAATCCTGCTGATGGTGGAGTGTGCAAGAAGCTGCCTGGGGCTTGGTTGCCAGCTGGGATGAAACCACAACACCCCACCTGACAGAGAAGCTCCCACCCAGTCACTTGCTCATTTTCCCTCAGCAGGAGCAAGGAGAGAATCAGAAGGACAAAATCAAGAGGCAAAGGTTGAGATAATGACAGTTTAATAAGTGAAACAAAGCTACACACACAAGCAAATTAATTTTTTTTAAAGGGAATTAATTTTCTACTTCCCATCAGCAGGCAGATGTTTAGATGCTTCCTGGAAGGCAGAGCCTCAGCATGCCTATTTGGGAAGACAAGTGCAATAATCTCAAATGTCTGCTTTCCTTCTCCTTTTCCCCAGCTTTTTTTACTGTACACAACAATTGCATTTGCTTTTTTTTCCCACCGAAATCACATTTCCAGTAGATCTAATACCCATCTCATTCTCCTCTTAAACTGTTGGCTATTAAGTCTCATTTTCCCCTGATGATTTAGTTGCTAGTTTCCAAGTGTATGACTTTGCACTCTATACGGCTGAATCTTACCCCCCATCAAGGGTTTCAGGCCACAGTTATCCAGTTCTCGTGGCCCAGTATCTTGAGCCTCTGCTATAGCTTCTCAAAATCCTCTTACCAGTTAATCAGCTTGATTGTGCTTTTTGTGGGCAGCTCATTAAGAAATGTATTACACAATGTTGCACCTGAAACTTATTGCTCAGGTAGCCCACCCCCTACAACCTGATACTTCTTTCAGTAACATCCATCATAATTTTCTCTTTATCTAATTCTCCCATCTTCACCTTATCTGCTTATTTCCACTTTTCTGCCTTAATGTGTAGCTACTCTCTGTGAAAATCCACGTAGATTTTATCTACCTGTGGTGGGTTGACCTTGGCTGGGTGTCAGGTGCACACCAAAGCCACTCTGTCACTCCTTTCCTCGGCTGCCCAGGGGAGAGAAAATACAATGAAAGGTTCATGGATTGAGGTAAGGGCAGGGAGAGATCTCTCACCAGCTACCGTCATGGGCAAAACCAACTTGACTTGGGGAATTTAGTTTTATTTATTACCAATCAGAGTAGGAAAAAGAAATAAACCCAAAACTTAAAACACCTTTCCATCACCCCTCCCTTTTTCCCAGGCTCATCTTCACTCCCAAATCCTCTAACTCCTTCCCCCGAGAGGTGCAAGTGGATAAACAATGGGGGCTGTGGTTAGTTCATCACACATTGTCTCTACCTCTCCTTCCTCTGCAGGGAGGACCCCTCCCACTCTTTCCCTGCTTCACCGTGGGTTTCCCAAGGATCACAGCTTCCTTCGAGGATCTGCCTGCTCCAGCATGGGGTCCTCTAGGGGCTGCTAGTGGATCTCTGCTCCACCATGGACCTCAACAGACCACCTGCCTCTCCAAGGTCTGCACTGCAGGCTGCAGTGGGATAAATCTCTGCTCTGGTGCCTGAAGCACCTCCTTCCCCTCCTTCTTCACTGACCTTGGTGTCTGCATGTTTGTTTGTCTCACATATTCTTACACCGCTCTTCAGATGCACTTGTGCGGGTTATTCCCCTCTCTCCTTAACTCCTAGAGGCACTGCCACTGTTGCTGTTGGCCTGACCGTGGCCAGTGGCAGGTCCATCTTGGAGCCCGCCTGTATTGGCTCTGTTGAACATGAGGGAAGATTCTGGCAGCTTGTCAGAGAAGCCACCCCTGTATGTCCTCCCCCACCCCCGCTACCAAAACCTGGACACGCAAACCCAATACACTGCCATGTCTAAATTGCCCATGTCTAAAAAATCTTTCAGCAAATCCACTGTCACATTAATATGACACATGAAGTAAACCTGTATTGCAATGCATCCTATTTTTCACTTGCCTAGAGGTCCTTATTAACATTCTTTTTCACTCTGAACTATATGCCAAAAGAAATCCCTTGGAAATACATCAATTAAAGCCTTTATGTAATCTATCAGTCTGTGAAGACTATGTGAACAATTCAGAAGAAGACAAAATTAATTTTCTGAATAAATTCCTAATTGAAAATGCTTTTTTGAGACTCCCATGATAGTGTATATATCCCTTTCAGCACTTTTATGATCAGCTTCCACAGCAATAATTATTCACTATTGATCTTCATCCAAGGAACCGCACACACATGAGTTGAATGAATCTTGACATTGGAAACCCACTGCAATCCCCTTTCTGCCTAGTGTAGATGACCTGCTCAAAGTCATATGTGTTGTCAGCCTCAAAGGCAAGAAAAGAGCTCAGGGTCTCCTACTTTGACCTCTCTAAATATCCATTTATCTCCAACATTAAACTGCAGATGTTATAGTCATGACAGTGCAGTTCTGTGTTCACTGGAGCACATGCCAACCGTGCTTTCGAAGTGCTCAGAGCTAATTAGTTCCCCAGACTCCTAGACTTCATTGTACTGGTCACTGTAGAGCATCTACTCCTCTGCTTCTCCACTGCGCAACCTCATCTATGAGTACTTGGCAGCTGGAAGGTACTGATGATCCAGTACAGTTGTCTGTCATATTGTATAAAAATGTCTCATTGTTCCTTGGTTGTGCCCCATGACTGTGGCAAATTGCTTTCCTTTTTCTCTAGATTGCAATTTGCAATTTGCAATTTTTAAGGAACAAATATGATCTATTGGCTATACATGTGTACATCACCTAGGGAACTGAGATCCTCATGTCTGACTACAGATTTTAGCTGCTGTGAATATTCAAACAATGCAGTCAGGTGTATGTATAGCTCAGATTGGAGTTATTGGATGCACACTTTCCTGTGAAACTTTCATGGGAGAGGTAGGTTTGCACTGACTGCAGACACCCAAGACTGATTTTCTTGAGCAGACAACTATTCCAGTCCAAAATTAATTTGAAATATCTGTGAAGTGTCATTTAGTATCCTCCAACACAACTGTGTCCTGTCATTAGAGTCTATATAAGATACAGGACTCGAGAGGATGAAGCCTAGCGTTCCCTCCACAAACCAGCCAGCCAGCTATCAGCTGTGCCATTTCATTGCCATGTCAGCAAACAAAGACAAAGCACTAAGTACCCTAGTGCACTTTGCCAGAAAATGATCCCCATCTGAATAGTTTAACATAACATCTTAATCAGCTTTGAAATGTCTTCTGTGCCCAACAGGCATGCGTGTCAGTACCCACTGTGACAGAGGGCTCCGACTGTGCTCGGGAGCCAACAGCTGCAGCAGTTCAGGATGTCACCATCCACATCCCCTCCATGGTTTGCTACCACCATTGGCAGCAATGAACATGCACCCACACCTCACCCACACCACAGCCTCACCTGAGCTCATCTTCATCAGCGACCTGAGCCATGACTGGAGCAATCAAGCTGGATACAAGTCCCTGCAGCTGCTTCAGCTGCTGTGACATCCAGCAAACTGGAGAGCTGACGTCCTGGCTGGGAGCTGGGCACCACAGTCCAAATCATTAGCTGACCTGTCATAGCTCTAATAACCATGCTTTCTTAGGCATTATTTATATCATTTAGCACAGTAAAGTTCACAGCTCAGTGTCAATGTGTCTCAGCTGGAATGACAAAGAGCTAATATTTCTGATAGTTTTTCTGTTCGTCTTTCTTATTGCACATGACAAGCTAAAATCAGAACTAGCTCCCAATTTTCCATGAGGGACTTTGACCAGCAGAATTGCATCCCTGGGATAACTGATTTTCAAACCCCTACTTTGTATCAATTTTCTTCTGATGTGGTATCAAAAGTTGTGACTCACTCAAAGTGTTTTTCCTCAACACTAGCTTATGTGCTTCCAAACTAATTTCTTCCCAGGAAACTTTACATCTTGAGGGCAATTCTATTACTGCTGCCAAAACTGTAGGTGGTTCTGAGGGAGATGAAGTAGCTTTATGGCATGATTATCTCAGATCTACGTCAAGCCAAACCATAGAGATGTATTAGCAACGTGATAAATATAGAAAATACTAAGGAAGAGAGAGTTAAGAGAAGCACACCAGGGAAAACTGAACGAAAACTGTGACAGAATTTGCATATCTAATTCTGCACACAAGTAGACCAAGAAGAAATTAAGGTTGCAATTAAGATTTTGAGAACATGCAATTATTACTAGTGATAGATTAGGTATTATTTTCTGTTTCCTGAGAATTCCACCACATATACTTTTAACATCTTATAATGGATCAGTTTCTGTTGTTTTTACCTGACTTTACTTAGGTAAAATTCTTGCCAGTTAATAACATACTCAAATATTCAGTTTGACAATATATTCAATGAATTGAGAGCTTACTCAGCTTATTACATAGACTTCATGGAATACGACAAAAAAAAAAAAGTAGACTGCTGTGAGAATTGAGATTCAGACTCAGAATTGGATGTGGTGTCTCTTTAATCCTTCTCATCATTCAACACAATTTGAAATATTTGGAGCGATTTTCTATTCTTACTTGTAACTAGAATACATGTTTTTCAAAGGAAATATGATATTTGAGTTGCTAGTGTTCCTTTTAAATGGACAAATGTACACCCACAGACACAGACACAGACAGTATGTATCTGTGACTGCTGGAGCACATCAAATGAAGTGGCTGGATTTTAGATCCCTGCTGGCAAACACAACCTGTTGGATGCTGTGCAATTCTATCACTTCACTTCGGTTCTCCAGTGGCAGTTGTAATCTTCTGGAAAAAAAAAAAATTGGTCTCATAAATTTCTGAGCTGTTTGGCCGAGTTCCTGTAATCCTTTGCCTATACAAAACTGCCTTCTACTCGAGCTTTGTTATCCAGTAAAATATTACCAAAGTTCTCCACTGATCTAACTTTGTCATGCAAGAACTTTTCCAATATATTGCCTGCTAGATCTCAGCTTTAACTGGTAGACGTTAATATGTTTTCATTTTCCTGAATCAGGCACTGTCTGTCTCAAGAGCAAAACAAGGATCCTTGAGCCAGACTCTTGCACTGCACATGCAGAGAAATTTTTTGAGATCGAAGGAGAAAATCTGGCTGGTCTGAAGGGTGTTATCACTGCTAATCCTGTTTTATTTTCTGCCTAGTGAGAATGAAGAGCAGAAAACTTTATACAATATACAATGTAAACATAACAGAGGGCATGAGCCTGTCAGCCTATCATTGACACGAGACATGCAGACCTGGATGCTGAGAAGGATATTCTGCGAGCAAAGGCAATAATGAGGTTTTGAAAAGCACACATTTAAGAGTAATGGATGCTTTAGAGCTGTGCTCCTACAAGTTGTGATTTAAAAGGCTGGAGGCATCAATCTGAACCACTAAAATTCAAAATGACAGAAACTTACAAAATTTTATTGCTCTGCATTTAATAAAATTTACGTTTACAAGCTGTCAGTTTGAAATGCTGAATAACTCATAGTTTAGAACACTGAACACCAGTTTGAATTACTCTTGCAGTTCATTGCTTCCTACTTACAGTCGTTCTCAGATACCCAAAATAATCCTTCCATCACACACTTTTCCTATCTCTCTTAATTCATCTTTGGCCCCAAAAATATCTTGACTTTGAAGGAAGGTCAGGGAAAGAACTACATCTTGCTGCCATTAAAAAAAAACAAACAAACAACCTAGGCATAGTGGAAAGCTCCCTTTCTGCTTGCTTAATGTGCTAATATAAGAACATTAAGGCAAATATACCATCTACAGCTTGATTGCTCTGGCTGTTTGGATTTTTTTGTTAATTTACAGACTCAATTATGTAGACTCTTAACTTCATAGCATTGGTGGATGAGAAGGTAGATGGTTAATGAAAAAACACAGAGTAGGAAACTTCTGTTTTATATGTATCTTGGGTAACATTTTTAGAAGAACAAGGATCAAAGATTGTAATTTAAAGAAACTCTCAAGACAGGAATAAATGTACATGACTTTAGGGCACCCCTAAAAATTATGGGATGGCTAATATCCCCACAATTCTGTGGTCTGTTCTAAAACAAAAATATTAAGCCAAACCTTTGGCTCCCTATAATAAAAACAGATTATCTAATGGTTTCCAGTGGGAAATATGAGAAAGAGCATTCATAAAGATTCTGTAATAGTTATGAATTATAAAGACTTCCTCGTTTTCAGTATGAACTGAGACCCCAATAGAAACTGTTAGATATTTATTCACATGCCCTCAAAGGGACTGCACATGGACATTTTTAATTAACATTATTTGCAAGACCTTACTCAAGTTGTTCATTATTAATTTGACACGTTTTTGAAGTCCTGACCAGAAAGTTTTCATCACTTACTCTAATGACACCATTCTTACATGTTTTTAATACTTTTAAAGGCTTACGGTGATTTGCAATCTATACTTATTTTAATGAAGAAAGAAAACAATGTTTAAGTAATCAAGGTCATAACATTAAAAAAAAATCAGGAAACATAAAATAAACTTTGGGTCATTATCTCTAGCATGCCATTAGGCCTTCTCTGTAAGAAAAAACAGGTAAAAAATAAAGGCACAATTTGACAGCACTTCCACATTTCCAGAGATTCTCATTTTGTTGCCATTCTGCTCTTCTCTTTTCAGCTGCCCAGAATGTTTTTACATTTATTACTGGGTATAAAACAGGTATATCAACTTCAGTTCACCTCCATCTGTCCTCACTGGCCAGATGTCTGTGCCCATCAGTTCAAACTATTAAGGTAGGGCAAAATGTCTTTTTCTTGCCTCATTTGAATGCTTTTCCTTAGCTTTTCTCTCTCATGCAGTTTTAGCTATTGAAGCCAAACCTGCATGGTGTATCTGCAGAGATTTGTCTGAGTTTACATCATTGGAAGCAAAGGCAGAAAATATGCAGTAAAAATATGCAGAAAAATAAGCAGAAAAAGTTCGTGTTTGTGTCTGCACAGGATAAAATAAATTCTACTACTTTCTTCCTAGAGAATGGTAAACATAACTAGAAGAAAAGCACCACTGGAGAGACCTGAGAGTACCTGAGAGTTGTACCATGATAGAGGCAGAGAAACCTGCTCATCTTCATGAAGATCTGACAGGCTCAAATATGCTTAAACTTTGCTCTTTAGCTAGAAGCTAAAATGCTGAAATTTAGCCTTTTAAATAAGACGGGCACTTGACACCTCCCTTTGAAATCATGTGTTTATCTGTCTCAGCTGCACTTTTTATGTTCGCAACTACACCTTTTCGTTGAAACTGGTTTCGTAAATAACAGCTGGAACTGTAGAACACAAGATGGCAGTGTCAGACGCCACGTACCAGCAGGGGACTGTGGGATGGTCCAGCGGCATGTCCCGGGAGAGGGGACAAGCAAGAAGCGCTGAGGTCTTCGTCCTTTCTTTAATACCCCTGTGGAACAATTGCTAGGAAGCGAGGAGACCTTTCTGTTCCAACAATACCTAGAAAATACTCTGCAGAAGGAATAAAGATACAGTACCCTCTGCAGAATAGGTTTTGCTCCACATAATTCTCTGAGATCTCCACATTTAAGGTGGTGTGTTAAGACATAAAATAATATGTATCTTACAAAGTTATCAAGGAAGAGGAACCTTCTGTCTCTGGAACAATGATTTTCTTTCCTTATCTAACAAAGAATGAAAACATAGGTTCTTTTTTTCCTCTCTCTCTTCCCCTCCCTCCCCCCCACCCCAATTTATATACCACCAGTCTCTAGGTCAATACATATAGTAAGAGGCCAATCTTTGTCAGACATACAGGAAAATTTATTTACTAGTTCTTGAATGCCATGGTGGTTTTTCTGGTTTTAGGAAGCTCATTATAATCAATAAGGGCGTGCATGTGAAGGCCAGAGTAGAGAAGGTGTGAACGGGATCTAAACTGTGGCAAAAGCCCCAGATCGAACCTGCCTGAAATGGAGCTATCTGAGTCCAGACGCCTGGCAGAAGCTTTAGGTGAAAATAAACTTTAAAGACCCTTTAATCAAACCCGTATGTCCAAAGCGAGGGAAGGTCATTAGCAATTACTGTTCTGCTGAATTTGAGGGATTCTTACTGGGGTGTCCGTCATTACTTCCTTAGTACTACCGAGCACCTGAACCCCAGTCCCGCTCCCAGTGAGGGACGTGGGTCTATTCCTTTGCATGATGCAGTTCGGACGCCCAGTCTTGGAACTACGGGATCCCCCGGCTGTGTGTTTGGCCCCGCCCGAGGACGGGCCGTTTCAGCCCAGCCTGCCTTGCCCAGGCGAGGACCCCCGCTCCCGGCAGTCAGGCGGTACCTGCCGACACGCAGTCGCTCTGGTTTTTTAGTGTATACTGGGCTGGTGATTTTCTTCCATCATCTTTACCTCGAATTCGAGGGCTGAGAAAGTATTTTGTTTAACTCTTGGGGAAAGTGCAAAAACACCTCAGACGTGCCTTGGAAGTTTAACTGGAAATAAACCTCCTCATCAAAATACCTCGCCGGGAGCCGAGAAACCTCAGACAGGCAATCCCTCTAGTCCTTATTTTAAAGTATATTGATGGCTAAATCCTTCCACTTGCTCCGTTAAAAAGGCTGTGAGAACCCATTTCCTGCTCCTTAGCTGTCCAAAGCGGGGGTCGGTGTGTTTGCCCTTTGCGGGGCCGTTTTGCTGCGGTGGAAGGTGCAGCAGGGCCGGGGCGGTGCCGGGCGGCGGCCAGGCCGTGTTCAGCACTTTCCCGACGATGACAGTTCCCTCTCGCCACACCGAGCCGCAGTCCGGCGGCCGTGGCCCGGCGGTGTCCCCTGCCCGCATCCCTGTCTCGTCCCTCGGTCCTCTCGCCCCGCCGCGGCCGGCAGCCCTTGTGTCAGTGCCCAGCGGAGAAACGAGTCCATGACTGGGTTTTGTAGAAGCGCTCGGGGGAAACCGCTTGGGGACTCATCCCGCCAAGGGTACTGAGAAGGCCCGGGTAATGCCCCGACATGCTCCGATGTGTGATCCTCACCCCGGTAATCACCAGCCCCCTCTGTCCTACTCGAAATACGCGTGCCTGCGTGACCCTGTCTGGGCTTCTCTGTCACTCTGACCGCTCATTGGGCTGAGTCGGAGCATTGCAATGCGGGGGAGAGTAGCACAGCCTCAGGATCTGGCTTTGCTCCGTGTCTGCCCGTCCTTGCGACTGGGACTGGGGTATCCACCGTCGGTTATTCCTGACGAAGGAAATGTTTCATGTGACTCTTCAAAGGTTAATACAGCAGAAATACTCAGAGTTTAAAAAGCAGACGATGCCTGCCGCTCTACAGAAACGTGAAGTTTCTGCCTTGCGGCACTTGGGCACGAATGTTGTGCCAACGAAGTTGCGGTGGCGCTTCCGTCCTGCGGGGGTTAAAGTCAAACAACGGCGGCTTCATTCGTTTATTCACAAAAACAAAAACGAAAACAACTAAACAAACAAACAAACAAACAAAAAACAAATAAACCAAACAACCCCAAAGAAATCACCCAGGGTGAATCCTCTCACTTCCTTTTCGACAAACGAGACCCAGTGCAAGGGCGCATCTGTCCGCAGAGAGAGTGGGTGTCCCGACGGCCGGGCGGAGTCGCTGTCCCGGCTCTGGGGCTGTGACGGAGGAGCGGAGCTGCCAATTCTGCTTCCATTGGCTGCATCGGCTCCCACAGAGAGACCTTACATCGGGTGCATCAATTTCCAGGGGAACTGCGGAGGTAAATACTCCAGGAAATGTGATGGATGCAATGGAAATGCACTGCGCGCCCTGTTTGCAGCTGAACCTCCCCGTCACGCTTTGCTGTCTCCCACAGAGGACAGTTCAAGGCCATGGGTCGTGGAGGATCGAAGCACAAATACACGCGGGTTTCCGTGGCCGCGATGGTGATAGGAGCGGCGGGAAGGGAGCAGCCCGCATGGGCGGCCCTGGATCCCGGATCAAGCCGCTTTCTATCTGGGATTCCTCTGAGGCGTGTGAGCGCCTCGAGGGCGAGCACAGCCCGGCTGGCCCGAAGGGCGCCGGGGCGGCGAGAGGAGGGCCCGGCTGCTCCGCGTGGGACTCGCTCCTGACCACGCCGGCCTGCCTCACGCACACCCACGGCCGCCGAGCTGCCGTCCGGGGGCTTGCGATGGCGAACAGCCGAGCTCCGGCGGCCTGGGGAAGGGCCGGGGGTGCCGGGGGATGGGTGGCATCCCAGGTGCCCCGCTCGGAGGAGAGGGGCTCGCTGCAAATGTCATCAGGGCCTCGCTCGTTTCAGCCACATATGGTGGGTGGATTTAGGTGTCAAAAGCGGGCGAATTAGAAATGGTAATTGTCCGTCATTATGGGTGAAACGCGATCTATCACAACAACTGGAACATGTCTGGGCGCTAGCAAAAATAATTTGAATGATTAGTGATCATTATGGATGTCAAGCCGCGTCCATTAAGTTGTATGAAGAAATTATCCTTGACGTGCGAAATCAAACTACAAATACACAGGCCTGGCATTGAGAAGACCCTCCCTGCCGGGCCGCGGGAGGCCGGGAGCAGCCCCGCGGGCGCTGACAGGGCCCGGGAGAGGCACTGGGACTGCTGCGCTGCCCGGGCCTGGCCGCCGGGCGCTCCCGCCCCGCTGTCCGCAGCGGCCGGTGACGAGGGCTCTGCCGCGAGCTTGCATGGCCCTGCTCACGGCGAGGGGACAGGGGACAGGCGCTCGATCGGTCAAAGAAGGTTTTGCAGGGAGTGGGAGGCAAGAAGCAGAGAACCGGGCGGGATGCGGCAGCGATGGGAGGTTGTCCCGAGCAGCCAGCAGGCACCTCGCAAAGGTGCAGGAGAGAAAAGATGGGGAGAGCTTCTGAAATATGTCTTCTGCCAGGCACACGCCGCATCCCCCGTAGCTGCTCCTGTCCTTGGCATGAGGGGATGTCCGGGGATCCGCTCCCCCGCTCCCGCGGGGGTGCAGCGGCCCCGGCCCCTCCGCGCTCTCCAGCCCGCAGCCGCTTTCCCCCGCTCGCCCCCGCCGCGGCTGCCTGGCCGAGGGCTTTGCCACCCACTGAAAACGACATTCTTCCCGAAGCGAGGTCGATTTACAAGTAGTTTCCATGTTGCAAATCTTGCATATATTGTTTTTAAGATTAAAATGTCGGGGTTTTCCTTTTAAAGTTCGCCCCTTACAGAGGGCTTGCAATAGATTTTTTTTTTTTTTTTTGCACCTTCGTTTCTGTTCCTTCTTTGTGAAATAATTTGTTCGCAAAAACAAAGTGGTTATTTCAGTATCTTTTGGAGGTATTTTGGGTAAAACTATGTTATTGTGTTCCCACGAGCCATGACCTGGCATGGGCACGTAAACACAACTTCCCAGTGGCCGCGAATCCACGCAGCAAAAAGCAAAAGCTCTTCTCGAAGACCGAGGAAACCCGTCTGTTTCTTCCAGACATTTATTCTTAATCCGGAAAGTTAGTAAAATTTCAGGCAAATTAAAGGAACCTTCACAGTTACTTGACAAAATCACAGTCTGCACCCCTGCAGAGTGGGGTTTATAACCAGAGAATGAGCGCATATGTTCTTTTCTTGTTCTGGTCGCTGGGAAAATGTAGTGTGTCCATAGAAGTTCCCCCTTTGCCACCATTTTTCATTTTTAACTGAATAAAGAGAACCGCGAATCGTTGTTTATTGTTGTTATTACTATTATTATTATTATTATTAATATTAATATTATTATTATTAGCCAAGTAAAGACTGTTTGTCTTATGTGGTCAGTGCCGCCGTGCAGAACAGAGTGGCAATGCCGCCACCTCGGTAAATCCGCGCACGACACGGAGGAAAACTTCTCCGCGGCTTCTCGGGGGTGTCTTCGAGGCTGCGCCATCCCGCCACCCCCCTGCCGCCGCTCGGTATCGCAGTAGAGTGCCAAAAGGAAAGTCCCAAACACGACCTGTGCCTCGCTTTCGCCTCCTGAGCAAAGAAGCCCGACACAAACTCCGCCACCGAGTCCTAGCTCTGCCGAGAGCCGGCAGAACTGCCTTCCCTCCCTCTCCTTCCAGCCTATCCAGCTTTATTCGTACAGTTTGCAAATCTGTATTATTCCCGCACAAGCCAAAAATAATATTAGTCCTCTCCACGCGCATTTCATCCCTAATTATCACTCGAGTCCTCTGCGACACAAAGCATTTCTCTGGCCAGTTTAAGCGCAGCGCAGATCCGTGGGCAAAGTGATTTACCCCGACCCGGGAGACAAACAGCGGGTGTTTCGCCGTCGGACGACTTTACGGAGAGCGGATCACCGGTGCCGAGCGAGGTCCTCAGACCGCCGGAGCCGACAGGCAGAGTAGGGCTCTGTAGAGGCGGACAGAGGTGTTTTTCAGAGCCGTCACCGCCTGCAGGATTTGCTTTCTCCACAGAGCAATTTAGGAAACAACGCCGTAACCCGCGCCCCTCCGAGCAGCAGCTTCTGTCCCGTGAGTGCTCCCCCCAGCGCCGGCCCCGGCCTGGCGGCCACCCCCCGGCGACCCCTCTTCCCGGCCGTCGGCGCCCCTGCTCGCACGCTGATACCCTTCAGACCCGGAAAGCTGAAAATCAGACCCGTCTTTGCCTTTCCGCCCGTTTTACGGTTTTCTACCATTCTTGTTCGGTGTGGAAGCACTGTTTTACTTGTCAGTCGGCCGTGCATGAAAAGGCTGCGTGTGGCCTTCCTCCCACGCTTCTTTCCTTTTTTCCTTCCTTTTTTTTTTTTTTTTTTAAATAAAGAAAAAAATGTTTGAAGCACCTATATATTTTTTATTATTATTAATAGCTTTGTCCCTACTCTGGTGGGAAGGACATCCTTCACCAGTTCTGGTGGCTACCTGCACCCTTCTGGAGACAGCAGGTAGTCGCCTTCTGCGCCCCTTTCCGTCTCTCCCAGCGCCGAGCCACTGCTGCGGTAGAGGAGAGACTTCCTTGGCTCAGTTTCTGTTTCAGCAGAGGATGTGTTGCCAGCTGCCATTAGTGTCCTTCGGGAGCCCAAGCCGTACCCTCTTTACTACCGATTCAGATTTTAGGCAAGAAGCCACAGGCGCACCTGAGAACCCCAGAACGGCTTAACCTGCAGCTCTGCAGCCACCGCTCCCCGCTCTAACTTTTTTCAAGGATCACCCCGACTATCGGCAGCATCGCTTGGGATGGTTAACACCTCTAGCGGCTCCGGAATTGGGCAACAGGCCTGGGGAAACACCGGAGAAAGAGCCGGGGATGGCTCTTCAGCCACCCCAAGGGCTTCGGACCGAGGAGCCAAACCCCTCATCCTCTGCCACTGTTTTCCTCTGTGGGCCGTGGGACCTGTCTAGGAGGGAGTCAGGGAGGTGTCTGCGGCTGTGGGTGGAGAAGGGCAGCCCTCGTCCCTGGCCTGCCCCAGGCAGCGCGACATCCCCCTCCCGGGCTGGCCCGGGCGTGAACTCGCCCTCTCTATCCGCTCCATCCCTCCTTTTAAAAAAACAACGAACAAACTCCCCCAAAAAACAAAAACCCCACACCACAAATATTAAACATCTTCTAGGAAAAGGACAAGCCCCACCTGCGGGTAAGAGTCCGCCCTCTCCCGCGGTCCTTCGGCAAGGAACCGGCCAGCCGCGGTGCGGAGCCGCCCCGGGTGCGGGTTAATGCAGCTGCCCGGGAGCAGAGCGGGGCGGGGGTCCCGCAGGCGGCAGCCTTAGTGGGGCCGGAAGGCCCCGGGCAGAACCTGCCGTCCCACCGGCGTCTCTGCTCGCCTCCGGAGGAGGGAGCGCTGTCCCGGAGCGGTGCGGTGTCCCGCCACTGACGGCCGTGACACCCGGTTGGGAACCATGTCATTTGCTCCCTGGTTCTCCCTGCTCTCCGAGTAATCATGTTGTTCCCCGCAGCAGCGGACAACGCGAGGGAGCAGTCCGCTTTCTTGCGGCTTTCGGAGAGGTTGGGAGAAGTAATATCCCCGATTATGCGGCTGGGACAAAAAGACCTGCCCTTTATTTTTCCCATCACCTCGGGAAAAGCCAGGTTGCTCGATGGAGCCACTATTGGCAGCGCCCTGGATCTCCAGAGGCCGCGGGGTCTGGCTTTCCGGCCGTCCGGAGGAGCATCCCTGTCCTTGTCTTAGGAGCCCTCGCAGAGGAGCGGCTGCTCCGGCCGTTTGGGGCTGCAGACCCGGGAGAGCCGCTGGAAAGGCGGCCGGGATTCCCCGTGGCCACGGCTCGGGGCCGCCCTCGGGGCGCGTCGCCGTCCCACTGACAGGAGAAACGGAGCGGAAAAGAGCCTGCCAAAGCCTGCCGGGGAGAGGCCCTTAACCTCAGGCCACCTTTGGCCCCTGCTCCCGGGAGCCCCTGGGAGGCTGGGCAGGTGCTGCACTGCCGGGGGTGCTGCCTGTGCCCCGGTATCTTCTGCTGCTTCTCCTCATCCGGGAAAGTGACGCTGATTTCTACCTGAGTGTGTTAGCGTGTGTGTGTATGTGCGCAGGGGGGGCAAATCTACGTGGTTTCCTGTTTTATTACCCTGCGAGCGAGCAGGAGGTAGCTAAATATAGGCAGCCTCCCGGTTGCAGAGTTGGACTCTGCGACTGTGCGACTGTTTAATACACAAACACAAGCGCCAATGGAGACATATGCAAAGATATACACAATTTACATTACATTTCAACAATCGAATTTCTTGTAGCTGCGGTATTTCCCCCCTCTCCCTCTTGTCTTTGCAAGATTTTTTTTTAAGACTAGAGCTTGCCCATGGTGAGATGGAAAATGACTCCCACGGCCCCTGTATAGATTCGGGGTTTGTGAGAGAGGGCGAAATTGGGACACATTGTTAGGGAGATTATTTTTACGTTGTAGCCGTGTATGTGCTGATGAGCTGAATGTGTGTTTGAGGGTATATGGAGAGAGCATGTTAGAGCCCAGGTTTTGCTGATAACTTAAACGCCGAAAATACAGAGTAATTCCTTTCACCTTGGTACAGTTACACGCCTGTTACTGGGGATTTTGCCATTAAGAAAAGGTAAAGGACGCAGAGAGTTTGCTTTATATTTCAAAAATCAAAATTATAAAGAAAAACAGGAATAAAAACGCCTCAAATTCTGGAAAAACGTTAAATTATCGATTAAATTTTCCCATTATCAAATACTGACGTTTTTCAAATATCGGATTTTGTCAACGTCAAAAGAAGACACTGACAAATGCATAAATATTCGATATTAAACACCAATACTAAAATTCCGGGCAACTTTACTCGGATCAACTTTTCCAGCAACTTCTATCTCGAGTAAAACGCACATCAGTTTTACCTGATTAAAACGACAATAGTTCGACCTTTGAGTCCGTTACCCAGTGTTACAATGCAAGGAATCTCGAATAACCATCGCTTCCCTTTCATATCAGAAGGTTCCCTAGAGCACTACATCCGAATCAAAATAATAAATACGGTGACCTACGGGGAAAAAAAATTAGGCTTAGAAATAGTCTGCTCCGTCGAACAGAGAGCCCAATAGGAACCATAGCCAAAAACTTCGCCGAAAGCCATCCCCGCCGGGGACAAAACCTCCGCTGGTGCGAACTGTCCCATCGAACCTGAGATGGGAGTCAGCGGCTCGATGTCTTGTACGGGGCTACAGGAAGAGAAACGTCCCCAGGGGCCAGAAAAAAAGCGGACTGAGGGGCAGCAGTGGCACTTCTTTATCTCCCGAAGTGCACGAGAGCCCAGATTCTGCCATCCAAAAGTTTCGTTTTCCCAGGAAGGAAAGTGTTGGGAACGTCAGAAGGAAATAGTTACCAAAAAAAAAAAAAAAAAAAAAAAAAAAAAAAAAAAACAGAAGAAAGAGACAGGAGCTTCGGGATCGGGCCAAATAAATGTCAGCCCTCCCGCATCTGCCAAGGGACCGCTACATCTGGAGCACTCCTTTCGGCAGCAGGACCGCCGACACGCCCGGCGGAGGAAAACCAAACCCAAAGCATTTGCCCCGGTGTCACGACGGCTGTCGGCTTTGGGAACAGAGAGCTCGTCGTCCAGCACATGCTGGGGCTTGGGCAGCCCACGGGGAGCCACTGCCGCCCCTCTCCCTGCCGCCGAGCTCCGCTGGGGGTGCCAGCCCGGGGACATCTAACCTGCGGGGTGCCCGAGCCTGGGGACAGCGAAATGACAGCAAGGGAGGGCCGGAGCGAGGGGCTGACAGGGAAACAGCCCGGCTGCATCTTGGAGCTGCTGGCAAGCACAGCGGCCGGGAAGCGATGGGGCAGCAGGGGCTTCCTGCAAGCCACTCCGTGCCCGGCAGCCGCAGCGAAAGCCCGTGAGAACCACCGGGAAAGGAAAGAAGCCGGCGGTGATGAAGAATCAGCGGCGCCCAGGCAACGCGGCCGCCTGTGAGCATGGTCCGGGCCGGGCTCCATCGGCGCAGAGAAACAACTGCAGCCACCACCGCGTCCGGTCCCGCCGAGCGCCACTGCCCGGCCCCGGTCCCCCAGGTGGAGCTGCCCGCCCCACGGCAGGCTACCCTCCCCTTCGGGCAGCGCTGCCCGAGGACCGCAGCCGACGGCGGGGATTAGCTGCCCGCACCGCGCCGAGCGCCCGGGCCCGCAGCAGAGGCTTGCAGGAGATTCAGTCCAAGGAGGGAGGCTGCCCCAAGCGGCTATCGCGGTTGTGTCGGGACACAGACGGCCTCGGCAGTTTCGTCGAGGACTGCGAAGCCCCCTCTCGCAGCCCAATCCTGAGCCCGCGCCCCCGATCTCCCCGCCAGGCTCCAGCAGAGACAAAACAATCCGCCGACCCACGCACTTTTCCCGGGATCCGCCAAGGTTTTAAACCGGCACGGCCCGCGGTAGAGGGGCCACAGTCTGCACGGTGAGGCCGCTACTGACCAGGAAAAGCCGTTCGAGGTCCCAGTGGCTCCTCCGACTGCACCACGTCCTCACCGCTATGGGCAGCCGTAAATTCAGCCAGTGATCCCGGCTCTCCGGCAGACGGGGGATCGCTCCGTCCGGAACAGGCGTTAGCAAAGAAGTGATTAAGGCGCCCGGCCAGAGCTCCTGGGCCCCCTACGCCTCCCATTGAGGGAAGGGGCATCGGCGCTGCACGGTGCAGCCGGGCAAAGCGGCCCAGATCTCCGCCAGGCCCCACGATCTGCACCGCCTGCCTCCGAGCAAGTGGGAAAAGGAGGGATGTGATCTGAGCTACGGCCTGAGGTCTGCTGCCGGGAAAAAAAATATCGCTGGGGAAATCCGTGTCTGCTCTCAGGAACGACACAAGCAGCAGAGGTAAGTGTTAAACTAAAGTTTATAAATTAAAAAAAAAAAAACAAAACCAAAACAAGTACAGCGGGTAGCTTACAAACATTCACAATTCATTTGTAGTAAATAATCTAGTTGAGTGCACAGTGCCATTAAAAGAGAAATGGGGGGGGGGGGAAAGAAGGGGGGAAAAAAAGCAACGAGTTACCTCGGAAGAAAGAGACTGTAATTACATTGCTGAGCAGATCAGAAATTCCTGCCCCTGGAGAAGAGCTCTGCAGAAGAACTGTAAAAGGCACTGATGGTAGTAAAGTTTCCCATTACATCGATTTCTTAAAAAGCCTGACTAGAAATATTCACATTGAATATAAAAATAATAACAACAACTTTAATACATCTGGAAAGTGCGAAAAATCCATAACTCCTCCCTCCCCGAACACGGAAAGATCTCAGGAAAAAAAGGAAAACAAGAAGTCAGGAGTTTTGACGTGTCTCACCCTTTTGTGACATACTTATCCTTTGCCAGGTATCATGGAGTACAGGAATAACAGGGGCAACAAGAGCAGGGGGGACCTGAAAGAGGTTTCTTTACATTCAGCACCATACAAGGCACACTCAGTTTGCAACAAGTTGGAAGACCAAGGACTCAGACGACAAAAATAATCTTCCTTACAATCCACTGAGGGAGTCCTTGATCTCCTCTTTTGAGCTGCATTTCGTTTTGCGGGTTGTACTTTTTTTCCCTCTCCTTTGTTTTCTCTCTCTTTTTCTCCACACAAGATCGAGTCTCTACCGATCCGAAGCAAAATAAAACAAACAAACAAAAAGTCTACACCAAATACACTGACAACATGGATACCATGAACAAGTTGTGCCGAATCGTGAGAGTCCTCGGCTGGTGGGATGGGGACAGGGTGAGGGTCAGGGTGGGGGTGGCCGAGAAGTCCTACGTTGAAAGAGGAGAGGGTGAGGAACCATCCAAAAATAATAATAATAAAAATAATAATAAAATAATAATAAATACTGTCCAAGGCACTGAGAGCTGCAGCTGGGGCTCTGGACTTGAGAAGCTGAATGGATGGATTGATGGATGGCGGGGTGGCAGAGGGAAGATAGGTTTCCTGGCTGCCAGTGTGTATGGTGGGGGTGTCGGGGCCGGGGGGGTATGTACGTGTGCCTCTCACTGGGTGCCGGCAGCTGCGGCGCAGGTGGACAGAGCCCACCCGGGAAGGCAGTAGTAGGGGTAGTAGTAGGATGGCTGAAGGGACAGCAGCGAGGGCGGCCGCAGCACCTCGCCGGGGTGGTACTGTCTCTGGTCGTCGCGCACCAGCACCTTGACGGCCACCTTCTTGGCGGCCGGGGCTGCGGCCAGGAGGTCGGCGGCCATCTGCCGTCGCTTGGTCTTGTAGCGCCGGTTCTGAAACCAGATCTTCACCTGCGTCTCGGTGAGCTTCAGCGAGGCGGCCAGGTCGGCCCGCTCGGGCCCCGACAAGTAGCGCTGGTGGTTGAAGCGCCGCTCCAGCTCGAAGACCTGCGCGTGGGAAAAGGCTGCGCGAGAGCGCTTCTTCCGCGGTTTCGGAGCCGCCGCCGCCTCCTCTTCCCCCGGCAGCAGATTCCCGCACTTGCCCGCTCCGTCCTCTTCCTCCGGGGGGCTGCGATCTGCGGGCAGGGCGAGAGCACGGCGGTCAGGGTAGGAAGGCACCGGGAAAGCGGCATCCCCGCTCCTCGCGGGGCCCGCACCCGCGCACAGGCGGCCAGGTGCCCTCCCTGCGGCCAGTCCGCAGCGACGGGGCGAGCGGAGAGCCCGCCAAGCCGCCGCCCGCCCCGTCGCCGGGACAGCCGCCGCCGGCAGCCCGGGCTTCTCG